>BTPG01000006.1:153889170-153894170 GCA_036245525.1 Semisulcospira habei
ATATTCTACAAGACAATATTGTCCACACGTTTTCGTTCACGCACCAGGGCAGAATCACACACGCGTGATACAGCCAAGCTGTATCGCACGTGTGTGATACAGCTTTTCCGCTCAAAGGCAGCAAAAAAGGAGGTGTATAAGAAATATAGAGTCTCGCATCTGTTTGGGTGATACTGTGAATCTCACTCAAGTGGTTTTGAAACCTTATCCTACGATCGAAAGCGAGTAGGATAAGGTTTTAAGACCACGAGAGTGAGATTCCCAGTATCCCCTGAACACCGATGTAAGAATCTATTGCTTGCTCAGCTTTCTTGGCATAAATCCGATGTGAGTTGGTTTTCGGCACACGTCTAATCACAACACAGCCGCCATTTTGTCTTTGGCAAAGAACATGACGTCATTTACTTTGTAATCTGACAGGGATATTTTGTATACCAGACAATTGTTCCTACATGTTGACGCAATAGCGCAATACATGACGCCAGAGTGCCAGTCGTCACTACGCTGTGAAATGGCTTCATTGCGCGCGAGTTGAAAGTAGGTCATGTTTCAATATCGCGTGTGCCCGTATCTTTTTGTTGACCAGATTTTCTACAAAACAATATTGTGCACACGTGTCCGTTCACGCACCAGGGCTGTATCAAATACGTGTGATACGCCCAAGCTGTGTCACACGTGTGTGATACAGCTTTTCCACTCAACTCAAACAGGCAGCAAAGAAGGAGGTGTGTAAGAAAATTAAATACAGATTCTTACATCGGTATTTAGGTGATACTGAGAATCTCAATCGAGTGGTTTTAAAACCTTATCCTACTAGCGAAAACGAGTAGGATAAGGTTTTAACTGAGACCACGATAGTGAGATTCTCAGTATCACCTTAACACCGATGTAAGAATCTATTTCTTACTCATCTTTTTCTTGGGCCGGCATGAATCCAATGCAAGTTGGCTTTCCGCACACGCCTATGTGTCTGGCAAAAATCTGGACGTAATTTACTTTGTAATGTGACGTCAATATTTTGGACGCCAGACAAATGTTCCTACATGATGATGTAATAGCGCAATTCATGACACCAGAGTGCCAGTCGTCACTATGAAATGATGTCATTGCACGTGAGTTGAAAGCAGGTCAAGTTTCAATATTATGTTTGCCCGTACCTTTTTGTAGAGCAGACTTTCTACAAGACAATTTTGTGCACACTTGGCCGTTTACGCAGCAAGGCTGTTTCACACGCGTGTGATACGTGTGTGATACAGCTTTTCCGCTCAAAGGCAGCAAAGAAGGAGAGGTGTAAGAAATTTTAGATGCAGCTCCCGCCATATCATAAACAAGATCTTGGAGATAACAAGATTAACATTTACATCGCTTGACAGTAAAAATGACGTCATTATTGTAGTTTGAAATTTCCACTGACAGGGAAAATGACGTCATTATTGTAATTTGAAAGTTCCAAACAGCCATCGTCTCACAGTGTTGAAAAAAAAGCTGAATTATTGTTAGAAAGCTTTCTTTTTAGTGTACTAATCGCTAGTATTTTAAAGTGAGTGGTGCATGATAAATACGTATATGTATTTTAAAGAAGCTGTGTTGTGGAATGGTTGACATTTCCTTCACCTAAATAAAAAAGATCTTTTTTAAGCACAACATTTGTAGTTCAGTAACCTGTTTGCTTTATTGATTGCAATGACAGCAGTTATATGTGATTAAAGTTCCATTCAAAATATCAGAGTTGACGCAAGCCCAAAAAAGCTGGCTGGAAAACATCGAGCCCTATAGCAACGTTATGGGGATTTTCGAACATCTAGATTTTTTTTTCTGGAAGAGCGAAAAACCGTGCTATTTTACTTATTTTTCGGGAGCTGAAAAATCACACGAAATCGTAAAATGTTACCCTTTCATGTGCAAAAGGGTCTAGTTTACGCTAGTTTCTTCTCATCCCAGTACTTTTCATTGATGTCCTGCCATACACAAAAAAAATTCCTCAGGCAAAAGGTATAAAAAAAAAATTTAGGAGCGTTTTTTGACATGCTATAAAATCAAATTACACAAACTCCGTTCACGATTTGAAATGTTGGCGTTTTCATTTTGGTGCTGTCTACCGTAAACAAAATTCCAAGTGACTATAGCAGCAGCCAGTAATGAGTTTGACGAAGGTGAATTTCTGCGATAATGTATTGACTATCGTTTCTGTAAACTTACTGCTCTGCGATTCGCGGTGTGTTCGCGGTGGCTTTGGCTTAGTGGTTTTTTACTCGAACGTTATCGCGTTTCGTGATAAAAAGTTATATTTTATTAAAAAGCAACCGTTTGCTTTACTGGAAACAACTGTTTGATAACTTCCTGGTGGAATGAAAAAACAAACAAGCAAACAAACAAACAAACAACAATATAACATGTTGAACTCTACGTGTGCCATCGTGGTCGATACATTGTTTGTTGTATATCAGGGCTGAACGGGTTCACTGCCGTTATTTGGCAAAATCCAGTATATCCATTTTTGAAAAACAGCAAGATTTTCAATATGTTATACAATGAAAATCTCGCTTTTCTCAAAAATAGACAGTGGCTTTTGCCATAAAACGGAGGCACTCCTACAGGCTTCATGTTTCTCAGTGCGTACACTGGTTGTCTCCCTCGATTTGCTGCGCTGACCAGCGCAGCGAATCAAAGGAGACAACCAGTGTGGGTTCTGCGGTCAAACTCCTTACCTTCTGGTAACCTCTCTCCACCATCAGACGCAGAGCCTGCCTGCTCATGGCATAGCCAGCCCCGCCTCCCATGAACCCGTGTCCGCCCCTGATCGTGCCATACATGTGACCCATATATACGGGCTGATTAGGATCATACTTGGACAGCAGCAGCCTCAGATTCTCCATGATGACGTACGAGTTGTCGTCGGCCTTGAAGAACCAATCGTATTCGTGCAAGTGTCTCTGGTACAGATACACAATGGTCGCTGCGGTCTTCTCCGTAAGGTGCACATAGCCGTCGGGGGCAATGCCCAAAGATACGACGTCAGGCCAAGACGTCACCCGGTCAGTCTGGATAAAGTACACGTGGCCGTCACACCGGCGGGCCCAGGTTTCATTGATGGCGGAGACGGACCACTTGAGCCCCTTCTCGCGTGCCGGGATCCAGCACATAATGCGCATGGTTTTCCTCAATTCGCTCGCCTCGGAGTCGTCAATGGACACTGAAAAGAAAAGTCCGATGTCCGAAAAGTCCGAAGAACGATCAGATCCCACAGTCGTGCGTTTAACTTGACCACCATTGTATAAGTGTTCGGCTTTTACCGAGGAACACAGCCAGAGCTGACTTTGGTCAGCATGAGTAAGAGATTCACATGGTCACCTAAGACCAGAAATTCAGCGGCACCCCGCGGCTTTCAGTGGAGCTGGATAGCTGAGGTGGTAGTGCGTTCTCAGACTCAAGTCTGAAAGGTTGCGGATTCGAATGCAGCTGAAGTAAAAATTTGCTCGGTGCCCCCGTCTTTGAAATCAAGTTCGTGGCGGACAAAGACGTCAAACCTTAAACATTTAACGTTTTGAACCCTCGGCGTTCAGATCAAAAGGTGGCACCTGCATTAATTCTTTAGGTGAGCACAAAAAAAGAGGTAGCGGCGAGGACAGCTGCTCCAGTACACAAAGGCACGGCTGTGCGCGGGCCGACTGCGGCCACCTTCGGCCCGATATCTTTTGCGTACTGGGGCTGCAGTCACTGACCTGCACTACGTCCTAGGGCGTGCAAGTGACTGCCCTTGGTGCGCAATCATGGCTTGATGACTGACGAGTCTGATCGGGTGCTGGGCTGTGATTTTGGACCTTACGGCTTGAAAGCCATAAGGTCCAAAATCACAGACCATCACACAAAGAGTGCATCTCTGGTGTCAGCGGCCTGTTTTATAATCAACCCCAGCTAGCGTGGATACATTACATGTCCTGTCTTCATCGTAGTTGTTGGTGTTGGCAGCCGAGTCCCCAGCTCCAACAGAACTCATCTTGGACACTGCGTTCAGAATCCGATGAAAAGAGCGCGACGCCTCCAGCTCGCTCAGAAAACTGGGAATGTTTGAGAGAAATATCCAGAAGACCAGGGCTGAACAATAAAAGAATTTGCACAGTGAGAATTTAGAGGAGTCTTGTCCTGTAAAACCCCCTGAAATGATGCCCTCTATGAGACTGTTCTGTATCTGACTGAGCCAGTCAGCACCAGATACTGTCGGGACGGCTTTGCAGTGGCGTAGGAAGACTTTTCATGGGTTAGGGGCTCGGGGTGGGGGGGGGGGGGGGGGGTGGTGGCCTGCGTGTCTGACATGCTACTTTCCAGCCTACAAAAAAAAAAAAACCCGCAGGGAAAGCATCGATAGGGGGTGGGGGGGAGGGTGGGCGGGGAGGAGATGGAGGGGTGGGGGGAGGGGGGTGAAGACAAGTGGACATTGCAGTATCGCAAATATAAAAAATAGAAATCTAAATCTTATAGTTTTCCTATCCCCCCTCCTCCCCCCCCCCAAAAAAAAAAAAAAGCAACACACAAACAAAAACAACAACAAAAACCAAAACCAACTTTAACCCCTACCCCCGCCCCCCTCCCCCCCCCCCCCCCCCCCCCCCCCGTCAAAAAACAAAACAAAACAAAAAAAACAAAAAAAACGCAATACAATCTTATCATTTTTTTCTTTAAAACATTTTCTCCAAAAGTATTGTGGGGGCCAGGAGATGTCCTCTCTCACCCCCCCCCCCCCCCACACACACACACACACACACACACTGCCTTGACCGTAATAATTCAAAGACGGTGCCCTCATTTGCTAGCGTGGTGCCTGTCCAGTCTTCGGACAAACAGTACCGAAACAATAAAAACGGACAGATTAAGCGTGACAATGAACGACAAAAAGAAACAGACAGGCAAAATGTGACATAGATACAAAGAATAAGAGAGACCGCGTCAGGATATGAGAGGGGCAAAATTACAGAGACAAAGAGAGATAATCACAGAGACAA
>BTPG01000006.1:153899170-154299283 GCA_036245525.1 Semisulcospira habei
TGTGAGATAGTGAATGGTAAATCATTGATAAATATGTTGAACAACAATGGGCCCAAAATTGACCCTTGGGGAACACCACACGTTACTAAACCTTCACTCGAGTAATTACCATTAAGCAAAACTTTCTGTCTTCTGTCACTTAGATGGGATGATATCAGATTACGGTATTGGAATCGATGTGATACATCGGTAGTTTTTTTTAATAAGATAGAGTGGTTGACTAAATCAAAGGCTTTTTTAAGGTCAAGAAAAACTGCACCTGATAACTGAGAATTATTAATGGCTGTAAGCCATTTATCAATGATATGTATAAGGGCAGTTTGGCAAAAGTGTTGCGGGCGAAAATCCAGACTGCATTTTACTGAGTAGACAGTTCTGTTCTAGAAAATTTTGCAGATGTGTATGGATATGTTTTTCAATAGGTTTTGAGATGACTGGTAGAATGGAGATAGGTCTATAATCATTCAATGAGTTTAATGTTTTGCTTTTGGGAAGGGGAATGACCTTAGCTGTTTTTAACTTATCAGGGAAAATATTTCTTTGAATAGAAAGATTGTAAATGAACGTTAGAGACTCAACTATGTAGGGCAGAGCTATTTTAAGAATTTCGCAACTGATACCATCTGAACCACATGACCTCTTTTTCATATTTGATATATATTTACCCACGTCAAAAACAGTCATTGGGGGGAGTGAAAAAAACACAACCAGCAGTACTGTTACTGTGAAATCGTAGTTGCTCAGAACATTGGTATTTCGCAGGATCATTTGTATTAGTGCGTGCTAAAGTCTCAGCTATGCTAAGAAAGTGGGTATTGAAGGTATCTGCAGTGAGCTCAGGTGCAATGTTCATGTCTCTGTGATTGTGACCTTTAGTAAAGGTGTTGATAACTTGCCAAACAGAGCGCAGGTCCTTGCCGTCTGCAATGATCTGTTCGGCATGTTGTCTTTGAGCTTTTCGGACTAAAGATTTGACATAATATCTTTGTTTTTTATAGTCAACAATTTTTTTTTCTTTCTTAAGTGTATCTCTGAGTTGCATGGCTGCTTTTATTTCTCCAGTTAGCCATTCAGGGATTGTGGGATGTTTGACACGTTTTGTTCGCACTGGGGCATGTTTATCTAGAACACCGAGGAACAGTTCATACCAGCGGGTGAGGGCTTCATTTGGGTCATTGTAATTTAACACATCATTAAATGGGATATTGGATAAGTCATAGAGAAGGGCATTCTGGTTAAATTTATTGAAAGACCTGTAAATAATAGTAGTATGCCCTGTGCAAAATTTCTTAGCTAATTTGGCAGACAGTGAGAAAGATACTGGGAAGTGATCACTGATAGAAAAATTGAGAACATGGACATTATTAACAGCATTTACATTTGTAGTATAGATATGGTCTATCATTGTCGCAGAAGATGAAGTAACTCGTGTGGGCGACTGAACAACTTGTGTTAAACCAAGAAAAGAGATCATTAAATTCCATGAAGAGTAACAGTCTTTTAACAAATCAACATTAAAATCACCTAGGATATGTATATCACCCCTGCATTTCTGTACTGTGTCAATCATTGATTCAAAATCATCAAGCCATGCCACTGTGGCCGCTGGATTTCTATAAATAAACCCTACAAGAACGGGTGATGACTTCGATGTTTTTATTTCCAGCCACATGCATTCAATTTGCTTTGATTCTAGGTCAAAACTTCTAGTCACATATTGAATTATAGAGTCATGTATGTATATTACTATGCCAGTTTGGCCTAGAACAGAGGCATCACGACGTAGAATAGCAAAATTAGGTATGGAGATTGCCTGATCACTGATATTGTCTGTCAGGCGGGATTCAATAAAGCCAAAGATATGAAATTGTGATGGCTGATTTAAGAGAATTGTGATGTCAGGTATTTTGCGGCAGAGATGATACACATTAAGGTGGCCAATGTTTAAGAGACGATCTGAGTTGTTGGTATTTGGTGACATGTGTCTTTCTGACTACAGGATAATGGGAGAAAAAAGAAACTGGTTGCACATGTGAAGTAACAAGAGAATAAGAAAGTAAAGCTAAATAACCGAAGCTAAATACCCGATAACAGGTTTAACACGAACGATCTAATATATGCAATAAGTAATGACACGCAATAAGATTTCCAAACACGGTACGTGGCACAAATGAGAGTTCAATGTTCCTATAACTCAATGCTGCCAAAATTATTTTTTTTTAAATCGCAGAAGCGTCCAGCAATTTCTTAAGTCCGGACAAATCCCAAGAAAAGCACAAGCAGATACAAATATGCTTGTGATGAAAATGTCAACACTCGCACGATATGTCAAGATGATGCCATCGCAGCACACATTTAAGATATTAAATAGATATTAGTAATCAAAATACAGTAAGACATGGTAGTCCATGAATTACTATTTTCAGCTAGTAATATATCGGCATATAATACTGAAGGAATCATAAGACACTCTATGCCCGTCACATTTCTGTTGTATTGAGTATGAGCGCCTCGCATAGCCTGATATATTAGATAAGAAGAGAGAGAGAGAGAGAGAGAGAGAGAGAGAGAGAGAGAGAGAGAGAGAGAGAGAGAGAGAGAGAGAGAGAGAGAGAGAGAGAGAGAGAGAGAGAGAGAGAGAATGGACTTTTAAATGAAAAGAAAAGGGGAGACTGCCAGTGCTAATATTTTAGGAAGGTTACAAAGTAAAGTAGGTAAAAGCACTGTCAGGCGAGAGAAGTGTGCACGATCGACCAGTGATCATAGATCTACTGTGGCCAAAGCACACCAAAAAAAAAAAAGATAGGAAAGAGGGAGTGCGCTAAGAAAGTGACTGGAAGCAATGCATATGGAAGCCCCCCCCCCCTTCCCCCGAAGGGGGGCGTATCACATATCCCACTGTTCCAGCCACTCAGTGCATGGAAATTTAAATCTACGTCCCCCAAGGGGGGTCCAGATATTTAGCCGGTGTGGACAGCTGTTTCGGTCTTGGCCCCCCACCCGGGTCTGCCCTGGGGGACTTGGGTGGGGTTAGGTATTTTTTAGTTCCCAGGGTCACCCTGGTCAGCCCCACAGGGTGGGTTTTTCTCTCTATTCTGGGGCATGTGTTTCTGTCTACCCTTTGTCCATTCACCTGTATTTGCCTTTTTAAAACTCTCCCTACTGTCTGCACTGCCTGTAGCTCTTGATATTGGATGTGTGTTGCTAAATGGTCTTAGCTTTATTTAGCCCCATGTGTTAGGTTTATTTAATGTATTTGACCGGCTGGCGACATACATTCAATGTTCTGTTTATTTTTTTTTTTTTTTCACAAGCAGTGCAGGCACGTCCTGAGAAAGCCTTGTTGCTGTCGGGACGTTAAGCAATGTACAATCAATCAATCAATGTTTCGGTCTTGGCGACCTCTTCGGCACACCATCGGCAATACTGGAGGAGGCAGGAATTTCTGCCTACCTGCAATGACAGCCACATTTTACTGTGGTGTCTGCAGGGGCATACATTCCATGCCACCACCTAGAGTGAAATTTCCATGCACCCTAAAAGAGAACCTACCAAAAGTGGGGAAGGAATTGCAGTCGATATTGTAGTAATAAATGAAAAGAAAAGGAGAGACTGCCAGTGCTAATATTTTAGGAAGGTTACAAAGTAAAGTAGGGGGGGGGGGGGCTTCCATATGCATTGCTTCCAGTCACTTTCTTAGCGCACCCCGTCTTTCCTATCTCTTTTTTTTTTTTAATGTGCTTTGGCCACAGTAGATCTATGATCACTGGTCGATCATGCACACTTCTCTCCCCTGACAGTACTTTTACCAGAAATTCCTGCCTCCTCCAGTATTGCCGATGGTGTGCTGAAGAGGTCGCCAAGACCGAAACAGCTGTCCACACTGGCTAAATATCTGGACCCCCTTGTTGGACCCAGATTTAAATTTCCATGCACTGAGTGGCTGGAACAGAGGGCTATGTGATACGTCCCCCTTCGAGGGGGCGGGGGAGTGGGGGGGAGGGGCTACCATATGCATTGCTTCCAGTCACTTTCTTAGCGCACCGCCCTCTTTCCTATCTCTTTTTGTGTGTGTGTGTGTGTGTGTGTGTGTGTGTGTGTGTGTATGTGTGTGTGCTTTGGCCACAGTAGATCTATGATCACTGGTCGATCATGCACGCTTCTCTCCCCTGACAGTGCTTTTACCTACTTTACTTTGTAACCTTCCTACAATGGACTTTTATTTTACAACGGTAGAAGTATTTGGTTACAAGACCAATTTTCAAACTTGCCGTTGCTACAAACTACTAATCAACATTCTTGGCTTTTGACTTCGCGAACGAAGATTTTATAGGAGTTGCCCACGACGTCTGCAGGCTTGTTCGTGGCTGCGGAGGCCAATCCGAGACAGGCAGGTTCGACCGCAGTGGCTGCAGGGGAAGGTATGGCCAGGGTTCTGAGCTGCGGCATCTCTGTTTTTTCTCCTGAGCCGCTTGTCCTTAAGGCTAGCTCTGTGAGAGTCCTCAAAGGAGACAGCTGCCTTGTAAATGGTGGAGCGCCAGGTGTCACGGTCCGCAGCAAGCGAAGACCACTGGTGGTGGTCGATTTGGCAGGCACTAAGTGACTTCTTGAGACAGTCTTTGTATCTCTTCTTTGGTGCCCCTCTGTCACGGTGTCCAGTAGCAAGCTCGCCGAACAGGGTGATCTTTGGTAGGCGATGATCCTCCATCCTGGAGACATGCCCCGCCCAGCGGAGCTGTGTCCGCAGCAGCAAAGCCTCGATGCTCACAGTTTCAGCCCGTTCAAGGACCTCGACGTTGGTGACATAGTCACTCCAGTGAATGCCCAGGATGGTACGCAGGCAGCGCTGGTGGAAGCGTTCGAGGAGTCGTAGTTGGCTGCGGTAGAGGGCCCAGGACTCGGAACCATACAGCAGGGTGGTGAGGACGACAGCTCTGTACACGCTGATCTTGGTGCCTGTTTTCAGCTGCTGATTGTGCCACACCCGCTTGAAAAGTCGCCCGAAAGCGCTGTTCGCTTTTGCCAGCCTGCTGTCAAGCTCCTTGTCCAGCTTGGCGTCTGACGTGATAATGCAGCCAAGGTAAGTAAACTGGTGCACTGACTTTAGTTCAGACTCGCCGATGGTGATGTGAGGAGGGCGGTACACTGTCTTGGGTGCCGGCTGATGGAGGACCTCTGTCTTTTTAAGACTGACCTCGAGTCCAAAGAGCTGGGCAGCATCTGCGAAGCAAGACGTGATGCGCTGCAGGGCTCTCTCTGTGTGTGCAACGAGGGCAGCATCATCAGCAAAAAGCAGCTCACGAATCAGTTGGTCTAGGGTTTTCGTGTGGGCCTGCAGTCGTCTGAGGTTGAACAGGCTGCCATCGAGACGATACCTGATGTACACTGCATCGTCATCATCGAGGTCCACTGTGGCCTGCTTCAACATCATGCTAAAAAAGATGGTGAAGAGGGTCGGTGCCAGCACGCAGCCCTGCTTTACACCGTTGAGAATAGGGAATGGTTCTGAGAGGTCATTGTTGAGTCTGACCTGGCCTTGCTGGTCCTCGTGTAGCTGGACAATCATGTTGAGGAACTTTGGGGGACAGCCAAGTCGCTCCAGGATCTGCCACATGCCTTGCCTGCTCACAGTGTCGAACGCTTTTGTTAGGTCGACAAACGTTACGTACAGCCCTTTGTTCTGCTCGCGGCACTTCTCCTGTAGCTGTCTCAGCACGAAGACCATATCGGTGGTGCTCCTGTTTGCTCTGAAGCCACACTGGCCCTCTGGGAGTTGGTCTTCAGCGATGGCAGGTACCAGCCGATTCAGGAGCAGCCTTGCAAGGATTTTCCCAGCAATGGACAGCAGGGTAATTCCCCGGTAGTTGGAACAGTCAGACTTCTCGCCTTTGTTCTTGTACAGGGTGATAACGACTGCATCACGGAGATCTTTTGGTAGTGTTCCTTCCTCCCAGCAGCAGAGAAAGAGGTCATGGAGCTTGTTGTGCAGTGCTGTGCCTCCATGTTTCCAGATCTCTGGCGGTATTCCATCAATGCCTGCTGCTTTGCCACTCTTGAGCTGATGGATGGCTGTGAGGGTCTCTTCAGCGGTGGGCGGTTCGTCCAATTCAACCTTTACTGGGAGGTGTGGGATTTGTAGGACGACTGCTTCTTGAACAGTGCGCTCAGCGCTGAAGAGGCTCTGAAAGTATTCCGACCAGCGGTTCAAGATGGAGGTATTATCTGTGAGGAGTGCCTGGCCGTTCGCGCTTCGCAGGGGACTTTGTACCAGGTGCCTGGGGCCATACACTGCTTTCAGTGCTTCGTAGAAACCCCTGTAGTCACCATTGTCAGCGCAAAGCTGGGTCCTCTGTGCAAGTCTGGTCCACCACTCATTCTGGAGATCTCTGAGCTTGCGCTGGAGACTGCTGCAGACGAGGCGGAAGGCAGACTTCTTCACAGGGCAGGAAGGCTGGGCTAGGTGAGCCTGATGGGCGGCTCTTTTTTTTTGCTAGGTGTTCCTGGATCTCTACATCGTTTTCGTCAAACCAGTCTTTGTTCTTCTTTCTGGCGAAACCCAAGACTTCTGCAGAGGATTTTGCAATAGCAGTTTTTAGTTGTTCCCAAAGTGTTTCAGGGGAGGAGTCTACTGGGTCCGCTGTGTCTTTGAGCCTGCGCTGTAAATCTGTCTGAAAGGCAGCTTTCACATCATCACGCTGAAGGCTGGCAACATCAAGCTTTTTCTTGGGGGGCCCCCATTTCTTGGGTTTTGGTTTGAAGTGGAGCCTGAGTTTGCAGCGGACAAGGCGGTGGTCAGTGTGGCACTCTGCGCTGGGCATCACTCTGGTGAGGAGGACGTCACTGCGGTCCCTCTGACGCACTAGGACATAGTCGATAAGGTGCCAGTGTTTGGAGCGAGGATGCATCCAGGTGGTCTTTCGACTGTCCTTTTGCTGAAAAGTAGTGTTGGTGATGACCAGTTGCTGCTCCGCACAGAACTCCAACAGTAGGCGGCCATTGTCATTGCAGTTCCCCACGCCATGCTTGCCGAGGACTCCTTTCCAGGCTTTAGAGTCCTGGCCCACTCTGGCGTTGAAGTCGCCAAGGATGATGACTTTGTCGTCTGCTGGGGTACTCTGTAGGAGGCTGCGCAGGTCAGTGTAAAACTTGTCCTTTTCAGCAGGCTCTGCCAGGAGGGTTGGGGAGTACACACTGAGAAGGGTGACGTGTTGCTGGTGTCTCAGTGGGAGGCGCATGGACATGATGCGATCTGAGTGGCCCGTTGGTAGGTTTTCCAGCTTAGTTGCAATGGATGTCTTGACCATGAAACCCACGCCTGAGAGCCGTCTTTCTGATGCAGGCCTGCCTGACCAGTAGAGGGTGTACCCAGCACCAAGTTCTTGGAGGCTGCCTTCGTCCGGAAGGCGTACTTCGCTGAGCGCGGCGATGTCGATGTTTAACCTCCGCAATTCATGGGCAATGAGGGCGGAGCGACGTTCAGGGCGTCCGCTGTCTGCTTTGTCGAGCATGGTTCGGACGTTCCAGCATGCTACTTTGAGTCCGGTCGTGGTCGTCATGAGAGTGGATCCGTTATTCTTTCTTGTTTTTTGACCGCAGGAGAAGATGCCCGTTGACCGCGGCTAGCCAACTGGGGTTGCGAGGGGACGAGCTTTGGTTAGGCCACCTTTTCTAGGCCCCTCTCCGTGTGGAGCAAGCAGTGCTGTCCCTAGAGAAGGCTGCTTGGTCGTTCAGGGTGTGCCGAGTGATGTTGTCATCCCCAGGTCAACATCAGGCGACCAATATCCTGAACCGCCTGCATGCAGGTTTGAGGCTGTGGCTTCCAGTGACATCTTTCACCTGCCGTTTCGCCCCTCGCCCATCGCTACAGGACTTGGAATGGTCAGTGTCATGGTCCGTGGACGTTTCCTAAAGCCTGCGCAGTGGAGCTTTTTGGTGGAGTGCAGTGTGCGCAGTACTGGCCCCACCCTTTAAACCCTTGGTTCATCTGCCATGGCCTAGCAAGCTGGGACGATGGCATCGAGGTCCTCGGGTCGTAGGTTTTATATCAGACTGTCCTTGTCCTAGTCTCTGGCTCAAAAGCCTTCCCCGGAGACACGGGGGCTTTGATGTCAGGGGTTTCCTCCCTTAGCCTTTCCGCAGCCAAGCGGCCAGGCCTGCAAGGCAGCAGGCGACTCGTGGAGGGCGGGGTCGTCTATGTCCCGTGCAGATGTGAACATCTGCCCACTGCCCAACATTATCAAAAACAAAACAATGGTCTAATACATAACTAGGTTAGACACACATACACACGCATGTTCACACGCAAACACACACACACACACACACACACACACACACACACACACACACACACACACACACACACACACACACACACAGGCACACATAAGCCTCACAGTGGGTTACCTAACATTTCATGTGAAAATGGGTTCCCATATTTCTATTTATTCTAGGGCTCTGGAATTGATGCGAATGTTTAGAACTCACCTTATAACTAAGCTCTATAACTTAAAATAAAATAGACATTTTCTAGAAACAGAGGCACTAGATGCCGAAAAAATGGGTTTCTGCCAATAAAGTGGGTGGGTGTCTCTCTCACACAAAAACTGGCATTACAGTCAAAATGGGTGTCTTCACAACAGTAGGCGTCTGTAATAAGGTCAAGTTCATGGAATACTTCTTTTTCACATTAATTTTTTTTCCCAACTTAATGTGTATGTGTGCTTTAACATTCTTTACATTGTATGGTGCAAAATTCAATAAACACTGGCCCGAAACCTTTCCATTATGATTTTTAGAGGAAATCTTTTAAACATTGCTGCGTTTTGTCCTTCTGAAGCAAAACAGTTTATCATGGCATTGATGTGAGAATCAACATAATATATTCTGGAAATTAACGGACTTTTTTTTGTGTGTTTTTGGGTACTCTGGAGTTTCAGACAAACAGCAACAGAGCATTTTGAATATTAACCCTTATCATTCGGAATACACCAGTGTGTGCAACTAGTGTGACTGAAATAGTCCAAGGGTTAGTGCCAGAATAGCTTGGTGCCTCTAGGCGCCAAGCTATTGTGGCACCACCCTTGAACTAAAGCCATTGGTCTATGTCCTGATCTGTAAGTACTGTAATGTAGCTTGCATAGAATTATGGCAGTGAACAAATTTGAAGCTATTAGCCTCAGTATGACTATGATGCGGGTCAAAAAGTGTGGAAAAATATGAAAGATAGAAAAAGACCCAGACGAAGAAACGAACACTTAACTTATTCTACCCCAGCAAAATTTAAGATCCACCACGATAGTTCAAGGGTGATGCCAGAATAGCTTGGCGCCTATGGGCGCCAAGCTATTCTGGCATCACCCTTGAACTATCGTGGTGGATCTCTGTCCTGCACTGCAACGCAGTCTTCTGAAGACGACTTCAACATTTGGGCTTAACTTATTCTACCCCAGACACACCACAGCAAAATAAAGATCCACCATGATAGTTCAAGGGTGATGCCAGAATAGCTTGGCGCATATGGGCGCCAAGCTATTCTGGCATCACCCTTGAACTATCATGGTGGATCTGTGTCCTGCACTGCAACGCAGTCTTCTGAAGACGACTTCAACATTTGGGGATTCCGGTCTTGGGGTAGAACGAGTTAAAATGACAGAACAGAACACTGACATTAATTAATTAACTGACAACATAAGAAATCACTTGAAACTTCAGCCTTTATTTAACGTCTTTCGTCTCCAACAAACAACCATTCTTTCATTTGCAGAGTTTTTAAAATGGTATGCAGTACAACCAACCATTCTTTCATTTGCAGAGTTTTTAAAATGGCATGCAGTATATTACAAAATGATCCGCCCCCCCCCCCCCCCGCCCCCCCAATAACACTCTTGTAATCAATCTTTACATTGTCAATGGTTTTCTTATCTTATTATTGTCTTTTGTCCCCAGCCGGCTGTTTCGTTTTGCAAATCCAAAGGTTATACAGTATACAAAATGATCCATGTGTCCATCAGATAAAACAAAAAGCAGGCTATACATGCTGAAACCACCCCAATAATAACACTCATGTAATAAATCTGTATGAAATCGAAAATGCCGCGAGTGGCGGGGAACCTCAATTCATTTCTTTTGTAACTTTTTCAGTCTGTTGCGGACGTAATCCTTAATGTTTTTCCTGCGCCTATGTCTAAGTGCAGGCTCCTCTGCCATTGCGTACTGTATCTCGGCCTTTCCAGGAAGTTTGTTCATGACGAGGTGTGTCTTGAAACGAGTTTGAACAGCTTTCTCTTCAGCTTCCCCCCATGGTTTCCTTGTAAATCTAGCTTTCTTTCGAACAGGAGCTGACGCAGTACTGTCATCATCAAAACTATCTAGATTGTCATCAGGCTCTGGACGTCTTTTCTCCGTCATGCTCATCGATTCCTGTGTTGCTGACTTGCTACTTGCTTCATTCACAGGTGCTGTTCCCCCCGAGACCTCTCTGCCAGTTTCTGATGTGTCTTCATTGTCAAAGTCAATCTCTTCATCATCGCCCAGCTCAGCTCTAATGCAACTCTCAAAATCTGTCATCCCATTGTTAACTGACAGAAGAATCTTTGCCACTTTTGCATTTTGAAGGACGTCTTGAGGTTGGCGGTAGATATGGCGATGTATCCGAATATCATGGCCAAGGAAATCTGCCAGCTGATCCTGGTCTAACTCCGAGATGGCCATTGACTGAGCCAAAGTTGCAACCTGCTTCCGCAACTGAGTAAATGTGAACATGGATGGGTATGACACCCCTGCTTCTAGGGCATGGGCCTTCAGAACATCATGGCCTCTGTAAGGCCTCTGACCAGAAGGTGTGGCAAAGATGTACTGGGAATCAGCGAGAGCTGGCACTGATTGCCTTATTTGAAGGATTCTGTCCACAGTTGTCATCATCTTCTTCGTCAGCAAAACGGGAACACTCCTATTAAACTTGCCTCTGATTTCCACTCACTGAAAATGATTCACCATTTTCTTCTCAACCTCTGTGAGACCTTTCAAGATATCTTGATTGGTGATCGATCCAATCTTAGCATTCTGGAAGTCTGACACCTTCATTCTCTGAACTTCTCCCCCTCGTTTTCGGTTGAAAAGTGATACAGCACAAAGAGTTGCTTTAACCACTGTCGGATAATCTTCCGAAACCATCCTTGTCTCAAGAAGCTGTTGGACCTTCCTCACATCTTCACATGATGGGATCAGCTTGGGTTTGTTCATGGTCATTTTCCCGACCGACTGGGCTGCTGTAGCGGACACACAATCATACCAGTCCCCGTTGAAGACAGAGTCAAACCGCTGCGCCTCAGAGAGCTCCTGTCGCCACCTGTCGTCTGAACCCTGCCCAAGCTGTTTGGATGCCTGTGACTGTTTGATCTGTGAACACTTTTTCAAAGCATGGCCTATGCGCATTGCGAGATTGCCTTTTTTGAACTGATGTGTGTCCTCATCAAAATCTGCTAGCTCTTTTACAGCCAGGACAACATGATCAAAGCTAGCTGAATTGATCACAGCATTTAAACTTGCGATTTTCATTTCTGACCTCACTCTGATAATCTTTAATAGTCTCCCTAACTCCCGCATCCTGGAGCTGATTTGTCCAGCCGTGTGTTCTTCAATGTCCCTGCGGTCAAATAATCTCTTTCCATACTCAAGAAGCAAGGGGTCAGTTCTGATGAGACGGCTTATCTCATCATCTCTCTGGCTGGCCAAGACCTTGTGATAGAATGAAAATTCAACGTCTAAGGGTATTGGAAGCATTAGCCGACCACGGCGCGCCGCGTCTCCTCGCCGAGTGATCTGAAACCCTCCTGGCTTCTGACAGCAACGTTTCGAGTATACAGAGATCAGCTTTTTTTGATAGAGCCCTTTGCAATGGCTACAGGCGAGAAGGTCGTCTACCTTACTAGTTTTGGTGCGATACTTAGGAATCAAACATCCGGATTTGTTTTCAAGAACAGCAACGTTATGCATGTAATCACCCTCATCTTGTAGTCTGATCCATGCTCGACGTCTCTGCTTGGTCCCTTTTTTCATCGACAAAATTTTAGCAACGTCTGCCTCATCTGCATGGACATCTTGTAAGTGCGTGCTCATTTTCAAGACAAGCTTGCCACACAATTTGCATGCATGTTTCTTGTCCCATTTGTACTTTCCTTTCCCTCTCTGCGACACGTGCACACCTGTTTCTTCTGTAAGTGCTCTTTCCCCACTCTTTCCAGCATCATGTTCCTCCTGCCTATCCACATTCTCATTGCCACCCCCTAACGCACACTGCACCTTGCTGGTACTAGCGTCACCAACACCTGGCCACCCCGAACCTGCCACTTTGATGAAATCTAACATAGTCGATACAATACTGTCTATGTCAGAGATCCCAGCAATTGATGCCGACACACCCTCTGAATCCGGTGAGCTCGAGCCAGGAACAAACTCCTCGTCATCACTGCCCTCGTATTGCGATGCGCTGGCACTACTCTCAGTCTCGGGTCCATCCCAGGCGCCATTTGCCAACTGGAGAAAGAAAGAAAGAAAGGTTGAAACCAAAGCTGCATTAGAAACAGAAACAGCCCAATTTTGGTTTAAGGGGCCTTGCACAAGAATAAAAAGAGTAATCCCGTGTATGACCGATTTACATATGTGTGACCTCGGTGACGAGGGCTGGCTTCTGCAGCAGTCAAAATCCACGTTTTCTGAAAATGCAAGCAGTTTTCACACATTTGTCAACCCTGCGTGACCCTTTGAGAGAGGTCACTCAAATTGGCATGTTTAAAAAGGTCTTGCCACAAAGTATCCTTGGGCCAAGCTTGAAGAATGTGGCTTGAATAGTCTCCGAGAAAATGCCACCGTTAACTCATTCTACCCCCAGACACACCACAGCAGGATAACAGGGGTGGGATTCTAGTAACAATGAAAACGCGGAAAATCAAACGACCGGGAGGGGGGGGGGGGGATGTCCTTCATTTTCAGCGGCCGAAAAATCAAACGACAGGGGTGGGGGGTGGGGGGTGGGGGGGAGATAGGCGCGTGTCCACCGTTCGCCAAAGTATCCAAAAACCGACAGGGGGAGCGAGACCAAACATACCCGAAAATGGACTTTGTTATGACACTCCTGATCTGAAGTATAAAAATGGAATGTGCGTACCAGTTTATGTTCAGATGCACACTAAACGGCACTCTGTCTTGGACAATATCCTTTTTCACCGCCATTTTCCACTGCGACCTAAAGCTACCGGAAGTGTCGGGCGATAGTGAACCAAACTACATACAAATCCAACCCATTTGAGATTTTTTTGCCATTTAAGAAGATTTTTTTTTTTCCGTCTTTTTCGTTGTTATTAGACGCGGAAAATAAATATGCTTCAGCAGAATTGTGAAAGAATTTCCGCGGAAATCCGCGGAAACGCGGAAGAATCCCACCCCTGGGATAAGGATCGACCATGATAGTTCAAAGGTGATGCCAGAACAGCTTGGCGCCTACGGGCGCCAAGCTATTCTGGCATCACCCTTGAACTATCATGGTCGATCTGTGTCCTGCGCTGCAATGCGGTCTTGAGAGGACAGGGGCAAAATTTAAGGATTTTGGTGTTGGGGTAGAATGAGTTAAAGTTTACCATGGACGACGGACGGACGACCAGTGGCCCAGAACATAAACTCACTTTTGCTTCACACGCACGCCAGCCAATAAAATGAAGATGATCATAGAATCACTTTACTTACCAGTTTGTAATTGGGAGCATTCCGCTGCCGTCCATGCACCCTCCTACCAGACGCACCCTCTGTGGCAGAGGCTGAGGGGCCATGATTCTGCAGCATAGATCCCGATGGGTTTGGACATCCTGCTGCCATCCCGCGCTGGGTGTGTGCAGAAAGTCCTGAGCCGGTGTCAGTGACCAAAACGGTGTTGCTGAGAACATGTCCAATACAACCATGTAAACCAACTGACATTTTGAATCAGATTGATTGTACATTGCTTAACGTCCCGACAGCCACAATGCTTTCTCAGGACGTGCCTGCACTGCTTGTGAAAAAAAAACACCTAAACAGAACATTGCCATGTATGTCGCCTGCCGGTCAAATACGTTAACTCATTCTACCCCAACACCAAAATCCTTAAATTTTGCCCCTGTCCTCTCAAGACTGCATTGCAGTGCAGGGCACAGATCGACCATGATAGTTCAAGGGAGATGCCAGAATAGCTTGGCGCCCGTAGGCGCCAAGCTATTCTGGCATCACCCTTGAACTATCATGGTGGATCCTTATCCTGCCGTGGTGTGTCTGGGGTAGAATGAGTTAAATAAACCTAACACATGGGGCCAAGACATAAAGCTAAGACCATTTAGCAACACACATCCAATATCAAGAGCTACAGGCAGTGCAGACAGTAGGGAGAGTTTTAAAAAGGCAAATACAGGTGAATGGACAAAGGGTAGACAGAAACACATGCCCCAGAATAGAGAGAAAAACCCACCCTGTGGGGCTAACCAGGGTGACCCTGAGAACTAAAAACTGGCAATACAGTAAAAAGCGACACTTTAGTTGCACATTCCTAAAGACCTGTTTGTGGACGTTTGTTCTTCGAATCGCGAGGCAGTTTTGCGAACGAGGATTGAAATCTGGCGCCATTTTTGTTTTTAAAAAAAAAAAGTCAACTGATACTGTGCATGCATGTGGCAAGTTAACACGTCAGAAAAAAAAGAGAAGAAACAAAATTGCATGGCAGATTGACCTTGTAATGGGATTATTGAACGAATTCCTTTCATTGAAGAAGAAAGCTTTTGTTAAAATCGTGGGGTTCTATTATCATTTACTACAAGACTCAACGGTCAGAGCGGCCGAGAGGCTGAAGACACGTTTGAAGCAGACGCCTTATTTTTCTGGGCCAAACGGGTATCGAGGATTGGAGGCATCTCTCAGTTAAATAACTGCACTGAACAAGTACATTTGGGCGTGCTCTTAACTAAGAAATATTGCATAAAGTACCTCTGCAAACGCGAAAGAATGGCCGGTGACCGTTGGAGACGAAAGACGTTTAAGCAAGGGAAACAACTCCGTTCATCGGTGTTGGGCTAACCAATCAGCGATCAGCAAATTGATCTGAAAACACTCCAGCCGCTTCCGTGTCCACACACAGGCCCAGGGCATCCCTGAAACACAACCATGAAGTAAATCTGTTAAAATGGGGACATCGTATTTTGATATTTTTTTTCTGACTTTTGAATGAAAGATAATACAGAAACAACCCTCAGAAAAAATGGGTGTCTGACTTGGTCACCCAGAATTTTACACACACCCATTTTGCATAAGGATAGTAAAGAAAGTAACCCATTCCAGTGATTTGGTGTACGCACACACACACACACACACACACACACACACACACACACACACACACACACACACACACACACACACATTCCTCTAAGGAATTGGTCAGAGTAACAATATATAACTTATATATGGTACATACTGTCACAGCTGACATACCTGACGGTAAAAATGTATGGGATGACAATACAGTCTCTCTCTCTCTCTCTCTCTCTCTCTCTCTCTCTCTCTCTCTCTCTCTCTCTCTCTCTCTCTCTCTCTCTCTCTCCCTCTCTCTCTCTCTGTCTCTCTCTCGCTCACACGCACGCACGCACACACACACACACACACACACACACACACACACACACTCGCATGCGTGCAGTGTAGGCACGGGTGTAAAAATCAATTATGTGCTAGCAGACAAAATACTGATGAATACAGCGCGATAGAAAAGAAATGTGTTAAGAAACCTTTAAAGAGACTTTTTTAAAAATTATAAAAACTCCAACATATAAATTGCATAAATCGCGCACATGGTGTGCGCGTGCTTGCCCGCATACGTGCGTGTGCGTGCGTGTGCGCGCGTGCAATCTGCCATATTATGACAGACCACGCACACACGCACACGATCACATAACCACACGCATGAACGTACGCACACAGACGCACGCACACACACACACGATCACACACCCATACGCACGAATGCACACAGCCACACACACAGACACACACACACACATACACACACAACGCATACGCATGCCAGCACATCAAAGCAGGTATTACTTGTCAGACATGAAGTCAATGCACATGCCGATATATGTACACTGGGAAAATGCAGTTTCCGCATGTAAAGCTGGATTATTTTAGATATTATTTTGAAGAGGCCGTCTTTAAAGGAGGGCAGGGACATACTTCTAAGGTTACATGGAATCGAATTCCAGAGAGTACTACCTGAGTATCTTAAGCTAGATTTAAAGATGTCAATGCGAGGCCGCGGAACCTGATAGTGCCGCCCCAGTCTGGGATGTCGTGAGGAAATTACTGAAAAGAATGGGTCAAGATAATGGGGCCCTTTTTGTTTACACAGCTTATACATAAGCTTTGTTACATATAAGGTGTTGCTTCTGGGGAAGTATACTAAGAACTTCAAGTTTCTTTTCCGTTGCTATTTGAGGATCCGGTTGGATAAGTTTAGCAGCCCTCCTGTGTAAAGTATTCAGCCTCTTTAAATGCACTTCACCAGAACCATCCCACACTGTTGATGCGTAGTCTATGTGCGACTTTACGTGGGCGTTATAGAAAATTGTACGCGTCTCTACATCGGTAATGAGTTTCAACTTTGATAGCATATAAAGGTTTTTTGAGACACGTTTACATATTCTGCTGATGTGAGTTTTCCACTTAAGTTAATCATCTACCGTGCCCCAAGGAGACGGTGTTGAGATACCTGTTGGACTGGAGAGAAAGAGAGAGATGATGATGATGATGATGATGATGATGATGATGGTGATGATAATGATGAAACTTTATTTTTCAACGGTAACAATTTTGGCAGAAAATTTCGTCAATTTACAAACTTTCCGTTGCTACTCGCTACGAAAAATCAAGATAAACAAAGGTAAACGTGCAAATATAACAAGACATTATCACTACATATCTTACATCTGTACACCATGAAATTTAACTAATCGTAAGCATGAAAAACATTTACAAAAAAAGATCAAAATAAAGCATTAGCATTAGCGTATCTCCTCGCGCTGGGACCATATGGCGTTGAGGCGCGTCCCCTGGGTGGTGGATAGGGGGTCCCTCGCGAGAGGGGTGCACCGAATGAAATAAGGTGCCGTGAACCAACATGGTCTACGGGAAGGAGACCCCGACAGAAAACCCCTGGTCCTCCTAGTAAGGGGGTAGGGCGTGGGGGTAGCTTTCCCACCCAGCAAATAACGAAATAGCTACAGAAACGCCGACGAACAGACAAACAGCAATTCCTTTCCTGGAGGAGGAAGGTTCTTCTACCAGAAGATTTATGACGTCCTGTGGTGAAAGCCGGAAGTCTTTGGAAGCCACAGGACCGAGCCGGCCACCTCTCTCTATCCAGGGACACAATCATGGGCACATGGAACTTATGTCAAGACCATGTACCAGAGCGGCAAGGCCGCCCAGATAGCAGCGGAAATGCAAAAGTACAAACTTTCCCTGCTAGGTATCAGTGAAGCCAGATGGACGCAGTCTGGCCAGAAAAGGCTGTTAAGTGGGGAGATGATTCGGTATTCAGGTCATGAAGAGGAGAATGCCCCCCATACAGAAGGTGTAGCACTCATGCTGTCACCAGTGGCACAGAGAGCGCTGATGGGCTGGGAACCTCTTGGGCCAAGAATTATCACAGCAGCCTTTAGAACCAGGAAAAAGATTAAACTCAACGTCATCCAGTGCTATGCGCCCACCAATGACAGTGACTTGGAAGAGAAACAAGAATTCTACGACCGACTCCAGAGTGCTGTAAACAAATGTACGGAGCGAGACATCACCATCATCATGGGCGATTTTAATGCCAAAATAGGGGAGGACAACACCGGATATGAAGAGGTGATGGGGAGACAGGGACTAGGGGAGATGAGTTAGAACGGGGAGAGGTTTGTAGACTTTTGTGCTCTAAACAGACGTCGTTGGAGGCAGCATCTTCCCACACAGAAGAATACACAAAGCAACTTGGGTCTCACCTGACCATACTACAGAGAACCAAATAGACCATATCTGCATTAGCAAGAAATTTAGAAGATCCCTTCTAGATGTTCGAGTGAAGACGGGAGCAGATGTCGCCTCAGACCACCATCTACTTACCTCTGTTGCATATACGTAAAGACCATTTTGTCTGCCGGCTCATCATGCGTGTGTGTGTGTGTGTGTGTGTGTGTGTGTGTGTGTGTGTGTGTGTGTGTGTGTGTGTGTGTGTGTGTGTGTGTGTGTGTGTGTGTGTGTGTGTGTGTGTGTGTGTGTGTGTGTGAGTGTGTGGTGTGAGTTTTTGCCCTTGTAAATTAATGTATATTTTTTGTTGTATGTGCTTGTTTGTGTATTCTGCTTCACTGTTTCATTACTGTGATTGTAAAGCGCCTAGAGCACCTTGGTGATTAGGCGCTATACAAATTACCTTTATTATTATTATTAAGAATAAAGCTGAAGTTAAAGAAAAGCCGCACCGAGACAACAAGAAGACAGCGCTATAATGTAGGCCTCCTGAGAGAGACTGGAGTGTGAGAAGAGTTTAAACTGGTGCTGTCCAACCGGTTTCAAGCGTTACATGAGCTAGTAAACGAAGAGGAGGCGGTCACCAAAGAGCAGCGGTGGAAGGCAGTTAGAGAGGCGCTGAACTCAACCTGCAAAGACACTGTAGGGTTCAGGAAACAACATCACAAGGACTGGCTGTCGGCACAAACCTTGAAGAAGATAGAAGTGAGGAAGCAGAAGAAAGCAGTTGTCAACAACAGTCGCACATGAGCAGCCAAAGCAAGGGCACAGGAGGAATACTCGGAAACCAACCGCGAGGTGAAGAGGAGTATCAGGGCAGACAAGAGGGCCTACACAGACAGCCTGGCAGCAGAGGCGGAAAAGGCAACAGGCAGTGGCAACATGAAACAGCTCTACGACATTACCAGAAGATTGTCGGGCAAGTATGGTCATACAGAAAGACCAGTAAAAGACAAAGAAGGCAAGCCTATTGCAGACAGAGCAGACCAACTCGACAGATGGGCCGAGTATTTTGAAGAGTTACTGAACAGACCCACTCCACCCGACCTCTCAGACATCCAGCCAGTAGAGACTGACCTACCCATCAGCTGTGACAGACCCAGCCGGGAAGACATCAGAAGAGCAGTGGCATTTTTGAAGAACGGCAAAGCAGCAGGGCCAGATGGCATCCCAGCGGAGTCTCTGAAAGCAGACCTAGAGACAACAGTAGAGCTGCTGTATCCACTGTTTGGAAAGATACAATACAATACAATACAATACAATAATACTTTATTAATCCCTCACGGGGAAATTCACTGTCTGCCCATACAACACATGGCATCATCATTCACTCATTAAAATATAACACTCAATTAAAGAAATGAACTGTAACAGACGTATTGTTACCTTTGTATAATAATAATAATAATAATAATACTAATAATAATACTGAGAGGGCTAGTACTAAGGACGGAAGAGTGTTGACCGACACTATCTACTGATATTGCTGTTGAAAATGGCAACAGCCTGAGGGACAAAAGAGTTGGCATAACGTGATGTACGACTTTTGGGTACTCGGAGTCTGCCACTTCGTTCGATACGTCTGCTGTCAAATTCATATCTAAGTGGATGTGTTTTGTCATCAAGAATGTCAGCCAATTTGTTCGTAATCCGTCTGTTGTACAGTGTGTCCAAATTATCCTGTGCTTTACCAATCACCCCGCCCCCTTTCCGGATTACTTTGTTAAGGCGATCTTGGTCTCTGTTACATAAATTTCTCCCCCAGCACGTCAGTCCAAAAGTTAAAATGCTAACAATACTGGAGCAGTAAAACACCTGTAAAAGCTGAGTGCTTACATAAAATGATCTGAGCTTTCTCAAACAGTAAAGACGGGTATGGGTTTTTTTTTTTTTACAATAGCATCTGTGTTTTGTTTCCAGTTGAGCGCGTTGTCAAAAAGAACACCTAAATACATGTACTTGTAGGACTCTACACGCTCAACTTCTGTTCCCTTGATAACAACAGGACCAGGATGCTGTTTGTTATTCCTGAAATCTATGACCATCTCTTTTGTTTTCTTTTGCCAACATGTAATTCAAGATAGTTTCTATCGCACCACTCTACAAAGTCATCGATCTCTTGTCGATAGTGTCTGTCGTCCTCATCTGTAATCAGACCTGTCAGGGCCGTGTCGTCAGCGTATTTGTCCATGACACAGTCGTCATGAGTAGCTCTACAGTCTGCTGTGTACAAAGAAAACAAAAAAGGCGACAGGACAGTCCCCTGTTGTGCACCGGTGTTGGTCAAAAGTACATCTGAGATGAGATCCGAACTAATTCTGACGTACTGTGGCCGGTTAGTGAGATAGTCCAAAACCCAAAGAATGGTAGAGGCATTTATGTTCATGTGAACTAGTTTGGAGGCGAGTATGTGTGGCTGAATGGTGTTAAAAGCAGACGAAAAATCATAGAACATCAGTCGAATGGAGGCTCCTGGTTTCTCTAAATGAGAGTAGATGTTGTTTACAAAATGCAAAATGGCATCATCAACACCTCTTTGCCTTCTGTAAGCAAACTGAAAGGGGTCCATAAAATCTGCAACCTGTATTTTAAAATGTGAAAGAACAGCCCTCTCAAAAACTTTAATGACACACGAGGTAAGAGCAACTGGTCTTAAATCATTCATCACAGATACAGTTTG
The DNA here is from genome assembly GCA_036245525.1 of Semisulcospira habei. Classification (NCBI taxonomy): domain Eukaryota; kingdom Metazoa; phylum Mollusca; class Gastropoda; family Semisulcospiridae; genus Semisulcospira; species Semisulcospira habei. The sequence continues at coordinate 153,919,938 of BTPG01000006.1, forward strand.
CTTTTTTGGCACGGGGACAATACAAGAGGTCTTCCATGAACAGGGAACGACACACCGTAAGTGGCATGTTAAAAATATAGCAAAGAATTCGGTACAGTTGTTCAGCGCATAATGTTAACACATTTGATCTAACACCATCTGGCCCAGCCGCTTTGTTTAGGTTGGTATGTTTAAGTACGCTAAGCACCTCCTCCTCAGTCATCACAATCACTTCACTTTGCATGTGTTTAGGTCCACTAACTAGCATTTCCTTGACCTGTTCCCTCTCATGCTCAAAATCATGACAATCAAATCTTGCATAGAACTGATTTAAGTCGTTGGCATAGTCCGAAGTTTTGCTCAATACCGGAACAGCTTTTTGCTTCTTGTTCCCACTCATCAGATTCATACCCTCCCACACACGTTTCGTGTTACCAGTCTCAAACTGCTTTTCTATCTTTTTTCGATATGCTTCTTTCCCCTTCCTAAGCTCCCTTTTCAGTTCCTTTTGTACTGTCCGTAACTGTTCTTTGTTCTTGTCTTCAAAAGCTTTCTTCTTTCTGTTTAAGACCTCCTTGATGTGCTTCGTGACCCAAGGTTTATTGTTGGAATAGATTTTAACAGTTGTTTTAGGCACAACACTGTCTACGCAGAAATTTATGTAGCTGCAAACTGTGTCAGCCAGCTCGGCAACGTCGCTTGTAGTGTCAGTAACATTCCACTCGGTGCAGTCAAAGGAGCTGCTGTGGACCATTTCTGTACTGTCCTGGTAAGCGGCGGCTCGCGTTGTACGCGTGGTGTATACCGTGGCACGAGTTTAACCAAGTTATGATCAGATCGTCCTAGAGGCGGCATCGGAACAGCGACAGGTACGAATCTCTGACATTACACCAAAACACGTCAAGAGTTCGGTCCCCTCGTGTTGTACACGTCACTTGTTGGTGGAACCCTGGCAGAACATTCTTCAAATTACAGTGATTGACCGCCGTGACACACTTAAACGCATCGGGCGCGCGCGTGTCGAGATAATAATAATAATAATAAGCGCATTAAATAGGCGCTTTATCCCAATTGAAAATCGGCTCAAAGCGCCGCCGCGAACTGAACCCAACAAGCACGCTCACTACGTGAATCACGCGCATTCACTCACACACTTTACGTAAACACAGAACATTCACGTGGTGCTAAGGGCAAGCTCAAGCGAGCTACTGAAGTTTTTGGAAATTCAAAATCGTTTGTATTTGAAATTTGATTAAGTGGGCTGAAGCTGATACCAAAGTGGAGGGGGAGGAAGAGCCGGAGTACCCGGAGAAAGAACCCCCGACAGTCCGCCTGATTAACGGTGACACTTACTAGAGGAGAAAAATCCGACGCCGGAACCCGGAATCGAACCTCGCACCTTTAGCATTGGTGGCAGGCGCCTTAACCACTGCGCCACGGACCGCCCCAGATCGTGCAGATGGTTAGCGATGGTATCGGCGGCTCCTTTCTCGTTAGCTGATGGTGGTACGTACACATTCGTTACTAAAACGTGTGAAAATTCCCGCGGAAGGTAGTAGGGGCGTGCGCTCACTGTCATGATTTCAGCGTCTGGCGAACAGAATGTGTACGTCAGCGACATGTTGTTCGGATTACACCACTTCTTGTTTACGTACACACAAAGTCCACCCCCCTTCTCATTTTTTCCCAGAATCTTTATGTCTGTCATATCTGAATGAAAAAAATCCATCAATTGCACCACTATCATCTGTTATGTTGCTATGTAGCCAGGTCTCACTAAAGCACATCATGCTGCACGTTCGAAAATGGTCAGTATGTTGTACATTAGCATTGAGTTCATCGAGTTTGTTTTGCAATGACTGTACGTTACCAATGATGGCAGAAGGCAGAAACGGTTTGAAAGCTCGTCTTTTGTTCCTTGCTCTCACCCCGCCCTTACTGCCCCGCTTCCTGATCTTCATCTCGGATGGCAGGTCTAGAGTAGGTCGCACAACCATCGGGGATAAACGAATATCAAGCAGCTCCGCCATGTTGTACCGGATCGGAGTTGTCAAAGGACGAAAAGAAACTTCCGTCAATCCCCTGCTGGAGACCAAACTGGCCACTAGCAGGCACACCACTGCATTTCTTATCCGATAATTCATGTTGACAGCTTTGTCACTCACTCACGGTTGACGTGTAGATTATGAAAAAACACTAAAACATTGACACAAGGCAGACGTGTCGCCGCTACCGCAGCGCCATTTTACACATGATCTGGGAAGAGGAGGTGATATCGGCTGACTGGAAGGAGGGGTACCTAATCAAGCTTCCCAAGAAAGGCGACCTCAGCAAGTGTTCCAACTATAGAAGAATCACGTTGCTGTCAGTACCAGGAAAGGTCTTCAACAGGATCATCCTGGAGAGAATGAAGAGCTCCGTCGACCCCCAGCTGAGAGACCAGCAAGCAGGATTCAGAAGGAAAAAAAAAACGTTCATGTACAGACCAGATCGCCACTCTCCGCATCATCGTGGAACAGTCTCTGGAGTGAAGCTCCCAGCTGTACGTCAACTTTGTGGATTACGAGAAAGATTTGACAGCGTCGACCGAGAGACTTTGCCGAAACTCCTACGACACTACGGTGTACCCACAAAGCTCGTCTGCCTGATCAAGAGCAGCTACGATGGCATGAGATGTCGCGTGATCCACGAATGGCAGTTCACCAGGGAGCTCCAGGTCAGAACTGGCGTCAGGCAGGGGTGTCTGTTGTCTCCGTTCCTCTTCCTACTGGCCATAGACTGGTTCATGAAGAGGACCACTGAGCAGAGAAGAAGCGGAATAAAGTGGACACTGTGGACACAGCTTGACGACCTCGATTTTGCAGACAACTTGGATTTACTGTCCCACACTCATCAACAAATAGAGGACAAGACCACGAGGCTTGCTGACATCTCGTCCCAGGTGGGCCTCACCATCCACAAACAGAAAACAAAGACAATGAGGCTGAATGCAACCAGGGAAGAACCAGTCTTGCTTGCTGCACCCCGTTGGAGGAGGTAGAGTCCTTCACCTATCTCGGGAGCATCATCGACAAAAAAAGGCGGCACTGATGCAGATGCCAGAGCACGAATCGGTAAAGCAAGAGCAGCCTTTCTTCAGTTGAAAAAAAGTGTGGAGTTCCAGAGATCTGTCACAACATACCAAAGTCCGGATTTTCAACTCAAATGTAAAAGCAGTTCTCCTATATGGAGCAGAGACTTGGAGATTGACAAAAACCACAGTCAACAGAGTACAGATCTTCATAAACAGTTGCCTTAGAAGAATCTTGAAAATCCACTGGCCAGAGAAGATCAGCAACGTCAGACTCTGGGAGAGAACAGCAGATAACAGCAGAGAATGAAATTGGGCGAAGAAGGTGGGGATGGATTGGTCACAGTCTGAGAAAGCCAGTTTCCAGTATCACTAGGCAGGCATTGTCATGGAACCCCCAGGGAAAGAGGAAAAGAGGTAGGCCGAGAAACACCTGGCGTCGAGACCTCCAAGCAGACATCAAGAGACTGGGAACCACCTGGAGTAAAATCGAAGGAGAAGCACAGGACAGGAGTCGCTGGAGGTCTCTCGTCGACGGCCTATACCCTGGGAGGGGTGACAGGCGTAATTAATTAGCGTATCTGACACACCTATACATCATTTTAAAAGGGAGAGAGAGAGAGGGGGGGGGGGGGGAGGGGAAACGTGCGCACTTTCCTTTTGCTAGACACTGATTAAAAAACGAACCATTTAAAACAAATTGAAAACATTTTCAAAAGATTGATTGATTGATTGTACATTGCTTAACGTCCCGACAGCAACAAGGCTTTCTCAGGACGTGCCTGCACTGCTTGTGAAAAAAAAAATAAACAGAACATTGAATGTATGTCGCCAGCCGGTCAAATACATTAAATAAACCTAACACATGGGGCCTAAATAAAGCTAAGACCATTTAGCAACACACATCCAATATCAAGAGCTACAGGCAGTGCAGACAGTAGGGAGAGTTTTAAAAAGGCAAATACAGGTGAAGGGACAAAGGGTAGACAGAAACACATGCCCCAGAATAGAGAGAAAAACCCACCCTGTGGGGCTGACCAGGGTGACCCTGGGAACTAAAAAATACCTAACCCCACCCAAGTCCCCCAGGGCAGACCCGGGTGGGGTATTTTCAAAAGAACAGCCACGATTATCAATTATCCATTTTGTGCAGCACACACACACGCACGCACACACACACATTTAGTGCCACGTGTAACGCAGCAAAATGATCCATAATAATCCGGAACAATATTGACCATATGATGTCAAAGGGAACTCTGGTAAAACTTATGTGGGGTGAAGTGGAGCGCGTAAGGGCTGAGCATAAAGATTACACTTGAATGAACTAAACTGAATTATGTGTCTGCACAACACAGCAAAAGAGAGGGAGGGAGAGAAAAGGAAAGAATACATACAGAACAGAGAATGAGAATATGAGATTTGAAAAGCAATCAAATCGATAAATGCCGCATCGATCGATAAATCACGCCATTTTAAATAATAAACCCACTGACCCCCCATCACCTCCCCACCATTACCAAATTTTTTTTTAAATGGCGATCATGATCAGTGCAGCATTATCGAATACTCTGTTGTCATCATAACCAGTACAACTTATCGTGGCTCATAGTGATTGACACAACTGCTAAGGAATTTTATTCAACACCTCTATTTTACCCCCCAAACAATTGATTTATTCTAATTAACACGGTAATTAAGCAAGCCCACCCATTTAAGAAACAATTGATTTATTTAATCCTTTCCGTAAATAAACAAACACACTTGACCAAATACATTTAACAGCTTTATCTGCCCAGTCAGGTCCCCCAACCCCTTGGAAACAAAAGGCTAGTTAAAATATCTTCCCGAGAAATAGTGACTACCGTACACGCCACCCACCACTCAATGCTGTCAGAGTTGGCCTTCCTGAGAATACTTCCTGTTCATGGTAAACAATAGTCCTCTATGCCCAAATAGTGTCTCTCTCTCTCTCTCTCTCTCTCTCTCTCTCTCTCTCTCTCTCTCTCTCTCTCTCTCTGTGCCACTCACCCCCCCCCCCCCATCAACCTCTCACACACATACCTACACCTCTCACCAGCCTTACAAAAGCACATACAAAACACATTAGGTCAAAAACGTCATCATGACGAGACAGGGCAGGTCAGTACGACGATGAAAAAACTTATGACCCACTTCACGTTAATTTTATGCATAGAATTCGGAGCCCTCACGAGTTCTGCTCTGCATTGGCCCGCTAGCGTGGCTTGCGGCAACTGTTCACAGTCAATAGCCACAACTTTCGCGTTCCTGCCCTGTTTTATCTCCAGTCAACATGCACCAATGAAAGAGTTGTGACTGGTTTTTAAGAAATGTTTACAACAACCGGGCCCAAACAAGCATTGCGTCAGCTTTTCCGGACATTGCATCAGCCTAATTTTATTGGCTAAGAATTTGACCAATCTGTGCTGAAAACTTTTCTGAATATAACCCAGCGCACAGCAATGCGTTACCAAACAATGACACAACCATTTGGAGTAAATGTGATTTCGCGAACCAGGGTGCCCCGTGCGTCTGTTTTTCCTGGAATAGAATGTACCGACAGCTCAGCACACAGACACACACACACAAACCACATCCGAGAGCACACATTTGGATTTTGAACATGTGGTCTTTGGTACAAACTAGGTGACCACGGAATTTTTCATTTAGCAATGGGCTGTCAAAGGTTTCTGACCTTTCTGATGAGACTAATTAAGTCGAAACAGCCCCACCTTGGCTCAAAGGTAAGTGATTTTTTATTAAACTTATTATTATTATTATTATTTTTACTATATCTACTCTGTTGAAATCAAAGACTTGGACGCCAAAAAACAGTGCTTTCTCTCTTTGTTTGTGTCGAAAGCTTATCTCGGGAAACAATGATCTGAGTCTGTCTCTTGTCTGTCTATACATAAAGCAGTGAGTCGCTTCCTACCGGTATACACTGACAGTCTATAACACGACATTGAAAGTAAAGGAAACAACTCAAAAGCTAAGTGAATACTTTTAATATATGTGAGCGCTTAGTCGGCACTCAGAAATGTTAAGTTGCGCATCATAAATCAGATACAAATATATATTGATTGCTTCATTTGCTATCAGATATGCCTAAACACCTCACTTTTAATTTCAGAGAAAGAAAAATTGGTACTTTTTTTTTTAAATTTTAGAGATAGAGATAGTGAGGCATCTAAGCCAGCTTGAAAGATTTTTTAAAAACTGATTTCATGCCTAAACATCAAACACTGTGTCTCATATTAACAACAATGCACTTCTAGAGATTAATTATGTCTTCTATTATAAAGCAAAACACCCTATGGCTGAAAAAAAGAAAATTACAAGTACATGATAAGGTAACCTATAAGTTACTTGCAACTGACAAGTAGCTTTTAAGTTACCTCCTCAAGTTCTTATAAGTTAATTGTCATAAGATTTTAAAGTGACTTAAAACAAGTTCTTATAAGTCTCTTAAAACAAGAACTTACAACTTTTTGGACCCAAGTCACAACTTACTTGGACAGAATTTCCAAGTTACAAGGACAATATAAAAACTTTTTTCTCAATAGTGGTTTGGTGGTGGGGCAGATGGTGTTAGATGGGCAGACGTGAAAGGCATGACATCTCTTTGTGAAGTGTATGACAAAAATAATTGATTAACAAAACCTATCGTTACTTGCTTGTAAGTTCTCGAACTTTTTTCATAGTTTCTTCTACGCCTATCTTTTTTCCTTGTTCTAAAAAAGATTTCTTTAGCTCTTCAACATTTACAGCCTGACTACGCATCTTATTCTGTATTTCAGACTTTTGTTGTTTATAGTTGGCCAAATCATCCTGGACTCTTTTAAATTCGTTATCGTCAATTTCATTATCTTCCAAAGATTTACTAATAATAAGTTTCATACTCGTCAGCTTAGCTGCTGCGAGCATACTTAATGCTTCATGCTTCTGCAACTTAGTATAAAAGTTTTTGTTAAGGGCTTCCATACCAAAGCATGCCAGGCTTGTGGCAAGGCCAACAGCTTCAACAGCAATTCCTACGACACTTCCCACCCCCATTGCAAACAGAGTTATACCTCCTACAGATAATCCGGCCGAAACCACCCCCATGGCCATTGATGTGTTGTGTACAGGATTGAAAACCGTATTGTAACGGCGTTTACACCTCGAGTATTTTGCTTGTTCTTCTTCCAAATACTTCAACGCTTCTGTAATATTCATTAAACGGAATGAATCTGCCTTTAATGTTTTATCACGCTCAATAGGCTCAAGCTGCTCAGGTGGTATTTGTGGATACAAGTTCACCATTTTTTATGACAAATATTTTTTTAATCAGCAATTACATTTTGCAACTCTTCAAAAGTATACAATTTGCTGGCATAATAAAATGCAACAAGATCAATGTGTTCAAGGTTTATGTAAGTTAGACGAACAAAAGTTGTTTTGTCAACCACCACCTTGACAGCGGGAATACTGCTTGAAACATTAATAACATCATTATTTTTTGTAATGGCAATAAAGACCTTTGATGATTCTGTTACTGTTTCATTCCATGTAAGTTTAATTCCTTGTGCTATATTTGCCTCTTTTGCAGAAGCAACAGATTTCATGATAATTTCAAATACTATTGTCACTTCTCTAGCCACGACTAAGCTTGCTGGCATAAACACAACAGAAGTATCTGATCTACCCTTTCTAGTTGTAAGAAGATATCTCCGTCTCTCATAATTTTCAACTTTCAGTTTTTCTCTGCTATTGTTGTCTGGGGCAAAACTTGGAACAAGGCTTACAATAAGCGGCCCAGAATTAACAACCTTCCTAAACACTAAGGCGCCTTCATCATCAGTGTATACATAAGGACTAATAAATTCAATCTTTATGTCCCAGTCAATTGTGGGTGGTGGTGCCGGTACAGGTGAAACAACCCACTTACTACCCACATGTATTAAGTTGTAAGGCGCATTATTTACAGGTGGAGTAGATACAGTAACATCACGAAGCTGACCAAGTTTAGGAATCTGTTTTTCACTGTCTTTCATGTCAACAATTACTTTCCTCTTGTACATGCCATTTAAATCAAGTTCAAAACCATATATTTCTCCAATTTCCCCTTCCTTTTCAAAATCCTGTACGTCTGCCAAATCTTTTAACTCTGTTACTGAACATGCAACTGGTATGATTCTAGGCTTTGGACCAAGACCACTCATTTTTATAAACAAAAATAAAATTATTTAATTTCTAACACTACACTAAAATCATGCATAAGAACTGGTTTGTCATCCTGATTAGTTACAGATAAACACAGTGATTCAAAGAAACTAGAACCTAATTTTTTAAACTGCAAATTAGGAAATCTAGCAACCACACTTTCACAATATGGGGTAGTTCCAGTTGGTAAGCATCTCAACAAAGTTGAAGGCTTTCCATTGTGAACATTCTCAGATGTGTTCAGTTCTTTTAAATAAACATTTAGCACTGTGTGTACTGACAAATGAACAGGATATCTGCCAGTTATTCTTGGTTTTTTTGGTGATAGTAGACGTTCGACTGATTGTGACCAATCTTCATCTAGATGTGTTATTTTTTTACCTAAAAATCCAAGTAATAATAAAAGACTAATTGATAAAGAAAACTGACCACTTTTTGGAAATTCAATTGTAACAAGTAAATTAGCTGGGTTTAAAGTTGCTTTAATTTTAAATTCATTTTGAAGCCATTCAGCTAAAGTACAAAAGTCATAATACCCAGCTCGTAAAGTATCACCCTTCTCAATACCATCAAGAGTTCCACTTACAGAATAATTTTCATCATCCGTTACATTAAACCACTTTACTGTGTAGAACATTTCATGGATAGCTACAGACTTACTACCATCACGATCATCAATCCCATTAGTTAACCACACTGGTTTGCTTGTGTCAAGATTTGTTAAGGTAATAAACATTTTTATTATCTCATATAAAAAAGGATGGAATTTAAATCACCAACAATTGCCATTGTAAACGCGTTTCAATTTAACGTGGATGCCAAATATAATGTTGCACCTACTTATGAACAGAAAATAATTCAACTAAATCAGCTTGATATTGCTGTATCAGAACAAGATCTATTCCAAGTCAAAGTACCGAATCCGTTTGACCATTACCTAAACCCTCCAATAACAGACGACTCAACTGCAAGAAAGTGGTCTTCAAGTCCACTACAGATGTTTCAAAACCAACTTAACTTTGCTATACTATGCTCAACTACAGGCTGTGGCGTTTCTTTTACAGACCATTTGAATCACTCAAACAAACTGATTAGGTCTGTCTATCGTTTTCATGTTTATTACCAGCTTAGACGTATACTGTCAGAACTGCATACACCACTGCCCACTGAATCCAGTTTCAACAGGTATAACAACCCCATGGATATGAAAGCATTTGAACGCATCTGTAATGAATTTAACATAAGCACTAAGTATGACTTCACACAAAAACTTGATGATCACAAAGGCATGGGAACATTGTATTATGCTATGAGTCACAGACAATACCCTCAAGATTATTACCCTGGTTACACTTCATTCTCATCAAAATCTGAAGTGTGGTTAGGCTCAATTGAACAGAAACAGACTAATGCGTGGACCACATTTATTTTAGATAAATCTGACGGGTTTACTCAAGCAGGAGTCGAGCGCGTCAATGAGTCTATCAGAACATATGTCTGGTGTTTACTAGGAGCACAATCACTAACAAAATCAAACATTTTGAATGGAAGTGGTAAATTTGAAGCACAAAAACAGTTTCTCGCTAATCTTGAAGATTCAGTAAATTCAGTAGTTGATCTCCCATCAAGCATACAACGCTACCAAGACGTACTCAGATATGCCAGATCAAAAGTTGACTTTGTAGTTGGCATCGGGTTATACATGTTACCATCTGACCTTCAACTCCAAATGGGGACAATAACAAATTATAATAATGAAATAGTTGTTGCAGGTGTTGGTCAAAAACTCGGTCTCAATCAATCTGTAAACTTGGGGGCCACAACCACACATGTACAGACATTAAAACCATTAATGACACCAGCACCAGTAACGTCATCACCCGTACAGACAGTAACAACCCCGGTCCCAACACCAACACCAACACCAACCCCTGACACCCATGAGTCAGAAAGAACTGCATTGGTAATAGGTCTAACAGGATTAGGGGTTTTACTTCTTTATCTGTTTCATTAAATAACCCACCATCAACCCTCCTACTGTAACCAAAAAGACCCACACATGTTCTGCCATAAACCCTACTGCCTTTGCCGCTGTACTAATCAGCCAACTGACAACAGTGCCTATAATGCCAGGCAAAGCGTCCATTGCTTTCACAGCCAATTTCTTAAGCAAGTCTGAAATGTGAGACAGTTGTTTCTTTACCCATGACTGTAAATCTTTTGGGTCTGTTGGAGTCGGTGGGGTTGGTGGTGCTGGAGGCAGTGGTCCACCACCACCACTGCCGGAGACAGCTAATACAACAGTACTGATAATAAATCCCAGAGCTGTAATTAAACTGGCAATTGTGATACCCTGTTCTCTGAAAAGTGTTTTAAGTCTCTCAGCCAGAGTAGTGTCTTCGTGAAGTATTTTTTTAATAGTTTCTCTAATCCTGTTGACTTGTGTTTTCAGTTTTTCCCTCCCAATACTAATCGCTTCTAACCTCGCTGATCTTTCTATATACAAATCATTTAATCTGTGTTGTATTCTTTGTTTCATTTCTGTGTCAAGATTCCCATTGTCTGCAGTAGCCAGTTTCTCTTTTTCACGTTCTATGTGTTTATCAAGCTCTCCTAGTTTGGCTAAATTATTTACCATCTCACCTCTTATTGTCTGCAGTGATTTATCCAAACCCATAATCTCCCTCATTGACAAAGGTGGGTCGTTTATTGTTTTCAAAGCATCATTTAATTGTCCTTCAGTAAATGAGGTTTCTTGTATCACTGTGTTTGCTATTTCTGGTAGGCTTGTTACTGGTGCCATTTCAATTTGTTGCCCTGTTGGCAACTTTGTTTGCGTGTCGTGAAGAACACTAGCCAGTCTTGGCGTGACAGGAGACCCACCAATTCCAAGTTGACGCAAGGCACCAACACCACCTTCATTTTTTATTGTACTTAAAGCCCTAAACCTACTAGGGTCTTTTTTGTTAGTCAATAGTACTTTTCCTTTGTCAACAGTGTTTAAATATAAATGACCCTTGCCATCAAGTTCAAACTGATTAGGGTCTACGTTGTCTGGGCGGCCACCAACATGATCATAAAATGAGTTCACTTTGGTTTCTAAAAGTTCGTGACGTAAACTGTAAATATTTCTTGTACCAGTCATATCTGCCATATCTGTCATATCTGTTGTATTACCAAAATCATACGTGTCATCCATTTCAAAATCTTCATGATTAAATCCTCCCGCAGCCATTGTTTTATTAATTTATTATTTTTTATTGTGCATAATAAAAATGACACAGTCTTACGGATCAAAGTTAGACCCATACAGAAAACTACGTGAGCCTCTGGGTGTTAAGGGCATAAGACAATCAATCGTCATCACAAACAATCCAAGTACCATAGACCAGAACCAAACACTTACAGTCAAGTTTCCAAACCTAGGACCCAGTGACGTTATTGTTCCTGGCACTGCACGCCTTGCTTTTAATATTGAACTATCATCAGACGCAGACGTGAACAGAACACTAGTTAACAATCTTGGCAGAGCAATTGTTAGAACTATTAAAGTAAAACTTGAAGGACAGGAAGTGTTTAGTCTTGACGACTCAGATGTATTTTACTGTTACAAAGACCTTTGGCTCACAAGAGAAGAACGAGAAGATCGTATTTATCAAGGCATACAGCCAGATAATGTTTGTAAACTTCGAATCGACGCCGGAGATAAAGTAACTAATACAGCCATGGATGTTATAATGGCCGAAACATATGGATCCAGATTCTACATTCCACTTGAGTTTGAAATCCTAACAGCTCATCTGCCTTATTATCAAGGAGCACTGAATGACCGTCTGAGTTTTGAACTAACCTTCAATGACTACTCCAAAGTTATTAAATCATCTGATCTTAGTGCAACATATAAGATCTCTAACATTTCCTTGGAATATGAAATTGTCACACACACTGAACTAGCCAGACTCATACAAAATCAGTATCAGTCAAGACTACCAATTTATTATGACAGGGTGATTAGACATAGTTTAATACCCAAAGACAAAAGCGACCCAATGTGGAACATAAACTTAAACACGCCTGCTAGGTCACTGAAAGGTATTTTTATGTTGTTTATTGAACCAGCGGCTCCATACAAACGGGATTCAGAAAAATTCTACAATCCTAAGATTACACATTTGTCCTGTACAATTGAAGGCCGTCCTAATCAAGTGTACGCATCTGGAATGTTACCATACCAGCACTACGATGAGATCACAAAGTATTTTGCAGGAGGAAGGATTAGAGATAAACCAGCAAACATTGCGTGCAAAGATCTACATCTGTATGACGTTAGGATTGGTCAATACCTGACAAACAAGTATGCACTGTGGTTAGACCTGCGTAGTACAGATGATGACTATCTTCATGGGTCAGGATGAACTGTTGAGAATGGTAGTGATGGGATTACAATTCAGATACAAAAGAAGGTTGAAACTGCTGCAGCCATAAATATATATTTGTACCTGATATATGACGCACAACTCAATATTGCAGAAAGCAGACTGAGTGGACACATATATTAAAATTATATTGTGTATTAAAATGAACCGGGGCTTAATGACACTCGATCCACACTGTGGCTTATTTGTTGGTGCCACAGGGTGTGGAAAAACTGAATTTGTTCTTAATCTGTTACAAACAAGATACATATACCATTTCGAAAACATTGTAATATTTTGTCCTACGATAAAACACAACAAAGCTTATCACAACCGTTTATTCATTTGGACTGACAGCAACATATACTTAGTTGACCCTGAGAAAAAACTGAATGACTACCTACAATATTTTTACAAGCAATTTGAAGGACAGCCAACATTGTTTATTGTTGATGACTGTTCTGCAGACAAAGACATTGTCAAGAAGAGAAACACTCTAGCAGAACTTACCTTCAGTGGCAGACACGCAAATGTCAGTGTATGGATTCTCACTCAGAAATATAATGCTGTACTGAAAGATTTTCGAGAACAGTTAAAGTTTATATGTTTGTTTTACTGTAAGGATCGTGACAGCTTTGAAGACTGTCTCAGAGAAAACGATGTCATCCCAAATAAGCATGAACGGGATGATGTAAAAAATAAACTGAAATCAACTAAGCATCTAAAGCTCATTTTAAAGACAGATCAGCCCACGGGGTATGGGTTAGTAAATTAATTTATACATTTGTTTGTCCAATAAAAATGACAGACGGACAAAAGGAGCAAAATTGGCCTATTGGTGAAATCATAGATATTACATATTGCTTTAAAGATGTTAAATATGTAAGCCAGCTTTATAATAAAGAGTCACCAGATAATTTTTTTATGTTACCAGCAACACTGTATATGACTGGTAATATAACTTTAAGTGTTGATAATCCATTTATAAAAAAAATAACTGTTGATATTAAGACACAGTCATTTACTGTTAATGAATATTTAAGTGGTTGGTTTGCTAAATTGTGTAGTGATTTAGCAAAAGAACTATATAAAATAAATTTATATTTTAACGTTGTTACATTTAATAAAATGGTATTGCACATACAAAACCAATAATTGAGTCAGTGTGTAAACAAATCTGTTTATTATAGGAGTTACAGCCAATAAAGTACAATTTTTATTATATAATTTTCTATTTATTTTTTTGTCGGACAAATAAAAATGACGGACAATTCTCAAAGCTTAAGAAACGTGTTTCACACAACTGACTTACCTATATCTAATATTTACAATGTCTATGAATCAATAGAAAGATCTTTTTTAGTCATACAAAATAACCTTCTTTCTGATAGTGTAAAGATTCAGATTGTTGCAAAAATAGAATTTGCCAGAGATGTTGGTGAAGTTATTGTAACGTATATCTCAACAAGGCAGCACACAGTTAATTCGAGAAGAGAACTAGAGAAAGTGTTTAGAGAAAGATTGTTACCAGACTTCCATGAAGCAATTGACAGAGCAGAAATGCAATGGTCTGGCTGGCATGAAGGCCTTGTACATGAACTACAACTGAAGCAGTCAAGATATCATCCTATACTAGGTAAATCATGGATACCACTTCCAACTGAGGTTGCAAACAAAAAGGCTGTAGTCAATATTCAAAACAATGACAACTATTGTTTCATGTGGTGTGTGCTTGCTAAACTGCATTATGTAAAAACAAGACCTGATCGCGTATCTAACTACACCAAATTTGTAAACGAACTCAACTTCAGTGGCATTGAGTTCCCTGTTAAAATAGAAGACATAGACTTGTTTGAAAAACTAAATCCTGGTATATCTGTAAATGTGTATGTGTGGGATAATGAGTCTGTTGATAAGTTACAACCCATTAGAGTATCACCATTGGCTCCAACATATGGACAGTCAGAAGATAAGCATGTTGACATGTTGCTAATCGGTCCTGCCGGTGATAATGATAACTTACACTACACAATTATCAGAAATATGTCACGTCTAATTCATGGGCATACAACAAAGCACAATGGTAAACAGGAAGTGTGTAAGAAATGTTTACAAAGATTCTCCTCTATTTTACTAGCGCACAAACATGTTTTACACTGTAGGTCAGCTGATGACATACAAACTGTACTTAAGTACCCTGATCCTGGTAGTCAAGTATATTTTAAGAACTATGGGAATCAACAAAAGCTGCCGTTTGTAGTGTATGCTGATTTTGAATCACTGGTAGTACCATATGAGGGTCCTGTTCCAGAGTCATTACCAAAGACTATAAAACTAAGTGACCAAGTGGTGTGTTCTTTCGGTTACATTCTTGTTAGGTCAGACGGACAGCATTCAGAACCCGTTATCTACAGGGGAAAAAATGCAGCATGTCTGTTTTTAACAGAAATGAGACAACTGTATAGTCAGGTAGTACAATATCTCACAACATGTCAGATGCCTCTGATGATGACAGAAGAAGACAAACTAAAATTTGATACAGCAGAGACGTGTTGGATTTGTGAACAACCCCTCCAGGGTGATAAAGTTCGTGACCATGATCACATAACTGGGCGTTACAGAGGTGCTGCACATAACAATTGTAACTTGTTATTAAAAACAGATCCTAAGACATATAAGTTACCAATCTTTTTCCACAATCTCAAAGGATATGATTCACATATTATCATGCAGGCTGTGGATGAGTCTTACAGAAACATAAGTTGTATTGCCCAGACAACTGAGAAATACTTGACTTTTAGGTTAGATAAATTAGCATTTTATGACTCCATGCAACATTTGTCTTTAGGGCTTGCTAGTCTTGCAGAAGGACTGACTGAGTATCCAATAACGAGTAAATATTTTGAGCCAGACTTGATTAAGAAAGGTGTTTATCCGTATGAGTACATTGATCACTGGGTTGTGTTTGAGGAAACAAGACTGCCACCAAAAGAGAAATTTTATTCCACACTAACTGGAAAAGGTATTTCTGACTCTGAATACCAACACGCACTTAATGCGTGGGATAAATTAGGATGTCAGACAATTGGTGACTACCACGATCAGTACTTAAAGGCAGATGTTTGCTTGCTAGCAGATGTATTTGAAAGTTACCGTGAAAAGGGTTTGTTACACTACAGTCTTGACCCAGCTTGCTACATCACTAGTCCTGGCATGACATGGGATGCATTTTTGAAATCCAGTAAGATATTTATAGACCTGTTGTCTGATCGTACGATGGGTGAAATGGTAGAACGCGGATTGAGGGGGGGCATTAGTTTAGCAGCAAACAATTATGGCAAGGCCAACAACAAATATCTTGATGACTTTGACCCCTCAAAGCCAATGTCATTTATTACGTACTTAGATGCTAATAATTTGTATGGATTTGCAATGTGTGAATTGTTGCCATTAAAAAACTTTTGTTTGTATGATTTGTCACAGTATGGCATAAAAAAATTAACAAAATATATTATGGCTCGAGGTCAAAATGATGAAAAGGGTTGGATCTTTGAAGTAGACCTGGAGTACCCACATCATCTACATGATTACCACAATGATTATCCGTTGGCTGTTGAGAAAATGAGTATGACAGGGAAAAAAGAAGACACCAAACTAGTGCCAAATTTAAATGATAAATTCAATTACGTGTGTCACTATTGCTTGTTACAGTTTTACATCAGACATGGGTTAGTACTAAAGAAAGTTCACAGAGGTATTCAATTTGATCAGAGTGCTTTCATGAAAGATTACATAATGAAGAACACCACATTGAGTGCCAGAGACGGCAACACTGCATTTGACAAAGACTTCTTTAAGCTTATGAACAATGCTTGTTTTGGTAAGACTATGGAAAATCCTCATCACCGCAAAGATGTGAGACTGGTTACAACTGAATCAGGTGCAATTAAACTTACAGGTAAGCCCCAGTACACAGGGTATAAAGAATTTCATTCATCATTGTATGCTGTGTCACTCAAAAAAAAGATTGTCAAACTGGACAAGCCAGTATTCATTGGTATGGCAATTCTTGAGTTGTCAAAATTACTAATGCTTGAATTTTATTATGATTACTTCAAACCAAAGTATCCTGAGTGTCGTCTGCTATACACTGACACTGACTCTATGATCATTGATGTGTGTACTGAAGACTTTTATGAAGACATGAAAACAGAGTTACACATGTATGACACGTCTGACTATCCTAAAGACCACCCGCTGTTCAGCACACAAAACAAGAAAGTGCCTGGGAAGTTTAAAGATGAACTAAATGGTGTGCCAATAGTTGAGTATGTTGGACTGAGATCAAAAATGTATTCTATACTGCACCAAAAGGGAAGTCAGTCGAAAGCCAAAGGAATTTAAAAAACAGCAATAAAAAATAAAGACATCCGTCATGAACATTACAAGAAAGTGTTAGATGGAGAACTGATGCCTGATTATCCAAACAAAACACTGAGGTCAAATAGACACAATATTGAAATGATTCAAACACAAAAGAAGTCTCTAGCAGTAGGGGACACGAAACGAGTGTTTTTCAGTAAGGAAAAAGCTTATGCACCAGGTCATTACAGGCTCAAGTTATCTGAAGAAATAGCTGACGAACTGGTTGATGAATTAATTGATGAGTTAGTTACTGAAATGAGTAACAGTGTCTGGGGGAATAATCTGTAATTCTTCTCTAACAAATGCCCTCTTTGGTGCAGGCTCATACAGATAATATATTGTTGCATTAGCTGAAGGAACTATTTTTTTTATATTATGAACAGATGTAGACCAAATTGGATCAGTTGCCCTACGTCTAACGTCATTTTCAGCCTCACCAGGTTGATACAAATATCTCACCTGTTTTGTAAACAAGCTAGTGTCTGGAGGTGTTATTGCTTTTATTTCTGACGGTATTGTTTTTAATTTAATAGAATCAACAGGTTTAGGTTGACCATCATTATTCATTGCTTTTATCACAGAAGGTAATCTTTTAACCCACTCAGTGTTACGTGTGTCATGCATGAGTTCCTTAGAATACTGGTAACTGAAAAGTCTCTCTGACAACTGTTTGTTAAAGTTTTCTACAATTGCCTGTGATCTGTGCACACCTGGAATGCCTCGTCTGACCAGTACACCATGCTTAGCAAATAACTGATTAACTGCACCTTTGAATTCTGATCCGTCATCAACCTGCACTAGTCTGGGGTATCTTAAAGGGCCTCGACCATATATTTTTGTTAATGCTGTAGCAACTGTACTGGCTGTTTTGTCAGATATGGGTTCAGCGTCTTTATACCTTGAAGCAATGTCTACAACAGTCAGTGCATACTTGTATCGTTTCTTTCTTATTGTGTCATGTGGTAAGAACAAAAGGTCCATTTGGTGTGTGTCATTTGGGGTAGTGTTTTCAAAATGAGGCCTTGTTATCTTTCTTGGAGCAGGAAGATATATCTGCCAAATTGCCTGTCTCTGTAACCATTGCTTGACCTGATTGAGTGTTATATCTCCGCCCACAGCGGCATGTAATTTTTCAATAGCTGTTGCTCCTTTCCAATACCCTGATGGTGAGTAATATATTTTCGATAGTTTATTTTCGGCTGCCATTTTTTCTAGCAATGAAAACTCCTGTAAAATAAACAAATGTCATTCCCACTAGAACAAAGATTATCTCTCCGTTTCTTTGTTGTGTGCTTGGTTTGTAATAGTCACTTAGTTTTGGTTTCGGTATAGACATGTTTTCACCCGTGACAAGAAAATATTCCCTGATTGCTTCGTCTGTATTTGAAAACGTATGTTGTGCGTGGCCTTCAAGCCTCAATTTTTCATTGATGAAATCAAGTTTCTCAATTCTTTGCTTCTCATAATCCTGTTGAGCTTGTGCTAATTTTTCTGACGCTTCATTGTGACGTTTCATTTCTTCTGCACTCTCTTCTCTACCCATTTTAGAAAAGAGATAATTAGAGCCACTGAATGCCAATGCGTTAACAACTGCCCCACCAATCACAATAGCTATCGTCGCCATATTTATTTTATTTACATAGAAACATTTTCTGGAATAATTCCTTGCTTAACAAGAAAATCTTTTGTCGCAATCGACGCTGTTACAACTACAATTAGCTTAGCGCTGTCTTCGAAATCGAGTCTACTCAAGTCTGCTGATTTCATTTTGAGTAGACTTTTCCCCAGCATAGAATAAGCTACTGCTAATCCGCTGATTACGGCAGAGTGATAGACAAGGTTCATTAAATTTTTTGAGTCGTTCATTTCTTAGGCAAGAAAAATTAAAATAATATTTTTATTTACTGCATAAAAAATGGGTCAACGGCTTTGGGTGTTACTGGTAATGTGGCGACTTCTGGTTTTGTTTTTGGAGTGTCTGATTTTTTGGTCACTGTACGAGTCTGTGGTTTGTATTTTTTGTATAATTGATACCCTACGTAACCAAATCCGACAACAAATCCGGCAACTATATATTTTGTTGTTTGAGGTTCGGGGTCGGGGTTAGACTTAGTTGTTTGTCTCTCACTTTGCTGTGGGTGTCCTGTCGGTGTCAGTCCCGACGGTATTGGCACTGGTAGTGACGGTGTTGACGTCTGGTCAGTCACATGAGCCTTTTCTGTTTGCGCTTGAAGCTGTAATTTTTTTTTGTCTGTTATATTCGGCTAATCTTTTACCAGCCTCAACCCTGCCTGGACTTTTAGCCTTAGTCACAGTTTGAACCTGTGTCAAAACTGGACTGGGGTTCGGTTGTGGAGTCGTCTGGGTTTCGTCCATTTTCTTCTGCAGTAAAATTTATTTTTGAGAAATCAATATGACTCCCGGTAACAAGTAAGGTTACCACAGGTGCAAGGTAATTTCCAAACTTGTAAAACATGACACATGCTAATTTGCCAATTGAACTTAAAACAATAGGATTGCTTTCAAGGTCGTGTGATAGACTGTCACTATCCACAGGTAGAAAGTGACTCACTGCTTTTGTGTATAGGCATACAAGTGATCGACTTAAATCACGAGTCATTAGTGAGGCAATGTGGTTCTCATATTTTAAATGAAGCTTGATTAGTTCATCAGCCGTGAGGGATTCAATATCCTCTGTCATGTATTGTCTTCCTAGATAAGTCTTTGACTTGCCTGAGACAATTACAGACAAAAGACGCTGTTTTTTCGAGTCTAAGTCTTTGTTCTCTACAGCATTGATATCGTTTAGAAGAAGTAATTCGTCTTGATTCATTTTATAATGTAATATAATATTTTTGTTTTAAAAAGTCAATGACAGCATTAATAATTTAGGTTGGGTGGGGTATCTACCTTAATAATCGCGGGTTGGTAGCTGATCAAAAAACGTAGCTTGAATGATTTCTGGAGTGGAACTAAAATGGCTAGGTAATAAAGTTATTGGGTGTCTTTGTTGACGTGGGCTTGCTTAATTACCGTGTTAATTAGAATAAATCAATTGTTTGGGGGGTAAAATAGAGGTGTTGAATAAAATTCCTTAGCAGTTGTGTCAATCACTATGAGCCACGATAAGTTGTACTGGTTATGATGACAACAGAGTATTCGATAATGCTGCACTGATCATGGTCGCCATTTTAAAAAAAATTTGGTAATGGTGGGGAGGTGATGGGGGGTCAGTGGGTTTATTATTTAAAATGGCGTGATTTATCGATCGATGCGGCATTTATCGATTTGATTGCTTTTCAAATCTCATATTCTCATTCTCTCAGAACTACTCGCGCCCACACAAGAATGAGTTAACACATTCTGCCCGAGGACCGAAAGCCCCACTTGAAATTTTGAAGTTGTCCTCTGAAGGAGTGTATTACAGTTTTAGAGACAGATCGAGCATGATAGTTCAAGGGTGGTGCCAGAATAGCTTGGCGCTTATGGGCGCCAAGCTATTCTGGCATCACCCTTGAACTGTCATGCTCGATCCATGTCTTGCTGTGGTGTGTCGGGGCTGAATGAGTGAAGTACGCAAGCAGTTCAGACAACTTGAGAAAAAAAAAAATTTATGTGAAAAGTTGTTTTTGTAACGAACTGGTGCATGAAGCCATCAGTACTGTAAACCAATAATGAACTGGCTGCTTGCACAAGGGGGTAAAAATATTCTTAAATGTGAATGAAATCGTGTTCATGTGTATTAAATGTACACTTTGATGATGAAGATGTTTATTTGTTTAGCGCCTATACCCATCCAATCGTAGAATGTTCATGGCGCTTTGGTGGGGAAAGGTTTTGTACAGAAGAGGGAAAAGAACAAAGTTGAGGGGGGGGAGGGGGGAGAGAGAGAGAGAGAGAGAGAGAACGGATGAAAAAACACAGTTGAATTGGCTGAAGAAGTGTGTCTTCAACTGTCTTCGAAATGAAGGCAACGAGGTTGCAGTTTTCAAAGACTCCAGCAGCGAGTTCTACAGCTTTGGAGCAGCATTCTTGAAGGACTTTGATGGCTTGCATCGGTTATAAATATAACGGACCAAACTTTCCATTAGCCCGTACAGTACCAGCTGACGCAGACTGTGTTTCTGCAATCTTCATCAATTCAAGATTTTTTTTTTTAAATACTAGATGTCCCAGGCACATGCATTCAAAGTGGCGTCATCAAGAGGCATAGATCCTCATAAGCCCCAGCAACTGCAGGGGCTCATGAAGATTATACCTCGTGCAACTGGGTGGTTTCACATTTTCTCGCTACTGAACGGGTAAAGGGAGAGAACTGATGCACTTAGCCACGAATACATGCAACAATGTAGAACAAAATAACCACAAAAAAAATCACGCATGTCCAAATTTATTTCAGTTTTGCCTCACACACACACACGCACGCACACACACACACACACACACACACACACACACACACACACACACACACACACACACAGACAAACACACACACTCCTTATTACATTACATACAGGATACAATGGCAGTTTAACCCTTATCGTTCAGAATACGCCAGTGTGTGAAATAAGTTTGACTAAAATAGTTCAAGGGTAGTGCCAGAATAGCTTGGCGCCTCTAGGCACCAGGCGATTCTGGCACACCCTTGAACTAAAGCCATTGGTCTATATCCTCATCTGTAAGTACTATAATGCAGCGTACATATAGCGCAGCGTACAAATTTGAAGCTTTTAGCCTCAGTATGATAAGGGTTAAAAATAAAAGCAAAGCCGTCATAAATCTGAACAAAACCAACCAACCAGCATGAGTATAACCTGCTAAATTAAATATTCACCATGATTACAAATCAAGAATTCATGTCTGCACTAGAAAGACACCCGCACCATTTGATTAAAGACAAGTAATCTTAACCCTTTGGCTCTCAGGAACACTTTTTGTCACCATGATTCCTGCAGGAATCATGGTGACAAAAAGTGCTACCGACGAAGGGTTAACTGAAATTACAAAACAAATTTGTACAAGGAACTAATCAATGCCGATTTGGTTTAAAAAAATAAAACTTTAAAAAAAGACAAGAAAGGCAAAGCCATTATAGCTCACGTGTATGATCCATTTACATTTGTGTGACCTCTGTGACAATGTCTGGCTTCTGCAGTAGCAAAATCCATGTTTTCTGAAAATGTAAGCATTTTTCACACTGTCGACCCCCCGTGACCTTGACCTTTGTGATGAGTCGACTAAATTAGTATGCATAGGAAGGTCTTATCATCAGCTATCTTTGTGCCAAATTTGGTTGAAAAACTACAAAAATGTTGACAATACCTACAATTTTATGAAAAATTGGCATTTTACACACATTTGCCAGCCTCTTGTGACCTTTGACCTTTCCAAGGGGTCATCTAAATTAGCACGCATAGATAGGTCTTACCATCAGGTATCTCTGTAGCAAGTTTTGGTTTAAAGTTGTGAATAGTATTTGACCAAAAAAAAAATCTATTGTCAAATATGGCTATTTTGGACTTATTTCCTGAGCTCTTGTGACCCTTGACCTTTTGGAGGGGTCGTCCAAATTAGTATACATAGATAGGTCTTACCATCAGGTATCTCTGTAGCAAGTTTGGGTTTGAAGTTGTGAACAGTATTTGAAAAAGAAACATTTTTTATCAAAATATGGCTATTTTTCACCTATTTTCTGAGCTCTTGTGACCCATGACCTTTCCGAGGGATCAACCAAATTAGTATGCATTGAAAGGTCTTACCATCAGGTATCTTTGTACCAAGTTTGGGTTTGAATTTGTGAATAATATTTGAGACAATATTAATTATGTCAAAATATAGCTATTTTTGACCTATTTCCTGATCCCCTGTGACCTTGACCTTTGTGAGAGGTCACTCAAATTGGTATGTTTAAAAGGTCTTGCCACAAAGTATCCTTGGGCCAAGTTTGAAGACTGTGGCTTGAATAGTCTCCGAGAAAATGCCAACATTAAAGTTTACCACGGACGACGGTGGACGGATGACAGCGGATGGACAAACGACCACTGGCCCAAAACATAGACTCACTTTTGCTTCGCACGTGAGCCAAAAAAGAACAAAGAAGAAAGGCAATAAATACAGTGTTTGCACACAGATACACAAGTGTGCATAAGGATATACACTGTATGTGCATTTGCAAATACACTACATTGTGTGACAGCACTATCAAGTTTACTTATTTATTGCACACATTTTTGACTCAAAACACACTGTGGGAAAGTTCATCATGCACACAATGTGTAACTCACACACACACACACACACACACACACACACACACACACACACACACACACACACACACACATGCATGCACCTAATCAAATAAGACCAACATGAATTGCACTAGAGAGGAACTAAAAAGTCTTTGAACCCTCAGGCTGAATAAAGGTTACCCTTAAATCAGATGTACCAGTAGGTCAAACATTCTGTGGATTCATCCAGAACACCCTGTCTGCAAAGTGGCGTATATTCACTTGAGCACCTAAAGCCTCAGGATTCATGCCTCTTGCTTGCATGGAGTTGGCTCCTTGATATCCAGATACTGCTATGAGGGTGCATGTTGCAGTGATCAGACTCAGAGAGATCAAGCAAAACAATCCCTTTAGTCTGCTCTATAAGTTTAGTACAAAGGTGTGTAACCTACTGTCCTTTACGAACCAGTATCTTTAAAAAAAATCTCACACTACTGTCCTTGACCTGAATCTGATTTAGGAATAACTCCTATTTCCTTTAAATTTATGCATCTTTTATGGACAATGTACTAGTTGTAAAATCGGGATCAAAGGTGATACAGCCAAGGTGCCAAGCTAACCAGCACTACTCTGATGAAACTCAGAAACACAGTAAAGCAGAAACTCTAGTGAGCGACCACCTTTATGGGAGATCACCTGTCATTAAAGACCATCATTTAGGTGGCTAAAGCCCTCTCTTGAGAGAGCACCTGTATTTTAAGATGGCCTTTTTCACGCAAAAAAGTTGGAAATTCAAAAACAGATTCTTCTGTATATGTACAATATATGATTTCTGTGGTTTTCTAACAATGAAAACATCATATTAATATCAACACCATTTTACCATAATTAGTATAAACCATCACAGTCACACTGATAAATTAAAATGCATTTGATAGCTAACTTACGTGCAGGTCTGTAACTTTGGACCTTGCTGCTTTGAGCCATCAATCCAAAAACAGATCAACACAAATGTCAAAAAAAAGAAGAAAAAAAAATTAATTTTTCTCTAAAATGTATTTTTTCGAAAAATACTTACCGATGCCATTACTACAATGGAACAACCTGTAGCTTGCGTAATTTTACCCCAAAAACTTACGATGTGTACCATCAGAGCCAGGGGAGGCCACCAGGGGTGCCGTGAACTGGTACCCGGGTAGCCTCCCTTCCCACCCCACGTGGGTAACTGCCAGCGCAGCCAAGCCAAACCAGTTCTTTCGTTTAGGTGGCTAGCGGCGAGCGGGGCAGGTGGGAGGGCCGTCTGAGTAATGGCATCGGTAAGTATTTTTCGAAAAAATACATTTTAGAGAAAAATTAATTTGTTTCTTCAAAAACATTACCGATGCCATTACTACAATGGAGAATAGCGAAGAGGAGGAGGGTGCCACGTAACCCAGTGACTGACTGAGCTAGCAAGCCCCGTCCTCCCCGGCACAAGCTCCCGGTAATTTTAGCTAAAGGATTACCAACAGCACCGAAGGTGCCAGGTGCCAGGAGGGAGTGTTGCGTCGCCTCAATGTCCCCCACCAGGGCCAGGTTGTCTCGCTGGCCAACCAGGTTACGGAGGTAGAACCAGGTGAAGGTCGACTCGGTCCGCCAGCCTACGGCAGCCAGCCCGTCTCGGACAGCGCAGTTGCGGTCGGGTGCGGCGCTAGCAGCCGTGGCTCCGACCTCGTGGGCCCGCAGTGTAGTCGCTTGGCAGCGTCAGGGCAGAGGTCCTGGTAGGCGGAGCGTATCACCCATCTTAGCCAGGAAGAGATCGTCTGGGCTGCGATGTCTTGTCTACCTGGGGACAGAGAGAGAAAGAGGCGGGTGCGTCCCTGGCGGAACGGCGTGGTTCGGCGTAGGTACACGCGTAAGGCTCTCACCGAGTCCTGTTGTCCGACTTCCTTGTTGGGGTCGATCGGCTACAGCGATCGTACAGTGATCACCCGGGGGGCTGCCAACGGGGACTGGTTCTTGGCCAAGAAGGCCGGGTCCGTTAGTAGCTGCACGGAGCCATCCGACCTGCACTACAAGCAGGCGGGCGCGCGGAGAGCGCAGGCAGCTCACTCACTCTGGAGGCTGTGGCTACGGCGAGCAGAAGCAAGTCTTCGCGTAGCGTCGGCCAGGCTTGCTTGGGGAAGGGGATCGAAATGCTAGCGTACAGCCAGGTGAGTACCCAGGGTAAGTCCCAGCGTGGGATCAGGGAGCGGAGGGCAGGTCGCTGTATGCCGCAGCGGGCCATAAGGTCAGCGAGGTCCTTACACTTGCCGGGGTCCGCTCGGCCCAGGTGCTGGTAAGCGTCGGCGATCATAGCGAGGTAGCACCTGAAGGTAATCGGTGCCAAGTGCTGTTCGGCGAAGAGCCAGAGGAAGAACTCGGCCAGTAGTAAGGAAGTCAGATCGGTAGGGGAGAGGCGACGGAGGTCACACCAGGCTCCCAGTACTCTCCACTCTCCCTCGAAGACACACAGGGTCGAGGGTCCGTGGCCTGAAGCGATAGCTGCCACTGCCTCACTCGAGAAACTCTAGCGGTGAGGGTTTGCCGCCAAACCTCCAAGCGTGTAGCAGGAGTCCCTCGGAGCACGGAAGGTAGAGCGCCTCGCGCGGTAGCTTGAGCATCGTGTGAGGAGAGAAAAGCCACAGTGAAGGGCCCGTGGCAAGGTTCAGGAGGTCGGTGGTGCAGGATCTGGTCCAGCAGAATGGTGCCACCAGCCACAGGATCGCGTAGCATCCCTTGCGCTAGAGAAGCTCCCTGGGGACACGGACTGAGGGAGGCTAAGCGGAAGCGAAGGGGTCGTCCCAGTGAAAGGGGAGTGCATTGACCGCCCAGGCTAGGGGGTTCGGGACGGGCGAGAAGAGGGGGAGTTGGCGGTACCATCCTGTCGCGAAGAACGATAAGGGGGGTCTCCCACGTGGCGCAGATCATCCAGAAGAAGTCCGGGCAAAGCGCCCACACGGTGTGGAGAAGCTGGGAGAGGGAGTCCGCGAGGACATACAGGTGGCCGGGGAAGTATCTCGCTCGGAGAGAGACGCGGCGATCCTCACACCCATGGAGGCGCTGGAAGAAGAAAGCAGAGGAAGGGGAGCGGGTCCCGTCCTGCTTCTGTATGTAGGACACGACAGCTGAGTCGTAGGAAGGACGATCAGGTCCTGATTTCCGAGAGTCGGTTCCCAAGCAAGGAGAGCTTGCCGTATCGCCTGTAACTCCAACCAGTTGAAAAGCTTGACCGCAAGGACCAGTGGCCAGCTGCCGGAAGCCGTGGCACGTCAGCAGCAGGTGTGCGCCCCAGCTGGAGTGGCTGGCGTCGACGCAAGGGACAACTGGGAGGCGAAGGAGAGGGACTCCAGACGCAAGCCAGGCAGGGTCTGCCCAGCGGGGGAGGAATGGAAGGGCAAGGGAGGAACCAGAACGGGAGCCTATGTGTCTCCGGTCGAGGGTGCCAGGAAGGAGAGGATGAAGTTGAAGCAGGCGCGAGTAGAGCCGACCAAGGGGAGGAGATCCGCATCAGGCTTAAGAGCTGCAACCAGACTCTGGCGGGGACCGTCTCCTCCTGTGCACCAAGACGAGTCAGGTTCGCCAACCTCTGGAACCTCGGGTCCGGGAGTCACACCAGAAGAGGTCCGAAAGAACTCCATACCACGGTGCGCGAAGCGGCGGGACGGGGCGAGATCCGACATGCCGAAGCTGACTATGAAGCCGCAGTCGTCGAGGAGGCCAGCAGGGCATCTCGTTGCTGCTTCCGGGAGGGTGCCGACTGGTTGCGCTGGAGCAGATCGCTGACGTAGCTCAAGGAGGGGCTCGACAAAACCCACCTGACCGTGGCGAAGCCGCCGTCCAAGAGACGGGCGAACACCCAGGGCTGGGGTTGTGCGCGAGGGGGAAGGCGTGGAATCGGAAATGACGCCGTCAAAGCGAAGTGCAGAAGCGTCTGGAAGCCGGATGCACGGGGACGTGAACGTAGGCGTCCGCTAGATCCAGGCTGACAGCGAAGCCCATAGGAAGAACCACGGCGCTAAGGACTCAGGCGGTCCCCAAGGGAAGGAAGGCGCTGCGAAGAACTTGTGCCGCGCTGAAGGTCGATGATCGGACGCCACCTGTGGCCGGCCCAAGCCAGGCGGGGGAAGAGGCGGGGTCGGGGGGAGGGCGGGCGCGGCGGGCGGCGGGGACATGCGAGGGAAGGCGGCGACGCCAGGAGGGCGGACAGGGCAAAGCTCCTCATGGCGTCTGTCACCGACTGCCAGGTCCTGGACCGAAGAGGAGGGATCGCCGAGCGGAGCCTGTCGCAGCTGTCTCCGAGGACCTGCGGGAGGTAGGGGTAGACGGCGAGCACAGCATCCCGGCGAGCAGGCCGCAGAGCGCGGCAGCGGCAAAGCGAGGACAAGCGTTGACACGCCGCTCGGGAGGCGGAACTTCTTCCCCACAGCCAGAGCGAGGAGGTGCCCTAACAGCGGCGAGAAGGAGAAGCGCCAGCTCCAGAAGGTAGATGAGCGCTTGCTTGGCCAAGTCGAGGAATCCAGCACAGGCGAGAGCGTTGTGGATGAGGATCGCCGTCGTTCCAGGCCGGGGGGGGATGCAACGGCGGGAGGCACGAAGTCCACCAGCTGCTGCTGAGTGGCAGGATCCACTGCGGGGAGGGCAGCAGCAAGACCTTGAGTGTCCGGCATACCAGCTGTGCTGAAAGGCGAAGTCCAATCCGCTGGCCAGCGAACGACGGTGAAGAAGCGAACCGCGTCGGAGCCTGAACCCTGCAGCAGGAGCGGAGAAGGCGACACAAACCCATGAACCTCGGTGCGTGGCAGGGACGAAACCTCTAGGAGGGAGAACAACGTCCAAGCGGGCGAAGGGGACAGGCGTCCTGGCTTCGGGAAGACACGCGACAGCAGAAGCGCAGCCCGACAAGCGAGGGAAGGGTCTCCGCCCTGGTTGTCCTGGACATAGGGTCAAGGCGAGAAGAGCGCGTGCGGAGGTCGAACGGAAGGAGGGAGCCGAGGCGGAATCCTGCGGAGCGATGCTGAGGGCTTCTATCTACATCGACGGGCGGCGCAGGAGGCCGACGCACCAGGAGCTGGAGAGACGGGTGCCGCTGCCAGACGAAGCGAGACCAGGGCGAGCGGCTGAGAAGGCGTGGGCAGCGAGACCGACGAGTGGAGCGTCCGCGCGGAGGGCGGTATCACTTGGACGACGGCGCGAAGGGGAGGGAAGTGGGGAAGTGGGAAAAGGGTGCCGGGGAAGGAGTGGGGGGAAGACAAGCCGGGAATGACGAGCAGCACGGACGAATCAGGAGGACACCTACTGGGAAGGGCGGCGAGTGGAAGGGGAAACCAGCGAAGCCCGAGGGGAAGACCGACGAGGAGAGCGAGACGTCCGCGAAACTGAAGCGGCGAGCGAAGCCAGGTGTGAGGAGCGAGCAGAGAACGAAGAGTGCTTGCGGCGGGAGGCGAGGACTGAAGACGCAGGGCTGCGGGTCCGGTGTAGGACGCCGAAGTCCGGGGGGGCGTATGCGGGCGAGGAGCTGAGTCCAGGCGGTCGCGAACCCAGGGCCGCATGTCAAGGGTCGTACGCAGAAGCCGAGGGTCTGACGTCGGGAAGAAGCGGCATCCAGTTCTGTCCCTGGTCTTGTGAGGCTTGGGTTCCGCAAGGTGGGGCGAGCTAGCTCGCTGCGGACCTGGCTCGAGCGAGCTGGTGCGCAAGGGGGGAGAAAGGCGTCCCCCAACGTAGAGAGTTGGGGTTTGTTTTCCGCAGAGCGGGGCGAGTGGACTCGCTGCAGACCTGACTCGAGAGAGTGGGTGCGCAAGGGGGGAGCCTTTGTATGCCGTCCCCCAATGGCAGCGAAGGTGCGTTTCTGCTGGATCCGGGGCCGAAGCATGCTTGTGGCTGCGGGCGGGCGGCGATTCTGTCACGCCAAAAGGCTCCGCAGCTGGGCTTTCCCAATGGCCTCCACCCAGATAGCGCAGACATCACAGGTGTGGCCCGAAGCACAACCAGCGCAGGGGAGGCAGACCGCATGCTTGTCACTCGGCCACTGGAAGTCTCCACATCGTGTGCAGGTGCGGACTTGACCACTGCAACATAGAGTGAAACAACAAAGAGACTGGTCATAGCAGAAGGCCACGTTTCTTAGACGAAAACCGCGCACCACTCCTCACCTTTCCCCACTATCCTGTGCCAAGTAATATATCGCTTTCTTAATAACAAGCAACGATATAGCAACAGAGACGCCGGCGCATGCCGTCAGAGGCACGGCGCTGGCAAAACATCGAGACCTTACCTGGACATCTCGCAAGGGGCAGGGGAAGGTAGCACCTGTAGCCGAAGAAGAAGACGAAGAAGCATCCACGCGGTAGAGGCCCAGAAGCAACCAGGTTGAGGAAGGCTGGGTCCTCGATGAAGGTCCCGGCCGTCCAACCGGCGAACTTGACCGGAGAGAGCGAACCAGGAGCACACCGGACGCCAGGTCGAAGCTCCGAGCGGCAGCGCACAAGCCGAAAAGTCTCTCAATGCCGGAACCGGTGCAGGACAGTGCTCCCACGAGGGGTGAAGGCCGGCCCCACGGCCCGGGGACCTATCTTCCGGCAACGAGGCACAGAAGCACCAGTGACACTCCCTTCCTAAAAGTCACAGAAGTCGAAGCGCAGGCCGGGAACGAAGCCACACTATCGAAAGGTCCAAGGGCTCCACAACCATACACAGCCGTAGGTAGCACAGTAGAGGTCTAAGAACGACCCTACGCTACAACAAGGGCAGAAAGGTTCCAAGGCAAGGCGAAGGCACAGGCCGGGAACGAATTCCACTGTCGAAGTCCAAGTACTTCTTGAACCATACACAGCCGAAGGTACACACATGGGCAGAAAAGTTCCAAGGCCAGGCGAAGCACAGGCCGGGAACGAAGTCCACTGATCTTGAACCATACACAGCCGTAGGAACACTCAAGGGCAGGGAAAGTTCCAAGGCAAGGCGAAAGCACAGGCCGGGAACGAAGACCACTGCCGAAAATATCAAGTACAGCCTGAAACATACACAGCCACAGATAGCACAGCAGAGGGCTAAGCAAAAACGTCTATACGCTGCAAGCTAAAGGAAAGAACTGGTTTGGCTTGGCTGCGCTGGCAGTTACCCACGTGGGGTGGGAAGGGAGGCTACCCAGGTACCAGGTCACGGCACCCCTGGGGGCCTCCCTTGGCTCTAATGGTACACATCGTACGTTTCTGGGCTAAAATTACGCAAGCTATAGGTTGTTCCATTGTAGTAATGGCATCGGTAATGTTTTTGAAGAAACAAAGGCAATGTCAGAGAAACCCAGGATCCACAACTGCATTGCCCCATCACACACTGAACCTCTGAGGACACTGAGGTACAGTGATAAACCCTGTAGTGCATGCAGCCACCAATACTGTAAACAGTACCTGTGGCTGCATGCACAAGGGGGTTAATTCATTCACGACATGCCACATACAGATATGTGACACATGAAGTTAGTGTTTCAGACATGCCGCATTTATGTGGCATGTCTAGAACGCTACCTTCATTTGCCGCATACCAATTTGTGTCACGTCTCAAATGCTACCTTCATTTACCGCATGATATTCGAATGCGACGCATCTTTAGCTCTAGCTTCATCCGCCACATAACTGTCTGTGGCACACCTTGAACGAGTCAAGATGGGCTAGCAAAGGCACAGATTACTGTGAACTCTTGCAGTATGCAGGGCTTCAGAAGGATACCACTTGATCCCTTGCCAATCCCATCTTTATACGCGATGTTTAGATGCAGGATCTGCAGGCGCTAATGAAGTCCTGTGGATCTTGTAGATTCACTAACACTGTGCCTCAAACGCTTCTGCCACTGGAGTTGAAAGGACTAACTGGTTGTCATCTGGAAAAGACACAAAAGGGATTTTGTTTGTGTGCAACGATATAGAAAATTCAATACAGCAGGACCTGTTTCAAGCAAACCACCTTATGAGAGATCACCTGTCACTAAAGACCATAAATTACCTGAACGATGCTCTTTAATGACAGGTGACACTTCTTGCCCTTCAGGACTTCTCTTGAGAGAGTCCCTGTCTTTTAAGACCACTTCTTTCTTGGAAAAAAACAGGTTCTACTGTAATGGAATAAATGTCATACACACAAAATGAATGGTTCACCCTGGATGTGAAAATTATTTGTATGGTATAGTGTCTCTGAGGCAGACAAATCCACCTATTTCAAAATGCTCAAGGTGCCGCAGGGATGGAAGCTGGAGCTTTGAAAACCTGCTGCTATTAAGTGCTACTTTATGTTCAAACCTCCACCTGCTATTAATGAACAAGACATTCATCAGTAAAACCGGCCAATGAGGATTGCAAAGATAATATGGCAAATTCAATAATGAACAGATCATACATGTAAATTTAATTTACTTTGAATGTGAAAATCAGTGAAAATTTTGCAGTAAAAATCGATCAGGTTGTAGCAAAATGTAACCTATTCGAAAGAATCTGTGATTTGTCTGTTATTAACACTGCCCATGTTAACACTAGTTGGGTCAACATGAATTAGATATGTGTAACAGCTACTGCTAAATTAAATCTCTTTCTTTCTCAACAAATACAGGTCACAAAACACAATTAAATTACAATATTCAACACCTTCACTGCTTCACAAAGCAAACAACAACTAAATTCAAGAGGCTTAGGTCCTCATCAGCCCCCGCAGATGCTCATGAGATCGACCTATGCCTCTTGTTTGACTTTATTTACATCTGTGTAAACCAAAACACATCTTGTACTTGTCTAAGCATGTTCCTTGCTTCGATGGAATTTTTTGGACAGCAGAGAAAATTATCTAGCA
Source organism: Semisulcospira habei (assembly GCA_036245525.1). Taxonomy (NCBI): domain Eukaryota; kingdom Metazoa; phylum Mollusca; class Gastropoda; family Semisulcospiridae; genus Semisulcospira; species Semisulcospira habei. The sequence continues at coordinate 153,952,141 of BTPG01000006.1, forward strand.
GTGACATGGTGATGGTTTCAGTGACATAATTTCTAGCTGCTAGGAGTGAAAGATCATATTCTTTATTATAATCATAGTGAGGATGATGATGTTGACAAAAAGATGATGGATCACCTGTCATGGATATGGTGATGAGTTCTGTGTCTCCAAGCCCTTCGTCAGTCATCTTCCCGTCCGTCTCTCCAATGTCCCCCGAAACTATCACCCCCTCTTCCTCCTCTACAGACACCGAGAGCTATGGAATGAACGAATGAATGAATAATTAAACAAACACACAAAGAAATGAAAAACAAATGAACATTTGAATTAACAAAGACTAAGAAATGAACAAACAAACAAACGACAAACGAATGGACAGATGGATGGATGAATGCATGCATGAAAGAATGAATGAATGAATGTTGGGTAGTGGGTGATGAAAAAAAGGGTCATAACACTCTCAGACAGCATTATCTATCCGCAAGAGTCAAACATTCCCAAAAGCCATGCAAGAGCTAATGAAAATCTTTACCTCTTGCTGAAGAAAAACTGCCAAATTTCATCCTAAACAATTAACCCTTTGGCTGTCAGTAGTATATATAGTAATGCCATCGGTAATGTATTTTGAGAAAACAAATGAATTTTTCTCTAAAATGTATTTTTTAAAAAAATACTTACCGATGGCATTACTCGGAGGACCCTCCCTCCTGCCCCGCTTGCCGCCTTTTCGGCTAAGTGTTAAATTGGCAGGCTTCCACTCAACACGTGACCAGATAGGGAGGGAAGGGGAGGCCACCCGGGGCTCCTAGGCATGGATCCCTGGTGTCTCCTCCCCAGTTGTGCAAGGGACATAACTTTGCTTAGGCTGAAATCTTTAGGCTAAAGGGTATCTTCCATAGTAATGCCATCGGTAAGTAGTTTTCGAAAAAATACATTTTAGAGAAAAATTCATTTTCTCTCTCAAAGTTAAACAATCAACGTACAGTAAACTTTTCTTGTGACTTCAGATATTACAAAAGTCAGACAATTTTTCTTGATCACCCTTTTCCATGTAATTTATGGCAAAACTGGATGTAACACGCCAAATGATAGTGTACAGTAGAACCTGTTTTGAGCAACCACCTTATTTTGTGATACAAAAGTTTCTTAAAAGACAGATGATTCCCACGAGATGTCTTGAAGGGCATAAAGTCACCTGTTATTAAAGACCATTATATAGGTGGCTACAGCGACCTAAAAGACGGTCTTTAATGATTGACAGGTGGCATCTCATATGGGTGATAGCTCAAACAGGTTCTGCTATCACTGGAGGTAGTGTGAAAAACTGAAATGACTGAAAATGGTCCGCAGACTAATGGTGCCTCATAATCAATGGCCAACAAGAGACATAAATTCTCATGAGCCACTATGGATGCAGGGGCTCACAAAAATTAGAGTCTCTTGCTAATGAACAGGCTGGATGAAAGGCTCTTCTGTCTGAATCAAAAAGCTGAAATTCAGCTTTCTAGAAATAAGTCTCCAGGACTGAAGACTGTGCAATATATCCGCAGTTTACTGTATATACCTGAGAAGAAACATCGTTCACATCCTCCACATTGTCAACGGGCAGAATCTGTGTGCATGCATCGTCTGGATTTATAATCTGCATCACCTCCCCTGCCCCCTCAATCACGTCCGTCACATCCACTTCACTCCCTGTGGCCAAAATGACAGGTACTCCTGTGCTGTCAGTGGTGAGTGTTTGGGTGTCGCCAGCATCCACTGTGACTGGCATAGATGTGACTGGCTGAGACTCCTCTGTACTGCTCAGCGCCTGTAATGCACCCAGCTGGAACAAGGAAAGGTAAGCTTTATCATCTCCTATGACATCTGTTTAGGCCAAGTGTGTTAGTGACTGATGGCAATAGACAAATAAATTCCGAAATAGACTGCGTTGGAACATTTTGCTTGACCAATGTAATAGCTTCCCCTAAAACAGGCAACAGACAGACAGGAGTCTTCGGTGCTCATAACTATGGCTGAGTACCTCAAACTGAGGATGTAAACAAGACTGCTTCGTGCTAGCAAGAAGCATAATTCTCATGAGCCCCGACAGTTGCTGGGGCTCATGAGAAAATATGCCTCCTGAGTTGAACATGCTAAAAGAACTGCAATATCCGTGTGTGACACGCATGATATAGCCTATTTCCGACAAATTGTGGATGTCTATTGTCCAAATACCAAAAGGCGGACCGTAATAACTGTGGTCCAGGGGCTGCCTTGGTGCCAGTATGGTGCAGAAAATTATTGTATTCACTTATGTGACTTCTCTCACCATTTGGACATACAACTGTTATACATGTATTTGCTATTAGTGTAAGAAAGAGTTGAATAAACTTCTTACACTAATATAAATTGTATGTCTTCTTCAATTTTGAAATACAGGAATCTTGACCCTTTTAGCTCCGACACCCATTAGCAGGAGATGGGTCATACCCAGGTACCCTATGATAATTCAGACTAGTGCCACATTAACTTTTGCCATGAGGCGCCAAGCTAATCTGGAATTAACTTTGAATTATTATGGTCGATTCTTCACCTGCAACTTGGGCATTAGGCGACGCCTCCAAAATTTTGAAAATGCGGTCTTGGGGTTAAATGGGTTAATTTGTGAAGCCAAAGTTTTCAATTGCACAGATGAGTATACAGTGGAGTCCGCTTAACCCTTATCATTCGGAATACACCAGTGTGTGAAATACGTTTGACTAAAATAGTTCAAGTGTGGTGCCAGAATAGCTTGGCGCCTGCTTGGCGCCTCTAGGCGCCAAGCTATTCTGGCACCACCCTTGAACTAAAGCCATTGGTTTATATCCTTATCTGTAAGTACTATAATCTAGCTTGAATATGGCAGTGTACACATTTGAAGCTTTTAGCCTCAGTATGATGTGGGTTAACACACATTTCTGGGGACAGCGAAAATTTGTTTGTGTAAAACGTATTTCATGTTAACCGATTTAGACTAAAAATTTCTCACACTCTGAAAAAAGAGAGTGTGTGGGAGATGTGTAACTGAGTGTATGCCCTGTTCTACAGGTTAAAAGTGCATAGTATTGTACTGTACCTACTTACTCTCATCTCAACAGGAAAGCAATAGACCACATGCGCACACCTTGTGAACTTAATGTACAAATCCATCAGGAAAACAATAATCCACCTGATAAAACAGCTCCATAACCACATGCAGTGTAGGAGCTAGTGTGCTATATATAGCCATGTACCAATGTGTACGGGCAATACTATGAATGCTTCGCGTTGATCAGTGTCATGATCCTTGGAATTGCTGTTTGCACTTTGCATCTGTTGTTTACAAATCAGACGTATGTTTTATCACCATCGTATTGAGGAATGAAAAATGAATTTTTGTCTAAAATGTAATTTTTAGAAAAATACTTACCAATGACATTACTGATAGGAAACGTACACTGAACTTACCAATTTCAGCCTAAAAAAACATTGTGTACATACACAACCAGGGAGGCGACTTAAGGGCGCCGTAACCAGGTACCCTGAGTAGTCTCCCGTCCCTCCCTATCCAGTCACATGCCCAGTGGTATCACGCCAGTCTGAAGATTAGCTTACTAGCAGGGTAGGCAGGAGGGTCCTCCGAGTAATGTCATCTGTATTTTTCGAAAAAATACATTTTAGAGAAAATTTCATTTGTTTCCTTCAAAACATTACCGATGACATTACTGATAGGAAGAATCGCGAAGAGGAGGTGGGTGCCGCGCAGAACTTCTTTATCCCCTGTATACGGGCTAACCAGACCCACCCTCCCCCGGGGCAACCTCCCGACAATTTCAGCTAAGGATTACCTACGGTGCCAACGGCACTGGGAGGGAGTGTTGCACTGCGGCGATGTCCCCCACCAAGGCTAGGTTCTCCCGCTGGCCCAAGAGGTCCCTGAGGTAGAACTGGGCGAAGGTTGATTCCGCCCGCCAGACCAAGGCCGCCACAATGTCTTTGACGGCGCAGTTGTGGTCGAAGGCGATGCTTGTGGCCATGGCTCTAACCTCGTGTGCCCTGATCTTCAGCCTCTTAGCGCCCTCTGGGGACAGGTCCAGGTAGGCGGACCGGATAACCCAGCAGAGCCAGGAAGATATCGTCTGGGCCGAGATGTCTGGTCTTCCTGGGGACAAAGGCAGAAAGAGGCGGGAACGTCCTCTCCGGACGGGTTTGGATCGGCGCAGGTACACCCGTAAGGCCCTCACCGGGTCCTGCTGTCTGATCTCCCGGGGAAGGTGTAACCCCTTCAGCGACCATATGGTGATCACCTGGGGAGCAGATAATGGAGACCGAGTCTTGGCCAGGAATGACGGGTCGGTCAGGAGCTGCACAGAGCCATCCATTCTGAACTGTAGGCAGGTGGGGCGCGCAAAGAGCGTGTGCAGCTCGCTCACCCTGGAAGTTGTGGCAAGGGCCAGGAGGAAACAGGTCTTCCGGGACACGTCCATGAAGCGAGCCAAGGGGAGTGGTTCGAAGCGGTCCGAATTGAGCCACGTCAGCACCCAGGGTAGGTCCCAGCATGGTATCAGTGAGCGGGGGGCAGGCCGCTGGAGGCCAAAGTGTGCCATAAGGTCGGCGAGGTCCTTGCAAGCGCCTGGTTCCGGGCGGCATAGGTGGCAATAAGTGTCCGCTAACATGGCCAGGTAACCCCTGATGGTGATTGGCGCCAAGTTCTGCTCGACGAAGAGCCAGAGGAAGAACTCGGCCAGCTGGGGGGTAGTCAGATCTGTTGGGGGAGGCGCTGGTCGTCGCACCAGGACCGAAGGGCTCGCCACTTTCCCTCATAGACGCGTCTGGTCGAAGGTCTGCGGGCTGTAGCGATAGCCTCCACCGCTGCACTTGAGAAACCTCTAGTGGCCAGGGCGTGCCGCACAATCTCCAGGCGTGTAGAAGTCGCTCTGAGCATGGGTGGAACAGCCTCTGTCAGGGTTGCTTGAGCATCGTGCACGGGTTGGGAAGCTGCAGGGGGGGGGGGGGGGGAGGTGGGGGGGGGGGGGGGGCGTGGCAAGGCTCAGGAGGTCGGTGGTCCAAGACTTGGTCCAGCAGAACGGAGCCACCAGTAACAAAACCGCATTGCAACCCTTGAGCTTCAGCAGGACCTTGGGGACTAGTACTGTGGGCAGATAAGCATACGCGATGAGGCCCTCCCAGGAGATGGAGAGCGTGTCAACCGCCCAGGCGAGGGGGTCCGGAATGGGGGAGACAAAGAGGGTGAGCTGTCGATTCCACCTCGTTGCAAAGAGGTCGATCATGGGTGTCTCCCACTGCGCGCAGATCATCCGAAAGATATCCGGGCGGAGTGCCCACTCGGTGTGGAGAAGCTGGTCGCGCCGAGAGAGGGAGTTGGCTATGACATTCAGGTGGCCAGGGATGTGTCGCGCTCAGAGAGAGATACCGCGATCTTCGCACCACCAGAGGACCTGGTACAGGAGGATGCAGAGGGAGGGGGAGTGCGTCCCGCCCTGCTTCTGGCTGTAGGAGACCACTGTGCAGTTGTCATCGAGGACGAGGAGCTCCTGGTGTCGGAGGCATGTCTCCCACGCGATGAGGGCTCGCCAAACCGCTTCCAGCTCCAACCAGTTGATGTGCCTGTCCGCAAGGTCCGGATGCCAGGGGCCAGAAGACATGGAGAACATCGGTAGAAGGTGTGCACCCCAACCGGCGAGGCTTGCGTTCACGCAGAGAGACAACTGGGGGGGTGGAGAGGCAAGGGGTACTCCTGACGCGAGCCATGCGGGATCCGCCCAGCGGAGGAGATGAGGTCGGAGCATCGGGATAACCGGCACTGGGGTCGCGAGGTCGCCGAAGGACGGACACCAGTGGAGAAGCAGGTGCAGCTGAAGCGGGCAGGAGTAGAGCCGGCCAAGGGGTAAGAGGTCCGCCGCCATGCTCATCAGGCCCAGGAGCTGTAGCCATACTCTGGCAGGAACCATGTCCTCTTGAGACACCTGCCGGGATAAGGTCGCCAACTTCTGGATCCGAGGCTCCAGGAGTCTCACCTCGTTGAGGTCGGTCCAAAGTTCCATGCCCAAGTGCACAAAGTGGCAGGAGGGTGCAAGGTCCGACTTGCCTAAGTTGACCACGAAGCCACGCCGATTGGGTAGATCGAGCAGTGCATCTCTGTCCTTCCCCAAGGTGGACTCCGACTGGTTCCGCAGGAGCAGATCGTCCAAGTAGTTCGAGGTGGGACTCGAGGAAACCTGTCTGGCCTTGGCGATGATGGCGTCCATGATGCAAGTGAACACCCATGGGCTGAGGTTGAGGCCGAAGGGCAGTGCCCGGAACTGGTAGACCTGCAAAGCGCAGGTAACGTCGAGAGGCGGGGCGCATTGGGACATGCAGGTATGCATCCGATAAGTCCAGGCTGATGGCGAAGTCCATGAGCTGTTGCGCCGTCTGGCCGTCTCCATGCGGAACATCTTACTTACTTACTTACGCCTGTCACCCCTACCCGGGTATAGGCCGTCGACGAGAGACCTCCAGCAACTCCTGTCCTGTGCTTCTCCTTCGATTCTACTCCAGGTGGTTCCCAGTCTCTTGATTTCTGCTTGGAGGTCTCGACGCCAGGAGTTTCTCAGCCTACCTCTTTTCCTCTTTCTCTGGGGGTTCCATGACAATGCCTGCCTAGTGATACTGGAATGCGGAACATCGGTGCGGAGATATACATGTTGAGCGCTGAGATGTCGATGACAGGGCGCCACTTGCCGCCAGGCTTGGGGACCATGAAAAAGCGGCTGTAGAAGGCTGGGGAATCGTGTCGTGTGACCACCTCCGTGGCGGCCTTCTGCAGCAGGGTGGTGACCTCGCCGCGAAGGGCGGTAGCTCTGAGCTGATCTGTCAAGACAGTGGTCCACAGGGGAGAGCGCTGCAGCGGAGGAGGAGACCGAAAGGAGATCAGGAGGCCCTTGGAGATGGTGGAGAGGACCCACGGGTCATCTGGGAGCAGCGAGCCCCACACGTCGCTGCGGAGCGCGAGCCTCCCGCCGACAGGAGACCCAGGAGTGGTCGGCGGGGGCCGAGGAGGGAGGCTGTCAGGGGGCCGTGCCACGCTGGGGGCGTTGGGCGGGCTTGGGCCAGGCGGGGGTCGGGAAAGAGCGGGAGCGGCCAAAGGGCGGAACATGAGGGGGAAGATGGCTGCGTCTGGAGAAAGGGTGACCGGAGGGTCCGACGGTCCGCAGGGCGCGACCTATGGCCTTGCGGGCTGCCTGAAAGCGGGTGGGGGTGGAGCGGCTGGGCCAGAGGTCATTGTTCGCGTCCTTCACCACCTGCCAAGTAGGACCGAAGAAGAGCGCGCCGCCGAGCGGGCCTGCCGGAGCTGCTTCCTTATCTCAGAGGGGAGGTCGTGGCAGGACTGGAGGACAGCATCACAAAGCATCAGATCGCAGTTGGAGGCGGCGGCCATGGCGTTGGCGGAGGTGTGATACGCAGCCCAGTTGGCAGCAACTGCCAGAGCGAGGATGTCTCCTAACAGCGGCGAGATCAATGGGTGCCAAGAGTCCTTGATGTGCCGGACGACAGCTTGCGTGAACAGGTAAAAAAATCCCGCACAGGCCAGAGCATTGCGTATGAGGGTCACTGTCCTGTTCAAACCACGGGGGATGTGACGCTGCGAAGCTCGAAAGCCGCCTGCTTGTGACTGCGCCGGGGTATCCACTGCTGGTAGGGGGCAGGCGAAGGTCTGTGAGTGACCAGCTTACCAGCGTTGGCAGAAGAAGATGTCCAAGTCCGCAGGCCATTTGGAGTCGGAGAAGAAGCCAGCGTCGCCCAAGGAGCCCTGCTGGAGGTGTGTGGAAAACGCCTCGCCAAGGCCCCAGAATCCAGGGGGCTGGGGAAGGGACTTGAACCGCTTGGACTGCCGGGGGGCATCCACAAAGGCTGACGCCTTCCTCTTGAGTGGGGGGGGGGGGGGGGGGGGATGGTGGGCTGGTGGGCAGTCCTCTGGAGGAAAACAAGAAGCAATCAGCCGCGCCGCCTCGTCCAGGGACCGGAGAGTCTCTATCCTAGGCGCCAGGAGGGCCGCCGACAATGATGGGTTGCCCAGAGAGCGCGAGCCTGGAGAGGCCGAGCGACTGTCATCTTTGAGGAGGGCCGAGACGGAGTCCTCTGGTAATAAGCTGAATGCTTCATCGTCGTTAGGGGACACGGGCAGGCGGCGGGGGGACCGCGAACCGACGACGAGGGTACTAGGGCAAGGGGACGGCGCCTCTCAAAGGGCAGGGGACGGAGGCCTCACTAGCGTCGTCACGTCGTCTGGAACTCGAGCTGGGGGGGGGGGGGGGGGGGGGGGGGGGCGAACGTCTCACCTGGGAGCTCTGCCGAGAGAGGGGGACCGAAACAGCCGAGGAGGAGTCCCGCGAAGATCGATGCAATGAGACCACGCTCTGACGCACAGACCGGCATTCACGTGGGGAGCAACTGCGTCGCCTTGAGCAAGCCAGCCGGGTCCAGGAGGGCGTGCGCCTACGAGGGGGGAGCAACGAGAGCGCTGCAGTGCTGGAGGTGACGAGCGTCCGTGACAGGGGGCGAGGCACGCCAGGGCGAGCGAGGGGTCGGTTTAGGCCTCGAGGAATGCGAAGTAGTCGGGCGAGCGACGGGAGCGGTGTCAGGCCGGGAATTGCGTCGGCCGTGTCGACGACCATCCGGGTCCTGTGGAGCGACGAGAACGCTGCAACGCCGGAGGTGACAAGCGTCTGGGACAGTGGGGCGAGGCATGCCGGGGCAAGTGAGGGGTCGGTTTAGGCCTCGAGGAATGCGAAGTAGTCGGGCGAGCGATGGGAGCGGTGTCAGGCCAGGAAGTGTGTCGGCCGTGTTGACGACCATCTGGGCCTGCGGACGAGAGGGACGATCCTGCGGGAGCTCATGTGGTCGGGCAACGGGGGGTAGTCCAGAATTCTTAGCGCCATCCTTCCGAGTAACCGCGTTGGAGCCAGAAGCAAGTTGGGCCGCAAGGCGGGGCGAACAAGTTCGCTGTGGGCCGGGCTCTGAGGAAGCAGGCACACAAAGGTCCAGTAGCCTCGTCCAGCTGGAGGCGCTTGTCACTCACCATGGATCGACGTGGCTGCTGGACTGGTTCCGAGGAGCGGGCGGGCCAATTCCGATTAACTGTGTCGGAGCCTGAGAGGACTTGGGCCGAATGGCGGGGCGAACAAAAGTCGCTGTGGACCAGACTCCGGGGAGCGGGCGCACAAAGAGGGCATTGTCCAGGGACCTGAAGAACGTGTCGGGGCTTGGCGGGTAGTCAATCTCCCAACGTCAGAGCGGGTGCACCTAGTCCCTTCTGCTGAGGCAGCAGGGGGTGCGGTAGTGGGCGCGGTAGTGGGTGGATGGTCTCGGTATGGCGTAGGACGTTTGCGCCGATAGAACCCCCAGAGCTGTGACCATTGCTCTTCCACCCAGAAGGCGCAGGTGTCGCAGGTGTGACCGGAGGCACAGCCGGAACAGGGGAGGCATACCGCATGCGTGTCGCTCGGCCATTGGAAGTTCCCACACCGCGTGCAGGTGCGTACTTGGTAACTGCAACACATAGCCAAAGGTGAGAGGTGACCGGGCGTGACTCCTCGAGGCCACACAAAACGAGTGCACACGCATACAAAACATAACTCTGATGAAGAGCCAATTCCACGGCCGGTGCCGCCGCCCAGCGCACTGACCACCAGTCGAGGACAACAACCGAGACCTTACCTTGCCATGGCGGCGAGGCCGGCGAGGAACCTGTCACGAAGGCCGTAAGGAACCAACCGGGCGCAGTGGAGAAAGCCCCAGCACCACAATAACCCAACAGAAGCACCAGCACCCACACGTTAGTCCAAAGGAAACGAAGGTAATCCAAGGCAAGCACGGTAATCCAAGGTAAACTCAAGAATCGAAGGCACGACCGGTTACAACCATACACAGCCGAAACGTCCAGTAGGCTTGAACACAACCGTTCCCGTAAGCTAAGCGAACAGACTGGCGTGATACCACTGGGCACATGACCGGATAGGGAGGGACGGGAGACTACTCAGAGTACATGGTAATGGAGCCCTTGAGTCGCCTCCCTGGTTGTGTATGTACACAATGGTTTTTTAGGCTGAAATTGGTAAGCTAAGTGTATGTTTCCTACCAGTAAAGTCATCGGTAATGTTTTTGAGGAAACAAATCAAACGCTAAAATGACTGACTGGGAATGAATAAATTTACAAGATCGGCAGAAGAAGAAACACTATCAGTTGAAATGGCAGTTCCCCCATCTTGCTCATTCCCTCTGCACATCACATGGTCAGTCTTTGTCTTTGGTTAAATAAAGAATGGGAAAGAAAAAATCTCATCTAGACTAACTCACTATGCTTACCATTGACCGATCATTTTCAGAAACAGGGCTCTATGTAAAAAAAAACGTGCAGCCCTCCCCTCTCCTCCCTCCCTCACCCACTACTACTACCCCACTCCCATTGCATGTCAATGTGCGTACAGAACCTGCAGCAGGCGTGTGTCCGTCACCTTCCTCCATCACTTGAGGAGAGGTGTGTACCGATACACGTGAGTGCACCTGTTGAGCACTAGTGGTTGAAAACAATGGATAACCTCGGCCATCAGCGATGCAGATTGGACTGAGGTGTGAAAGCTAACATGCGGTCATTCAGGCAAATTAGCTAATGCATAATGAAGTATGCGGGTACTTCTGTAAACAAAGCTTTCGCATGCAGTGTTACATGGATTGTCTCGGTCCTTAGGACAGATGATCGTGTTAAACAGGTGAAAATACTTACAATTGTTACGTTGGGGAAACAAAATCATCTTTGTATTAATAATAATAATAATAATACATAGTTCTTGAATAGCGCTGTTCTCCAGGAAACACTGGACTCACTGCGCATGCACAACAGCACACCCGCTCTCTCAGACACACGCACGATTATACACTACTTTAAACCACCCCATCTTTTCCCAACACCTTACATTCACTTCCTCTAGGATCAGAATAAAAGGCAGTCAACAGTTAGCTAAAGATGATCTAAGTGTTAAATGCCTGACAGAAAAGAAAAGTCTTTAAGTGCGCTTTGAACTGTGACAATGTGGGCAGATTCTGCATTTCAGTTGGCAGGGAGTTTCACACACTTGGGGCTAAAAAGGTGAAAGAACGCTCCCCGACAGTTTTCATGTTAAGCTTTGGGATTTTTTAAAGTTTTACACTAGAGGAACGGAGGGTGCGTGATGGCTGATAAACAGACAGCTTGGCAGAAAGGTACAGCAGGAGAGATCCGTCAAAATGCCGATAGGCGAAAATTGCAATTTTGTACTGGCAGCGGAATTTTACAGGCAACCAGTGCAGCTGCTTCAGTAGAGGCGTAACGTGGTCTCTCTTTCGTTTCTTCAAGATGAGACGCGCCGCATTGTTTTGAATCATCTGCAAGCGTGAGATCTGATCTGCCGGTAAACCTGCCAGTATAGAATTGAATTAAGCAGGAATTTCGTGTTCAGCATTTTGTGTGTTGACCGTGAAATTTTAATAGAGAACAAGAGGGCTGTCTGCCGGAAATTAAAAAATGTTTCGTGTTAACAAGAAATTTGCGTAAAGCGTGTTTGTGTTAACTGGACTCCACTGTACATTTTAACCAAAAAATTAATGAACGAATGAATTAACGAACAAATGAATGAATAAATGCAATTCATACCTGCATGAGGCTGTCAGCTTGGAAGAGACTAGGGTGAAGCTTGGACAGTAGTCGGGCTGTCTCTGGGGTCAGTGTGGTGCTGACTTGTGTTGTACCATCACTAAGGTGGGTCTCAATCCGCGATATAACGTGATGCCCATCTGACAAAGCAGAGCGGAAAGGTTCATTTTACTTCTGAAAAGAGCGAGGAGGGGGGTCTTGGGTGTATGAGGCTGTGTTGAAGCTACAAAATGCCAAACAAAGATTAATGATGCAACAGATGTATAAACAATCCAATTCAGTCCAAGTCCACTTGTAAAGCACAGCAACTTCCACTGTAAAAATTAATTTTCTCTAAAATGTATTTTTTCGAAAAATACTTACCGATGTCATTACTACAATGGAACAACCTATAGCTAGCGTAATTTTAGCCCAAAAACTTACGATGTGTACCTTTAGGGCCAGGGGAGGCCACCAGGTGTGCCGTGACCTGGTACCCGGGTAGCCTCCCTTCCCACCCGTTACGGGTAACAGCCCGAGCAGCCAAGCCACACCAGTTCTTTCGTTTAGCTGGCGAGCGGCAAGCGGGGCAGGTGGGAGGGCCATCCGAGTAATGACATCGGTAAGTATTTTTCAAAAAAATACATTTTAGAGAAAAATTAATTTGTTTCCTCAAAAACATTACCGATGTCATTACTACAATGGAGAATCGCGAAGAGGAGGAGGGTGCCGCATAACCCAGTGCTTGACTGAGCCAGCCAGCCCCGTCCTCCCTGGCGCCATCTCCCGATAATTTTAGCTAAGGGTTACCAACGGCACCGAAGGTGCCGGGAGGGAGTGTTGCGCCGCCGCGATGTCCCCCACCAGGGCCAGGTTGACTCGCTGGCCAACCAGGTGACGGAGGGAGAACGGATGAAGGTCGACTTGGTCTGCCAGCCTACGGCAGCCAGAGTGTCTCGGACAGCGCAGTAGCGGTCAAACGTGACGCTAGCAGCCATGGCTCTGACCTCGTGGGCCCGGAAGAGTAGCCGCTTGGCAGCATCGGGGCAGAGGTCCTGGTACTAGGCGGAGCGCATCACCCATCTAGCCAGGAAGATCGTCTGGGCTGAGATGTCTAGTCTACCTGGGGACAGAAAACAAAGAGAGGCGGGTGCGTCCCTGGCGGAGCGGCTTGGTACGGCGTAGGTACACGCGTAAGGCTCTCACTGAGTCCTGTTGTCTGACTTCCTCGTAGGAGTCGATCGGCGTATGTGATCGCACAGTGATCACCTGTGGGGCCAACAGCGGGGACTGGTTCAGGGCCAAGAAGGCTGGGTCCGTTAGTAGCTGCACGGGGTCATCCGACCTGCACTACAGGCAGGCGGGGGCGCGGAAGGCGCGGGCAGCTCACTCATTCTGGAGGCTGTGGCTACGGCGAGCAGAAGCAAGTCTTTGTGTAGCGTCGGCCACGCTTGCTAGGGGAAGCGGCTCGAAACGCTAGCGTTCATCCAGAAGAGTATCCAGGGTAAATTCCAGCACGGGATCAGGGAGCGGAGGGCAGGTCGCTGTGTGCCGAAGAGGGCCATAGGGTCAGCGAGGACCTTACACCGTCGGGTTCCGCTCGGCCCGGGTGCCGGTAAGCGTCGGCAATCATAGTGAGGTAGCCCCTGAGGTGATCGGTGCTAAGTGCTGTTCGGCGAAAGCCAGGAAATACCTTGTTCAAGAAAAACGGCTTCATTGATATACAAGTTACGACTAAATTCTTGGAAAACAAAATTCGCAAAAGACATCAAATGCGAGTGCTTAAGCCCCATCTCTGTTAAACATATACTCTGTGAATGTCCTATTACAATGAATCTGTTGAAAAAAATAACATAACAGTTGATCACTTCGCAGAAAATTTGTATGACATCTTACATAGTAATATTGCTATTCCAATAGTTAATATAATAATTCATAGTCTGGTGGGTAAACAATTATAATAAGTCATTTGTGTGTGTGGTTGGATGTTAATTATTGCTATTCTTTGATATCCATAAGTTGTGTGTTTGGTTGATTTATATATATATATTTGGTCTAATATCACCAATGTGTGGAAAGACGTTAAATAAATTCCTGATCCTGATCCTGATCCAGGAAGAACTCAGCCAGCGGTGGGGAAGTCAGATCGGTAGTGGCGAGGTGACGGAGGTCGCACCAAGCTCAGTACTCTCCACCTTCCCTTGTAGACACGCAGGGTCGAGGGTCCACGGCCTGAAGCGATAGCTGTCACTGCCTCACTCGCGAACTCCAGCGGCGAGGGCTTGCCATCCCATCTCCAAGCGTGTAGCAGGAGTCTCTCAGAGCACGGAAGTAGAGCGCCTGGCGCGGAAGCTAGAGCATCGTGCGAGGAGCGGGAAGCCGGAGTGAGGGGCCCGTGGCCAGGTTCAGGAGGTCGGTGGCACAGGATCTGGACCAGCAGAATGGCGCCCCCAGCAACAGGATTGCGTAGCATCCCAGCGCTAGAGAAGCACCTTGGGGACAAGGACTGAGGGAGTAAGCGGGAGCGCAGGGGCCGTCCCAGGGAAGGGGGAGCGCAACGGCCACCCAGGCTAGAGGTTCCGGGACGGGTGAGACGAGGAGGGGGGAGCTGAAGGTACCACCCTGTCGCGAAGAACGAAGAGGGGGGGGGGGGTTTCCCACATGGTGCAGAACATCCCGGCGACGTCTGGGCGAAGCGCCTCTTCCTCTTCTTCTCACTTGGCGCAGAGACGCTGACCATGCCAGGAGGGGGAGCCCGCAAGGACAAGCAGGTGGCCGTGAAGTATCTCGCTAGGGGAGAGATGCGGCGATCCTTGCACCAAAGGAGGCGCTGGTAAGAAGAAGGCAGAGGAAGGGGAGCTGGTCCCGTTCTGCTTCTGAACGAAGGACACACCAGCGGATTCGTCGGAACGACGATCAGGTCCTGATGTCCGAGAGCCGGTTTCCAAGGGAGGGGAGCTGCCGTATCGCCTGTAACTCCAACCAGTTGAAGGCATGACCGCAAGGACCGGTGGACAGCTGCCGGAAGCCGTGGCACGTCGGCAGCAGGTGTGCACCCAAGCCGGAACGGCTGGTGTCAACGCAATGGACAACTGGGGGGGGGGGGAGGCGAAGGAGAGGAACTCCAGGCGCAAGCCAGGCAGGGACCGCCTAGCGGCGGGGGAGTGGAACGAACAAGGGAGAAGCCGGAAAGGGAGCCTCGATGTCTCCGGTCGAGGGCGCCAGCGAAGGAGATGTGGAGAGGTGGCGCGGTGCTCACTAGGCCAGAGAACTGCAACCAGGGTCAGGCGGAGACTGTCTCCTGCTGTGCACGAAGACGAGCCAGGTTCGCCAACTTCCAGACCCTCAGTTCCGGGAGTCACACCCGACGAGATCCGTCCGGAGCTCCAACCACGGCGTGCGAAGCGGAGGGACAGAGCGAGATCCGAGTTGCCTAAGACTACGAAGCCGTGGGTGTCAAGGAGGCCAGAAGGCGTCTCGTCGCTGTTCCCGGGAGGGTGCCGACCGGAGGCGCCAGAGCAGATCGTCGACATAGTTCGAGGAGGGCTCGATGAAGTCCGCCCGGCCGTGGCGAAGACGCCGACCAAGGGACGGGCGAAGACCCAGCGGAGGCGGCGGGCGACGGCGGAACGGTAAGGTTGAGGTCGGACGCCGCCTGAGGCCGTGCAAGGCCAGGCGGGGGCAGGGGCGGGGGGGCGGGCGGGTGCGGCGGGCGGCAGAGACACGCGGGGGAGGGCAGCGACACCGGAAGGGCGGGTGTTGGGCGGGTCCGGCGATCCGCAGGGCGCGACCCAGGACCTCGCGGGTGGCTGGAAGAGGGAGGAGGTGAGGCGGGCCGACTAAGAATCTCAACGCGTCCTTCACCGACTGCCAGGACCGAAGAGGAGGGGATGCCGAGTGGAGCCTGTCGCAGCTGTCTCCGCAGGACCAGCGGGAGGTAGGGGCGGACGACGAGCACAGCAGGGCGTGGCATCGGAGCATCGAAGGCCTAAGCGTTGACACGCCGCTCCGGAAGGCAGGAGTTCTTCCCCACAGCCAAAGCGAGGAGGGGCCCTAACAGCGGCGAGAAGGAGAAGAGCCAGCTCCAGGTAGACGAGCGCTTGCTTGGCCAAGTCAAGGGGTCCAGCACAGGCGAGAACGCCGCGGAGGGGAACGCCGTCCGAATCCGACAGGGAGGAAGCAACGGCGCGGGGCGCGAAGTCCACCAGCTGCTGCTGAGCGGCAGGATCCACTGCGGTGAGGGCAGAAGCAAGGCCTGTGCATGTCCGGCATCCAGCTGCGCTGAAAGGCGATGTCCAATCCACTGGCCGGCGA
This sequence comes from Semisulcospira habei, assembly GCA_036245525.1. Taxonomy (NCBI): domain Eukaryota; kingdom Metazoa; phylum Mollusca; class Gastropoda; family Semisulcospiridae; genus Semisulcospira; species Semisulcospira habei. The sequence goes on from BTPG01000006.1 coordinate 153,968,108, forward strand.
AAGACGGTGACGAAGAACCCGCGTCGGAGCCTGAATCCTGCTGCAGGGGCGGAGACGGTGACACGAACCCTTGAACCTCGGGGCGTGGCAGGGACGAAACCTCTAGGGGGGAGAGCAACGTCCAAGCGGGCAATGGGGAAGGCGTCTGGGCTCGAGGAAGATGCGAGACAGTAGAGGCGCGGCGCGTCGAGTGAGGGAAGGGTCTCCGTCCTGGGCGTCCTGGACGCAGGGTCAAGGGCGTAGAAGAGAGCGCGCGGAGGTTGAACAGAAGGAGGGAGCCGAGTCGGAATCCGATGAAGACTGCTATCCACATCGACGGGCGAAGCAGGAGGCCGACGCACCAGGAGCTGGAGAGGCGGAAGCCGGCATCAGACGGGGCGAGACCCGGGCGAGTGGCAGAGAAGGCGCGGGCGGCTGGACCGACGAGTGGAGAGTTCGTTCGAAGGAGGGCGGAGCACGTGTACGACGGTGCGAAGGGGAGGGGAGGGGAGCGGGGAGGGTGGGGAAAGGGTGCCGGGGAAGAAGAGGGGGAAAGACGAGGCCGGAGGGCGAGCAGCATGGACGACCCAGGAGGACATCGACCGCCAGCGATGCCCAAGGGGAAGACTGACGAGGAGGGCGAGACGTCCGCGAAGCTGAAGCGGCGAGCGAAGGGGAGGCGAGAACCGAAGACGCCGGGCTGCGGGTCCGGTGTAGGACGCCGAAGTCCGAGGGGCAAGGCGCTGAGTCCAGGCGGTCGCAAACCCGTAGTTGCATGTCGAGGGTCGTACGCAGAAGCCGAGGCTTCTCTTGTCTCTTATCTATCTTCTTCCGGTGTCGGAGAGAAGAGGCGTTCAGTTCTGCCGGAGGACTTGTGAGGCTTGTGTTCCGCAAGGTGGGGCAAGCTAGCTCGCTGCGGACCTGGCTCGAGCGAGCTGGTGCGCAAGGGGGGATCAAGGCGTCCCCCAATGTAGAGTGTAGGGGTTTGTTTTCCGCAGAGTGGGGCGAGCGGACTCGCTGCGAACCTGGCTCGAGCGAGCTGGTGCGCAAGGGGGGATCAAGGAGTCCCCCAATGTAGAGAGTTGGGGTTTGTTTTCCGCAGAGCGGGGCGAGCGGACTCGCTGCGGACCTGACTCGAGAGAGTGGGTGCGCAAGGGGGGAGCCTTGTATGCCGTCCCCCACCGGCAGCGAAGTGTGTTCCTGCTGAATCCGGGGCCGAAGCATGCTTGCGGAGGCGGGCGGACTGTCATGCCGTAGGCTCCGCAGCTGGGTGTCCCAAGGTCCTCTACCCAGAGCGCACACATCACGGGAGGGTCCCGAAGCGTAGCCAGCGCCGAGGAGGTAGATCGCATGCTTGTAACTCGGCCACTGCAAGTCGCCACATGGTGTGCAGATGCGGGCTTGAGCACTGCAACATAGAGTGAAACAACGAAGCGACTGGTCCTATTAGAAGGCCACGTTCCCTGAAACTAGATAGTTAGTTATCTGGGTTTAATGCCGAGCAGGCGACTAAGGCCATCTCACAGCGGTCCCTGAAAAATGAATTTTTTTCTAAAATGTATTTTTTTGAAAAATACTTTACCGATGGCATTACTATCTGGAATACACTCTATTGCCTATAGATTTCAGCAAAAGTTGTGTATAACACACAACTGGGGAGGAGACACCGGGGATCCAAGCACTAGGACCCCAGGTGGCCTCCCCTTACTACCCTATCCCGGCGAGCACAGGGCAACCTCGTCAGTTTCACACTTAGCCACAAGAGGCAAGCGGGGCAGGTGGGAGGGCCATCCGAGTAATGCCATCGGTAAGTATTTTTCAAAAAAATACATTTTAGAAAAAAAATTCATTTGTTTTTTCAAAATACATTACCGATGGCATTACTATCTGGAAGAATGGCGAACAGGCGGAGGGTGCCGTACCTAAACCATAACCCAACCACTCCGCCGGCCCCATCGAGAGAGAACTCCCGACGATTTCAGCTATGACGTAACTAAGACGCCAGCGGCGCTCGGAGGGAGTGCTGGGCCGCAGAGAAGTCGCCCACTCGTGCCAGGGAGTCACGTTGGCCGGATAGGTCTCTAAGGTAGAAGCATGCGAAAGTGGAGTCTGAGCGCCAGCCACCCGCTGTCACAATATCTTTGACCGAGCAGTTGCGGTCCAGGGCTAGACTGGTGGCTACTGCTCTCACTTCATGCGCCCGGATTTGTAAGAGCTCAGCGCCGCGTGGGGAGAGGTCCTGGTAGGCTGACCTAATCACCCACCGCAGCCAGGATGACACGGTCTGGGCCGAGATGTCGTGTCTGCCCGCGGACAAAGGTAGGAAGCGGCGCGAGCGCCCCCGGCGCTGCGGCTTAGAGTGGCGCAGGTAAATCCTTAGCGCTCGCACTGGGTCCTGTTGCCGCGATCCAGGGGAGAGGTCCGCTCCACGGAGGGGCCGTATAGTTAGCATCTGAGGGGCCGCCGCGGGGCGGCGGTTCTTGGCCAGGAAGGACGGATTGGGGAGCAGCTGTGCAGAGCCGTCGGACCGAACCTGCAAACAGGCTGGGAGCATCGAGAGGGCGTGAAGCTCGCTGACTCGGGACGCTGTAGCGAGAGCCAGAAGGAAACAGGTTTTCCGGGTCAAATCTGAGAACCGAGCCAAGGGGAGGGGTTCAAACCGGTCCGTATTCAACCACGTCCGTACCCAGGCAAGATCCCACCGGGGTACTAGGGAACGTGAAACCGGACATCGGAGTTCAAAGTGAGCCAGGAAATCCGACAGATCCGTGCAGGCGCCTGGGTCCGGAAGACTCAGGTGGCGGTAGGTGTCCGCGATCATAGCGCGGTAGCCCTTGATGGTGACCGGGGCTAAGCCTTGGTCGTCGAAGAGCCACAGGAAGAACTCCGCCAGTTGGTGGGAGGCTAGGTTAGTGGGAGGGAGTCCATGGGAGGCGCACCAAGTCTGAAAGACCCTCCACTTGCCTTCGTACACCTTCCTTGTAGAGAGTCTGCGGGCTGCTGCAATTGCCGCCACTGCAGCATCCGAGAAACCTCTAGCGGCGAGGGCTTGCCGGACAACCTCCAAGCGTGTAGGCGGAGGCGTTCCGGGTACGGGTGGAAGAGCTGCTGACGGGGCTGCTTGAGCATCGTGGGAGGGGTAGGAAGCTCCAGGGGAGGGTCCGTCGCCAGCGTGAGGAGGTCCGTGGTCCAGCTCTTGGACCAGTTGAAGGGGGCCACCAGCAAGACGACCGCCGAGCATCCTAGAAGCTTCCGCAGCACCTTCGGAACGAGGACTGATGGGGGGTAGGCGTAAGCAATCAGGCCGTCCCAAGGGATGGCGAGCGCATCCACTGCCCAAGCGAGCGGATCCGGGACTGGAGAGACGTAGACCGGGAGCTGGTTGTTCCATCTGGTGGCAAACAGATCCACTAGGGGCGTGTCCCCGTGAGAGCATATCAGGCAAAAAATATCCGGGCGTAGGGACCACTCCGTGTGGAGCAACTGTCCGCGTCGAGACAGGGCGTCCGTGATCACGTTGAGGTGGCCGGGGATGTGGCGGGCTCGTAGAGTAATGCCCCGATCCCTGCACCAGAGGAGAAGGTGGTACAGTAGAATGCAAAGGGAGGGCGAGTGAGTGCCCCCCTGATTCTGTATGTAAGCCCCCACCGTCGAGTTGTCGGAGAGCACGAGGACTTCCTGATTGGCCACGGTCTCCTGCCAAGCGTCGAGTGCCAACCCAACTGCCTTCAGCTCCAGCCAGTTGATGTGTTCCCTAACAGCTCCCGAGGCCAAACGCCCGAGGCCGAGAGAAAATCCGGTAACAGGTGCGCGCCCCAGCCGGCCTGGCTCGCATCTGTACAGAGAGACCACCGTGGCGGCGGGGAGTGTAGGGCACCCCCGAAGCCAGCCAAGCGAGGTCCGCCCACCTCTCGAGGTGAGGACGAGCCAGAGGAGTGACTGGTACTAGATCCAACAGAGCGCCCGAGGAGGGTCGCCAGTGAAGGAGATGTAGCTGGAGAGGCCGAGCATAAAGTCTGCCCAAGGGGAGCAGGTCCGCAGCCGCACTGGGGAGGCCCAGGAGTTGAAGCCAGACCCTGGCGGTGAAGGAGGATCCCATCCCCATCGAAGTCGCTAAGTCGACGATCTTCTGCCGCCTGGCCAGAGGCAGGCGGACAAGGTTGAGGTCGGTCAGGAAATCCATCCTCAGATGTAGAAACCGTCGAGAGGGAGAAAGATCGGATTTCCCCAAATTGAGCGGGAAACCGAGACGACGCAGAAGGGAAAGCAGGGCATCTGTGTCCGTCTGGAGTGCTGCGGAAACCAAGTTGCGCAGTAGAAGGTCGTCCAAGTAATTGGAGGCCGGGCTCAGGGAGCGCTGATGGAAGTAGGCCATCACGGCGTCGAGCAGTCTCGTAAATACCCACGGACTGATGTTGAGGCCGAAAGGAAGGGCGCAGAACTGGTAGACGATCCCCCCAAAGGCAAACCGACGGTACCGGCGAGACGACGGATGAATTGGGACGTGCAGATAGGCGTCTAACAGATCGAGGCTGATCGCGAAGTCCATCGGTCGGACGGCCGCACGGAGTGTCCTGGCCGTCTCCATCCTGAAACGAGGGGCCAAAATGAACTTGTTTAGCGCAATGAACTTGTTTAGCGCTGATAGCGCAATGAACTTGTTTAGCGCTGATAGCGCAATGAACTTGTTTAGCGCTGATAAGTCGATAACTGGACGCCACTTGCCGCCTGGTTTGGGGACTAGAAAGAGTCGGCTGTAGAACGCCGGAGAGTCCTGCCGCGAACCACCTCTGCCGCCGCTTTGGTGAGGAGGGCCGCCACTTCCCCGCGCAGAGCGTCTGCCTGTGTGCCGTCGAGTGGTTCCTGGGTCCACATGGGTGACCTGCGAAGAGGCGGAGGAGACAGGAATGAAAGTTGTAGGCTTGTAGAAACCGAGGACTGAGGGCGGGGGCGGTGGTGGGGGCCGATTTACGGGCGCCGCGGGGCCAAGAAGGGTGAGGGGCGGGGCCGGCCTGAGGAGCCTGGAATGGACGGGCCCGACCTCGCGAAGATCCGACTGGAAGAACGGAGGGCCTGAAAGACCGCCGGGCACGACCCCCGGCTGGGCGGGGGGTGCGAAAGCAGGTCGAGGCTCGGGTAGACGCTGGCTTGGGCCACAAGTCCTTGGAAGATTCCTTTACGGTTTGCCAAGTGGCGCCGAACAGCTGAGGACCACCTAAGGGGGCTTGACGGAGCTGGGTCTTCACTGACAAGGGAAGGTCCGAGCAGAGGCGCAAAAGGGTATCCCGCCTCCAGAGGTCGCAACTGGCAGCTGCTGCCATGGCGTTGGCGGAGGAATGGTAGGCGGCCCGGTTGGCCGCTATCAGGATGGACTGCACGTCACGGAGCGGGGACTGAACCTCCAGGTGCCAAGTATCCTGTAGGCACTGCAGGGCTGCCTGGGTAGCCAGTTCCAAGAATCCCGAACACGCCAGCGAGTTCCGCGCTAAGGAGGCGATCCTGTCGAGAGGCCAAGGCCAAGAGTTCTGGACAAGTCTACGGCCGCCCGCCTGCACTAAGGCCGCCGCATCCCCCCGCTGGAAGAGGTATGGCGAAGGCTTGGGAGTGTCCAGCGTACCAGGCCTGGCGGAAGCTCAAGTTGATTCCCACAGGCCATCGAGCGGCGGTAAAGTATCCCGTGTCGCCGAAAGCGTCGTTTCGCAGCTGGGCGGAGAAAGCATCGGTGAGGTCCCGGAAGCCGGCTGGCTGCAGGAGGGACTTGCGGCGCTTGACTTGCCTCTGCGCGTCGACCATGGCCAAAGCCTGTCTCTTCGGAGGAGGCGAAGGCAGACAGAAGTCGGGAGGTAGGTACTTGGCGAAAAGCCTGTATGCCTCACCCAGGGCGTGGCCCGTCTGCGATCCGAGCGATGGGCCGGCGACGTCTGACGAGGCGGAGGCCGACGAGACAGCGGAAAGGTGGGACGGAGATCCAGCCGCCGAGTCCTGCAAGAAGATCGCCCAGGCCGAGTCCGTCGGATGAAGGCTGAGGACGTCCGGTTCCAAACTGATCCTCTCGCGGAAAAGACGAGAGGGGCGAGCGGCTACGAGAGCGCCGCACCGCCGCGCGCAAGGTAGACGTAGCCGCCCGCGACGCACGCAAAGAGGGGCGCCGCAGCGACGGAGGGACCGTGGCAAAACGACGGTCCACCTCGAAGTCGGGATCCGCACGCGGAAGCCGACGTGAGTGACCTAGCCGCGATCGGAATACCGACGAAGTGGTCTGGTCACCCCTAGCCTGCCTGGGAGAACCGGTGCGGGGGGGGGGGGGGGGGGGGGGGGGGGGGACTGCAAAGTGTCTCTCCTAGCCCGCTCGGGAAAGGCGGAGCGGGGAGGGGACGAATACCGGGCACGCGGCCCCACGTCCGATGCTTCGGAACATGGAGGACGCGCGATGATGTCACACCGGGCCCGCCTGGTCGATATGGGGCGGGGGGGGGACAGTCTAGGGTCACGCCAAGCCCGCTCAGGAAAGTCGGAGCGGGGAAGGGACGATTTATGAGCCCGCGGCCCCAGCTCCGAAGCCTCGGAGCGAGGGCGGTGAGGGTCCGAGTCACACCGGGCCCGTCTGGTCGCTACGAGACGGGGGGGGGGGGGGGGGGGGGGGGGGGGGGGGCAGTCTAAGGTCACGCCAAGCCCGCTCAGGTGAAGCGAAGCGGGAAGGGGACAATTTATGAGCACGCGACCCCCGCTCCGACGCCTCGGAGTGTGGGGGGCGAGAGTCAACCTCACCCCGGGCCCGCCCAGACGAGACGGGGCGGGCGGGGGGGGAAGAAAGCGAAGCATGCCGGGCCCGTTCGGAAAACACAGAGCGGGGAGGCAGCATTATTAACGGTCTCGAGTCACGTTCCGAAGCCTCGGTGTGTGAGCGAGAGCTTTTCTTATCACGTTTTCTCTCTTATGTTTGCGTTCAGTCACCCGCCCCCGCTCCGGAGACCTAGAGCCGGGGGTGGCCGACGAACTATCAGCTCTCCCAGACCGCTCGCCCGAAGCAGAGCGGGAGGGTGGGAAACAATATGGGGCTCAAGCCACGCGCTAACGAAGCAGAGCGTGGGGAGCGTGACTCCGAAACTCGCCTACCCTGCTCCGAAGACTCGGAGAGGGGAGGGAGAACCTGCGAGGTAACGGTAGAGGAAAGGGACTTACCTGTGGGCCGGAAAGCCCGAACGCCGGAGCGGAGAGGAGCCCGAAGCGCCGAGGGAATGACGTCCACCCGTGGAGGATCCCGGGGAGAGAGAAGCGGGTGAGGGGGCCGGTCACGTCTGTAGAAGTCCCACATGCGCGACCACCGGTCTTCCGTCCAAGCGGCGCAAACATCACACGTTCCGTCCGAAGAACAGCCCGAACACGGCAAGCAAGAGTCGTGTGCATCGTCCGGCCACTGTAAGTCCCCGCAAGGAGGCAAGACTTCAACACAGAAGAAGCCATAAGGCCGTAGGCCAACTACGCAGGCGAAGAAAAGTCAACCGTGCACAACACAGCAGGGCACAAGTCACGTGCGTCGTCGAACCCCAAGGCCAAGCCAAGGGTGAAGCTCACAAAGTCAGAGCCGGTAAAAACCGGTCGGCGCACAGTTCAACTAGTCCAAGCAAAAAAGGAAAGGCCACGAATGTAGTGAGTCCAGGGCTGAATCGAACGACTCCAATTCAAGCCCAAAGTCAAATAATCACTGAAGACGAAAAACCTGTAGAACGGAGAAAGGCAAAAACTCGACCGTCCCCGGTCGAGCTATGAGTGAAACTGACGAGGTCGCCCTGTGCTCGCCAGGATAGGGTAGTAAGGGGAGGCCACCCGGGGTCCTAGTGCTTGGATCCCCGGTGTCTCCTCCCCAGTTGTGTGTTATACACAACTTTTGCTGAAATCTATAGGCAATAGAGTGTATTCCAGATAGTAATGCCATCGGTAATGTATTTTGAAAAAACAAACCGCGCACACTTCCACCCTTCCCCACTATCCTGTTCTGAGCAATATCGCTTTCCTAAAAACAAGCAACGATATAGCAATTTGCTGCAAAGGATGCCGGCGCACGCAGCCAGAGGCGCGGCGCTGGCAAACATCGAGACCTTACCTGGACATCTCGCAAGGGACAGGGGAAGGTAGCACCTGTAGTTGAAGAAGAAGAAGAAGAAGCGCCCACGTGGCAGAGGCCCAGAAGCATCCAGGAAGAGGAAGGCTGGGTCCGCGACGAAGGTCCCGGCCGTCCAACCGGCGAACTTGACCGGCAAAGCCGACGTAATCTCTCAAGCCGGAACCGGTGCAGGACAGCGCTCCCAGGAGGGACGAAGACCGGCCCCACAGCCCATGGACCTATCTTCCGGCAGCGACGCAAGAAGCACTCGTGACACTCACTTCTAAAGTCACAGAAGTACTGCGCAGGCCGGGAACAAAGCCACGCTAACGAAGTCCAAGGGCTCCAAGAACCAACACAGCCGTAGGTAGCACAGTAGAGGTCTAAGAACACGACCCTACGCTACAACACGGACAGAAGGTCCACTGACGAAAGTCCCAGTACTCTGAACCATACACAGCCGTCGGCACACACAAGGCCAGAAGTTCCAAGGCAAGGCGAAGCACTGGCCGGGAACGAAGTTCACTGTCGAAAGTCCAACTCTCTTGAACCATACACAGCCGTCGGTACACACAAGGCCAGAAAGCTCCCAGGCAAGGCGAAGCACAGGCCGGGAACGAAGATCACTGTCGAAAGTCCAAGTACTCTTGAACTTGAACCATACACAGCCGATGGTACACACAAGGCCAGAAAGTTCCAAGGCAAGGCGAAGCACAGGCCGGGAACGAAGCTCACTGTCGAAAGTCCAAGTACTCTTGAACCATACACAGCCATCGGTACACACAAGACCAGAAGTTCCAAGGCAAGGCGAAAGCACAGGCCGGGAACGAATTCCATAGACGAAGATATTCAAGTACAGTCTGAACCATACACAGCCGCACAGCAGAGGGCTAAGCAAACACGTCTATACGCTGCAAGCTAAAGGAAAGAACTGGTGTGGCTTGGCTGCTCGGGCTGTTACCCGTAACGGGTGGGAAGGGAGGCTACCCGGGTACCAGGTCACGGCACCCCTGGTGGCCTCCCCTGGCCCTAAAGGTACACATCATAAGTTTTTGGGCTAAAATTACGCTAGCTATAGGTTGTTCCATTGTAGTAATGACATCGGTAATATTTTTGAGGAAACAATGCTTGTTGCACTCGAATACAGAGTAGAAGAAGAAAGTGAGAGGGGAATAAAGTTTTTTATTAAAAGGCAGTAAAAATGCGTTCAGATTATTTTGTCAATGTGCTGAAAGGAAAAAGGTGTCACAGAGACACAAAAAAGAAAGGCATTCACATAATGAGATACCATCATAATTATATTAGCTACAATTTAACCCATTTGGCCCCATGGCTGCATTTTGGAAGTGAAACCTAACGACTATGTACCAGCTGCAGGAGATGGATCGACCATGATAATTCAAGGGTAGTGCCAGATTAGCTTGGCGCCTGATGGCGCCAAGCTAATCTGGCACTACTCTTGAATTATCATGGTTGATCCATCTCCTCCTGTAGGGCGCTGGGGCTAAATGGGTTTATAAACCGTGAGAACACACGGTTACCTTCATCAGGGTTTTGTGTCAATGTGACTGTGACAGTTTCTGGCATGGGCAGAGAAGTGATGCTCCGGTCTAACAATGCTGAGAGTCTCTCGTCTCCTTCTTCAATGTCCGCAGCTGTCATACCTGCCTCCCCTGCCAGAATCTCTACATTCACCTGAAGTAGAAAGAAATACAGTTGATTTCATAACACTAGTCGTCTCCCTCGATTCATGACAGCGATGACTTTACTTGTGCATGTGCTGTATGACAATGCTTTCTCAGGTCATACTTTTTCAAAGTACATCTACTTGGCTACTACGGTGGGTAACTTTCCTAAACAACCACCACTTTAACCCTCTGGCTGTTGATAGCACTTTTTTTGTTGTGATGATTCCTGTAGGAGACATTGTGACAAAATGCTCTACCCACAGCCAAAGGTTTAATAAAAAAAAAATTAACCATGAAGGCAGCATAACATGGACAAGGCAGAATAACAAGGACAAACCAGTTCACTCGATCCTTTACTTTTGTTAACTGTTTTGACTCGGTTATAATTTACAATTCGGCTATATCTTGCTAAAAATGTGGCTATGCATGACTCACAGTGGATGCTGTTAAGGGCAGGGTCCCGTTCTCGATGTCCTTCAGGGCTTGATGGATGTGGTTCTTCAGATCGTTGACAGTGGGGAATAGTGTCAGGTCGTGTCGCTCTGGTACTGTGTCTGTCCCAGCAAATAAACTTCGAAGAACGTATGCTCTGAAATCCACAAACAGCAGTTTTAGAGGAAATGCAGTGGAGGCACAAAGATGCACAGAAAATCCTACATTATTTAACCAAAAGCACTTTCAAGCCCATCCTTATTCTGTGCAAGAGGACAGAACTCTTTAATCATACTTATGGTTTTGTAAAAACTGGATTTGACTCTTTGGCTGTCGGTAGCGCTCTTGGTGGCTGTGATCCCTGTAGGAATCCTTGCGACAAAAAGCGCTACCAACAGCCAAAGGGTTAAACAGGGTGATTATTGTATTATTTGTTTGGTGACTTGCAGGGCATTATAGTTGTCGTGATTACATCATCACCTGGAAAAGAGCATCTCTGCCATTATTTGGCAAACATGTCCAATTTTGAGAAAAGCGAGATTTTTTATTGTAATACGATGAAAATCTAGCTTTTCTCAAAAACGGACATACTGGCTTTTGCCACACGTAATGACAGATCTGCTACCTGAGTGAAGAAGGGTAGACTTGCATGGGAACAGAAAGCCCTTGTGTTTGCTTTAGGTTGACAAAGATGGCACTAGGCTACAAATACTTCAAAACAATAGCAAATTTATCATGGCAGAAGAATAAAACAAGTGATAACAATTATCATTTCTACCTGAGCTGTCTGCGAATGGCATACACCCTTGTCTCTCCACCTGAAACCAGGGCACGGATTTTCTGCGCTACTTTGGGGTGCAACCTTACACCCTCCATCTCTGCCTCCTCTCCGTTGACCAGCTCCCCCTCCATACTCAGCATCTCTCTCTTGTCTGATGAACCCCCTCCCACGTCCTCATGAAACTCATGTGCTTTTTCCGTGGGCAGCTGGACATAGTATCTGCCATAAACAAAAGTAATAAAAATTATCATTAAAGGAAATACAAGCAGGATTTTCATTTTTAACCCTTTGTCAGTAGCGCATTTTGTCACAGTGATTCCTGCAGGAATCACTGTGACAAAAAGTGCTACGGACAGCCAAAGGCTTAATATATAGTGGTCTGAGATAAAGCAAATACTGTTAACCCTTTGTCTGTCAGTAGCACTTTTTTATCGAAGTGATTTCTGCAGGAATCACCTCGACTAAAAGCTCTACCAACAACCAAAGGGTGACACATAACACTGCACTAAGTCTTCAGAAGAAGCTGAACATGAATAATGATTGAAACAACAAAAAGTTATACAGATAGTAAATATGATCATACACACACCTACTTTTTTAAAATTCTAGCAGGTTACCCTGTCAGCACACAGAACTTCTCACATGGGGTCAATTATTTGCATGTCCCAGCGTATAGGATGCTCATCGGTCATTGACGTATACAAATTTGAAATGACGCATTGCTCTGTCAGTGAGCCGGTCCTATGACTTATTCATTTTTTAGACAGTCACTGAGACCCGCGCCGAGTTAGTTGGCATGTACGAGAGAGAGAGAGAGAGAGAGAGAGAGAGAGAGAGAGAGAGAGAGAGCTATGGCCAGCTAGCTGATGCTCTAGTGCACTGTAGGCCTACACAGTCAGGCCTCAATGAACAGAGTGCATCCTAAAAATTAGGGAGGCGGGCGGCCAGCTGCCAACAGTGATGGGTGACACTTGCCCCCTCTCTCGAGCAAATGTAAACAATACTGCAAGCATGGGCCCTGACTAGGTACACGGTCCAACATGATGTAAAACGCTTTCCACCTGTAAGAGCTATACATTCTCATCCAGTCTAGCGACAAAGTACTGAAGCTGGATGAGTGGGGAAACGCCCCCCCCCCCCCCCCCCCCCCCCCCCTACATTTGACAGCTAACATAAAGACACCGCCTTCCTCATTTAAACAGCATAGATTCTCATAAGCAGGTATAGAGGGGTTGTTTGCTATATTTGTGCCAGAATATAGAGCTGTGATCGCTATAGTGAAATAATCATTGCTGTTGAATCTGCGTCTGTCTTGTACAAAGCAGGAAAGCTTTCTGACATGAACGAGGCACATGAGTAATTCTCATGAGGGTTCATTTCAATTCACAGTTATTGCATCTAGAAATATACAGCTGTAATCCTCAGACTGAGTTGATTTTTCAGTTCAGAACTTATTAAGACAGCATGGGAGGTGAAGAGACCAACCAGGTGATTGGTCCTCTCTAGCTAAAAACCTCGCTGCGCTATTTTCTCTTCTGAGTTCTCTCCACTATTTTACAATCTTTTTACAATCTTTATTTTACTGGGAGACCTTGAAATTTATTGTAAAATTGTAGACTGAGCTACACAAGCTGATTAGAAAGTTTAAACAAAGAGAAAGTGGCCAGAGAAAGGGCAAAATAAATAAACAGATAAATAAATACGTCTCAACTTAAGCTTCTTTTGGAAAGAAAATGGAAAGACTTCGCCCACAAGCACGATGTTTCAGACTAAAAAGTTGTGCAGTTTTGAGACATAACTGTACACCGGTTTTGATTGATTGATTGATTGAACATTGCTTAACGTCCCGACAGCAACAAGGCTTTCTCAGGACGTGCCTGCACTGCTTGTGAAAAAAAAAAATAAACAGAACATTGAATGTATGTCGCCAGCCGGTCAAATACGTTAAATAAACCTAACACATGGGGCCTAAATAAAGCTAAGACCATTTAGCAACACACATCCAATATCAAGAGCTACAGGCAGTGCAGGCAGTAGGGAGAGTTTTAAAAAGGCAAATACAGGTGAATGGACCTCGGGTAGACAGAGACACATGCCCCAGAATAGAGATAAAAACTCACCCTGTGGGGCTGACCAGGGTGACCCTGGGAACTAAAAAGTACCTAACCCCACCCAAGTCCCCCAGGGCAGACCCGGGTGGGGTACACCGGTTTTGAGATTTAACAAACAAGTGTATTTGAAACTGCCGTCGGCATATTTCAGCATCAATGATACAGACGTAAATGACAGTACATTTACTTCTAAATATTTCCTTAAGCCCTTGAATCCTGCTTATACTTTTCGTTATTTACGTTGAATACCAGGAAGGGGGACGCTCTTCTATAGACTGTGATTACGAACTGTCTGTATCACTCACATCACACATCAATGGCGAACTCTATTTCTCTGTTACATTAACATGCATAGATAACGCCATGAGTGCATGACCCTTCCTACGTTTGCTGTATTCCCTTTGGCCAAATGGGAGCGGGCTGTTCTCAGTCTGTCTACTCCGACAGTGTCATGGCATATGGCATGGTTGGTTTCAGTTGCGTGCCTTACTTCCGCGATATTTATCAGCTGTGGTTCCAACTTGAGGCAAGTTGGTGGCTCGGACTTTGTCGCAAGACTGCATCCGTCCCCAAGGCTGCATTAACTTCTCATTGACGCTCATTTTGATCCTCGGGAGTCGATATGAGGGTGCCGCAAAGGTCTAGATGTCTGAAGCCAGATTTTTCACTCAGTTCAGCAGTTCATGTATTCATAATAGATGTGTACAGAAACCGGCTTTACTGTTGTCAGTGCTGCCGGTTTGTAATTTTATGCGTATTTTTACATGATGTCCAAAATGTTGTAATGTAAGATGTTGTAATTGATGTACCAGTGGTCTCTCGTGCTCACACATAATTATAACTTCATTTTTATTTCATGGTTACACAATCAGCAACTCGATCTTGCTTGTTCGCATCTCAGTTGTAGTTGAAGTCCACATCATGTAATTACTTGTATACTGACAACCACAATGTTTCTTGCTTTGTTTGTTGTTTTCTGGGTGAGGGCGGAGGGAGGGGGTGTCTACGACAATTTGACAAAAATGTGTTGTGGTTGGTGTCCTGGACACTAAAGCTTGAATCAGTACTGCCAGAAAACTGGTTCTTGTTGTTGAAAACCATTGTGCTCTTCACTGTAGCACAGTAATTCAGTGCTTCATGCACATGTTTACTGAAAAAAGCGTATTATATGTAATGGAAGTCATTGAAATGCAAACATGATTACATTAGATTGCAAAATAGCAAAAAATAAATAAAAATCCGAAATTGCCAAATTTACTGTCTCTTGGCTTGACTTCGCGAACGAAGATTCTATGGGGCTTGCCCACGTCGTCTGCAGGCATTTTCGTGGCTGCGGAGGCCAATCCGGGACAGGCAGGTTCGACCGCAATGGCTGCAGGGGAAGGTCTGGTCAGGGTTCTGAGTTACGACAACTCTGTTTTTTCTTCTAAGCCGCTTGTCCTTAAGGTTAGCTCTGCGAGAGTCCTCAAAGGAGACGGCTGCCTTGTGAATGGTGGAGCGCCAGGTGTCACGGTCCGCAGCAAGCGAAGACCACTGGCGGTGGTCGATTTGGCAGGCACTAAACGACTTCTTGAGACCGTCTTTGTATCTCTTTTTTGGTGCCCCTCTGTCTCGGTGTCCAGTGGCGAGCTCGCCGAACAGAGTGATCTTGGGTAGGTGATGATCCTCCATCCTGGAGACGTGCCCCGCCCAGCGAAGCTGTGTCCGCATCAGCAAAGCCTCGATGCTCACAGTTTCCGCCTGTTCAAGGACCTCGACGTTGGTGACATAGTCACTCCAGTGAATGCTGAGGATGGTACGCAGGCAGCGCTGGTGAAAGCGTTCGAGGAGTCGTAGTTGGCTGCGGTAGAGGGCCCAGGACTCGGAACCGTACAGCAGGGTGGTGAGGACGACAGCTCTGTACACGCTGATCTTGGTGCCTTTTTTCAGCTGTTGATTGTGCCACACCGCTTGAATAGTCGCCCGAAAGCACTGTTCGCTTTTGCCAGCCTGTTGTCCAGCTCCTTGTCCAGCTTGGCGTCTGACGTGATGATGCAGCCAAGGTAGGTAAACTGGTGTACAGACTTCAGTTCGGACTCGCCGATGGTGATGTGGGGAGGGCGATGCTCTTCCTTGGGTGCCGGCTGATGAAGGACCTCTGTCTTTTTCAGACTGACCTCAAGTCCAAAGAGCTGGGCAGCATCTGCGAAGCAGGACGTAATGCACTGCAAGGCTCTCTCTGTGTGTGCAACGAGGGCAGTGTCATCAGCGAAGAGCAGCTCACGAATCAGTTGGTCTAGGGTTTTCGTGTGGGCCTGCAGTCGTCTGAGGTTGAACAGGCTGCCATCAAGACGATACCTGATGTACACTGCGTCGTCATCGTCGAGGTCCACTGTGGCCTGCTTCAACATCATGCTGAAGAAGATGGTGAAGAGGGTCGGTGCCAGCACGCAGCCTTGCTTCACGCCGTTGCAAATGGGGAATGGTTCTGAGAGGTCACTGTTTAGTCTGACCTGGCCTTGCCGGTCCTCGTGGAGCTGGACGATCATGTTGAGGAACTTTGGGGGACAACTTAGTCGCTCCAGGATCTGCCACATACCTTGCCTGCTCACAGTGTCAAACGCTTTTGTTAGGTCGACAAACGTTACGTACAGCCCTTTGTTCTGCTCGCGGCACTTCTCCTGAAGCTGTCTCAGCACAAAGACCATGTCGGTGGTACTCCTGTTGGCTCTGAAGCCACACTGGCCCTCTGGGAGGTGGTCTTCAGCGATGGCAGGTACCAGCCGATTCAGGAGCAACCTTGCGAGAATTTTCCCGGCAATGGACAGCAGGGTAATTCCACGATAATTAGAGCAGGCAGACTTCTCTCCTTTGTTCTTGTACAGGGTGATGATGACTGCATCACGGAGATCCTTTGGTAGTGTTCCTTTTTCCCAGCAGCAGAGAAAGAGGTCGTGGAGCTTGTTGTGCAGTGCTGGGCCTCCATGTTTCCAGATCTCTGGCGGGATTCCGTCAATGCCTGCTGCTTTGCCACTCTTGAGCTGGTGGATGGCTGTGAGGGTCTCTTCGGCGGTGGGCGGTTCGTCCAATTCAACCTTTAGTGGAAGGTGTGGGATTTGGAGGATGACTGTTTCTTGAACAGTGCGTTCAGCGCCGAAGAGGTCCTGAAAGTATTCCGACCAGCGGTTCAAGATGGAGGTATTATCTGTGAGGAGTGCCTGTCCATCAGCGCTTCGCAGGGGACTTTGTACCAGGTGCCTAGGGCCATACACTGCTTTCAGTGCTTCGTAGAAGCCCCTGTAGTCACCGTTGTCAGCGCAGAGCTGGGTCCTCTGTGCGAGTCTGGACCACCACTCGTTCTGGAGCTCTCTAAGCTTGAGCTGGAGACTGCTGCAGATGAGACGGAAGGCAGACTTCTTCACAGGGCAGGAAGGCTGGGCTAGGTGGGCCTGGTGGGCGGCTCTTTTTTTTGCTAGAAGTTCCTGGATCTCTACGTCGTTTTCGTCAAACCAGTCTTTGTTCCTCTTTCTAGCAAAGCCCAAGACTTCCACAGAGGATTTTACAATAGCAGTTTTCAGTTGTTCCCAGAGTGTTTCAGGAGAGGAGTCTGCTGGATCAACTGTGTCTTTGAGCATGCGCTGTAAATCGGCCTGAAGGGCAGCTTTCTTGTCGTCACGCTGAAGGCTGGCAACATCAAGCTTTTTCTTGGGAGGGCCCCCTTTCTTGGGTTTCAGCTTGAGGCGGAGCCTGAGTTTGCAGCGAACAAGGCGTTGGTCAGTGTGGCACTCTGCGCTGGGCATCACTCTGGTGAGGAGGACGTCACTGCGGTCCCTCTGACGCACTAGGACATAGTCGATAAGGTGCCAGTGCTTGGAGCGAGGATGCATCCAGGTGGTCTTTTGACTGTCCTTTTGCTGGAAAGTAGTGTTGGTGATGACAAGTTGCTGCTCTGCACAGAGCTCCAACAGTAGGCGACCATTGTCATTGCAGCTCCCAACGCCATGCTTGCCGAGGACTCCTTTCCAGGCTTCAGAGTCTTGGCCCACTCTGGCGTTGAAGTCGCCAAGGATGATGACTTTGTCGTCTGCAGGGGTGCTCTGCAGGAGGCTGCGCAGATCAGAGTAGAACTTGTCTTTTTCTGCAGGCTCTGCCAGGAGGGTTGGGGAGTACACACTGAGAAGGGTGACGTATTGCTGGTGTCTCAGTGGGAGGCGCATGGACATGATGCGGTCGGAGTGACCCGTTGGTAGGTTTTCCAACTTAGTCGCAATGGGGGTCTTCACCATGAAGCCCACGCCTGAGAGCCGTCTTTCTGATGCAGGCCTGCCTGACCAGTAGAGGGTGTAGCCAGCGCCAAGTTCTTGGAGGCTGCCTTCCTCCGGAAGGCGTACTTCGCTGAGCGCGGCGATGTCGATATTTAACCTCCGCAATTCATGGGCAATGAGGGCGGAGCGACGTTCAGGGCGTCCGCTGTCTGCTGTGTCGAGCATGGTTCGGATGTTCCAGCATGCTACGTTGAGTCCGGTCGTGGTCGTCATGAGAGTGGATCCATTGTTTTTTCTTGTTTTCTGACCGCATGAGAAGATGCCCGTTTACCGCGGCTAGCCAACTGGGGTTACGAGGGGATGAGCTTTGGTTAGGCCACCTTTTCTAGGCCCCTCTCCGTGTGGAGCAAGCAGTGCTGTCCCTAGAGAAGGCTGCTTGGTCGTTCAGGGTGTGCCGAGTGACGTTGTCATCCCCAGGTCAACATCAGGCGACCAATATCCTGAACCGCCTGCATGCAGGTTTGAGACTGCGGCTTCCAGTGACATCTTTCACCTGCCGTTTTGCCCCTTGCCCATCGCTACAGGACTTGGAAAGTTTAGTGTCATAGTCCGTGGGCGTTTCCTAAAGCCTGCGCGGTGGAGCTTTTTGGTGGAGTGCAGTGTGCGCAGTACTGGCCCCACCCTTTAAACCCTTGGTTCGTTTGCCATGGCCTAGCAAGCTGGGACGGTGGCATCGAGGTCCTCGGGTCGTAGGTTTTATATCAGACTGTCCTTGTCTTAGTCTCTGGCTCAAAAGCCTTCCCCGGAGACACGAGGGCTTTGATGTCAGGGGTTTCCTCCCTTAGCCTTTCCGCAGCCAAGCGGCCAGGCCTGCAAGGCAGCAGGGGACTCGTGGGGGCCGGGGTCGTCTATGTCCCGTGCAGATGTGAACATCTGCCCACTGCCCAGACGGTGACACCAGAGGAGAAAAATCCAACGCCGGAACCCGGTATCGAACCTCGCACCTTTGGCATTGGAGGCAGACTAGCGTTTGGTATTTTATACACCATGTATAACAGGTAAAGCTGGCAGCGTGATGAATGTAACCAGTGCAAGAGTGAGTTTCTAAAGTCTGCAAGAGGCATAGACGCTCAAAAGTCCTCACCACCTAAGGGTCGTTATGAGAATCTATGCATATTGCTTGAGATTTTATCTGATAGTGTTACTCAAACTAAGGAAGTAGAAGCAGACTAAGTAACGATTATAATCCACAGCTGCAAGAGGCACATATCCTCATGAGTCCCCTGTGCCTGCGGGTTCATGAAAATCTACGCCTCTGACTGGTGCCATTCATGCTCATGTTTCTCAAACTGAGTCTAACTGGAAACAGCCTTGACTGTAACCAAATGGCAGGCAAGCACTGTGAAAACGTAAACAGTGACTGAGAATCTGCAGACCCAGTTACCAAGATGTGTTGACAAGTTTGACAAGTAATGAGCAGATTACTAGACCACGCCCACAAACGGCACGTGTGATTGAGGTAGAACTGTACATCGCAGTTGATAACTTGACACTGAGTAGCCCGTTTTCTCGATTATGATTGGTGGCGCACAAAGCCGCTGTGCCTACTGAACAGGCTACAAGGGTGACCGAGCGTGTGGCTGTGGGGAGGATGACATTAGTTCGTTAAAAGATGGTGTTCGTTATGCAAGTGTATTTCTTCGTTCATTGTACACTACTTTTGACTAGGCCGACAACATCCGGGTTTTTTTTGCTGCTGACATTTCAAAATCGAAAATGCCAAAAACGTGATTTTTTGTTGACTTATTGAATTTCAAAATGACCTATTGATTTTATGTTCCTTCGGTCATATGACTTATTACTGAAAAACTCAACCTAATCACTGCTGTCCACACATTCAAAACTGTCACCGCCACAGATAACAGCAACACGCAGATATGCCTACCTCTCCTGCCCCCACCCATCAAGCTGTCTTTCTCTCAATTCGTGGAAAGCTTTGTCCATTGCGATGCGCAACAATTTTTTGTCCTGGCGGAGGTCTACTGCATATGCTGGAAACTTCCGCACCTTTTTGATGTAAATCCTGCAAAAACACAGCAGAAACTCAGTCAAAAACATGTCTGACAGGTTAATCTTGAAGATCAAGTTTAAAATCAAAATGCTTAACCTCTTTATTGCCAGTGGGCACTTATTGTGTTTTAGAAATCTTTGTTAATTTAACGTCAAAGATTCCAATCTGTCAAATGAATATGGATTTAGCAAGAAGCATAGATCCTCCATGATACATGCTGTAAGAAAAAAATAATTTTTCTCTAAAATATATTTTTTCGAAAAATACTTACCGATGACATGACTAATAGGAAGTGTCTACTACTTGCTCAGTTTTAGCTTAAGAACTCGGGGAATCCCCAGAGGGGCCGAGAGTTGTCTCCCGTCTCTGCCCTACCGGTTCCGGGACCGTTGTAGACCAACCAGTCGGAATACTTAGCTCGCCGCCGGCAAGCGGGGCAGGTGGGAGGGTCCTCCAAGTCATGTCATCGGTAAGTATTTTTCAAAAAAATATATTTTAGAGAAAAATTAATTTATTTCCTCAAAAACATTACCGATGACATGACTAATAAAAAGAATTGCGATAAGAAGGCAGGTGCCGCGTACCAACGGTAAATCAGAACCGTCCTCCCTGTCGCAAACTCCCGACAATTTTAGCTAAGTGCGTACCAACGGCGCCTGTGGCGCCAGGAGTGAGTGTTACGCCCCAGAGTTGTCCCCCACCAGTGCGAGGTAGTCTCGCTGGCCTGCAAGATCCTTTAGGTAGAAGCGGGCGAAGGTCAATTCTGTCATCCAGCCCACAGCCACCACGATGTCTTGACAGCGCAGTTCCGGTCGGATGCGGCACTTGTGGCCATGGCTCGTACCTCGTGTGCGCGTATGTGAAGCCTCTTTGCTCCCTGCGGGGAGAGGTCCTGGTAGGTGGACCGAGTGACCCAGCGTAGCCATGAAGATATCGTCTGGGCTGTTATGTCAGATCTGCTGGATTTCAATGGTAGGAAGAGGCGTGAGCGTCCTCTCTGGACGGCTTTGGATCGTCGCTGGCAACGCGAAAGGCGCGCACAGGATCCTGTTGCCTGTTCTCCCGGGGAGAGTTCCCGTTTCTCAGCAGCCATAAGGTGATCACCTGTGGCGTTGTCAGAGGAGACCTAGACTTGGCAAGGGAGGCAGGGTCCGTGAGGAGCTGCACGGAACCATCCGCTTTAAGTGCAGGCAGGCAGGGCACACTGACAACGCGAGTAGCTCGCTAACTTGGGCCGCGGTGGCAAGCCCAACAGGAAGCATGTCTTATGAGTCACATCTGCGAAGCGGGCCAAGGGCAGCGGTTCGAACCTGGCAGAGTTATAAGCTACGTCAGTACCCAGGGTAGGTCCCAGCGAGAAATGAGCGTGCAGGAAACTGGTCGCTGCAGGCCGAAGTGAGTCATAAGGTCGGCGAGGTCTTTGCAGTCGCTGGGACCCGGGCGGCCGAGGTGCCGGTAAGTGTCCGCAATCATGGACAGATACCTCCTGATGGTGACAGGGGCCAACCCCTGGTCTCCAAAGAGCCTGAGGGAGAAGTCCGCGAGCTGGGGGATGGTCAGTTCGGTGGGGGAGAGGCGCTGGTCGTCGCAACCGGCGCATAGGACTCGCCATTTACCCTCGTAGACGCGTCTGGTCAAGGGTCTGCGGGCAGTAGCTATCGCCTCCACTGCTGCACTAGAGAAGCCTCTAGAGGTGAGGGCTTGCCGCACAATCTCCAAGCGTGAAGGAGGAGCCATTCCGGGCATGGGTGGAACAGCGGCTGGTGGGGTTGCTTGAGCATGGTGCTTGGCGTAGGCAGCAGCAGGGGGGGGGGGGGGGAGGGACCCGTGGCGAGGCTGAGGAGGTCGATGGTCCAAGAGCGGTTCCAGGAGAACAGGGCGACCAACAAGACGACCGCATTGCATCCTCGAAGCTTGAGGAAGACTTTGGGGACAAGAACCGTCGGGGTGTAAGCGTATGCGAGGAGTCCGTCCCAGGGAATGGGGGGCGCATCGACCGCCCAGGTAAGGGGGTCGAGGATAGGGGAGACGAAGAGGGGAAGCTGGTGACTCCACCTCGTAGCGAACAGGTCGATCATAGGGGCCTGCCAACGATCGCAGATCATAGGAAAGATGTCCCCGCTGAGCATCCATTCTGTGTGCAGAAACTGGCCGTGCCGGGAGAGAGAGTTGCCCAAGACGTCCAGGTGTCCTGGAATGTGTTGGGCTCAGTGAGAAATGCGGCGGTCCTCGCACCAGCGCATCAAACGGTAGAGGGGCATGCACAGGTCGGGGCAGCGCATCCCGCCCTGTTCTGAATGTAGGACACCACCGTCGTGTTGTCCGAGAGGACGAGTAGCTCCTGGTGATGGAGGTGGGCTTCCCACGCCATGAGAGCTTGCCAGACTGCTTGCATCTCCCACCAGTTGATGTGAGTGTCCGCCCAACGCCAAGATGGGGACGCAGCATCTGAGTCACTGGCATCAGGGCAGCTATGTCGCCGGAGGATGGACGCCAATGGAGCAGGAGGTGCAGCTGTAGCGGCCTGGAGTAAAGATGACCGAGGGGTAGAAGATCCGTGGCAGCGTTCATTAAGCTGAGAAGCTGAAGCCACACTCTGGTGGGGGCCACATCCTCCTGGGCTAACGGGACAGCTAGGGCGGCAATCTTCCATATCCGCGGCTCTGGTAGACATACTCAGTTGAGGTCGGCTGCAAATTCCATGCCGATGGACAAAACGGCGTGAAGGAGTGAGGTCCGACTTGCCCGCGTTGATCAGGAAGCCCGAGCGCGATACCCGGCGAAGCAATGCATCCCTGCCCATCGTCAGGTCGGCCTCCGACTGGTTGCGTAGTAGGAGGTCGTCTAGGTCGGTCGACGTCGAACTGGAAGACAACTTTCAGGCCTGGCCACTATGGTGTCCATGATGTGGCTGAACACCCAAGGGCTGAGGTTGAGACCGAACGGGAGAGCCCAAACTGGTAGACGACACCGTCGACTGTGAAACGGAGGTATCTCCTGGAGGCCTGTCCGACGTGTCGTCCGTTCCAAAAGGCCGGGTCGGGTAGGAGCGGTCACTTCTCCGGAAGCGGATGGGGGTGGCAAAGGAGCCGGTCGGTCGCTAGCTGGCATAGGGCGCTCGCGCCGGTAGAACTCCAAAGGTGAGACCACCGTAGCTCGGGCCAGGACGAGCAGACATCACATAGGTGGTTCAAGGAGCAGCCAGCACAGGGGAGGCAGACCGCATGGTCATCCGTCGGCCACTGGGAGTCGCCACGCAGGGAGCATGTAAGCACCTGAGAGCTGCAACACACATCAGGCATGCTAGGCGACCGAGCGTGGGCACCTGAGAGCATAATACCAGCAACAAGAGGTGCCTCTGGTCGAATCAACTGCGACACATGTCCGACACAACACGCTAAAAAGGCGAGGGCACAAGGGGCCACGCCAAGCTAAGACGATCGTCGGGCGCACAATGGTACAACAAAGTACAAACGAAATGAAACGCCCCTGACCAACGGTGGCGCTAACCACCCGTAACGGCGAGGGCACGAGGGGCCCCGCCAAGCTAAGACCAGCATCAGGCGCGCAATGGTACAACAAAGTACAAGCAAAACGTAGTGCCGCTGAACAATTGGCGCTATCCACACGCTAACGGCGAGGGCACGAGGGGTCCCGCCAAGCTAAGACGAGCGTCGTGCGCTCAATGGTACAACAAAGTACAAGCAAAACATAGCGCCGCTAAACAATTGGCGCTAAACACCCGCTAACGGCGTGGGCACGAGGGGCCCCGCCAAGCTAAGACGAGCGTCGGGTGTCAGAAAATACGACGTATGCAAGAGAAAACATGGCGCCTCAGGTGCAGCTGGGGCCCGGCTCGGGGCCCAGCCGAGGGCTGTTACCGCTACCTTACCTCTCAGACGAAGCGGGGACGGGAGGGAGGGGGGGGGGGGGGAACCTCCATAACACCGGCCCGGCGCAAGGCAGGAAGCGGGCCACCCCAGGCAGGCGCAGAAGAGGCAATGGCAGCCCAGGCAAACGAGACCCCCTCAGCAGGAACCCGCAGGGGGAAAGCCCTGCAGCACAGGCAGGGGAGAAGACGAAGTCCAAAGTCACGTAAGCAAGACGACCGGTCACTGGTCAAAGCACCACAGGTGAGTCCCAGGCTAACGCTGAACATGTCTTCACAGCGCGAGTTAAGTAGGACGACTGGTTGGTCTACGACGGTCCCAGAACCGATAGGGCAGGCATGGGAGACAACTCTCGGCCCCTCCAACGGGTTCTTGGGCTAAAATTGAGCAAGTAGTAGACAGACACTTCCTATTAGTCATTTCATCGGTAATGTTTTTGAGGAAACAAATACAAGTTCACATGTTCAGTGGATTCAGATATGCTGCACCAGCTGCAAGAGGTATAATTATATTCTCACGAGGCATACATTCTCATGAGCCTCTGCAGTCGCAGGGGCTCATAAGAATGTATGCCTCGTGAGGTGAGGATTTACCCTGTAAAATGGCAATATTTCTTAATTCAGTGAGCCAACAAAATTTGCCAGAGGCCCCCCCCCTCCAGGCACATGAGGAGGTCTGCCTGTTGACAAAAAGAGGCCTAATTTACACTGCAAAAAGGCAATGTTTTCAAATCCATCAAGCCCACACACTTGCAAGAGGCATATATTCTGTCACGACATGGGGTTTTTTCATCCAATTTTGTAGGGGAGTAAGTTTAGAGGGGTGACAGGGTTTAGTTAGTCACTGGGTAGCGATAGCATTAGGTGTCTAGTATTTGGCCCGTACATGAGTATTTGCTGCCGTGCGTGAGTTTGAAGGTTGGCGTAACACATGTGATCGCTCAATCTGACGCCATCAGGTGGTTATTGTTTCACGTGTTTTCACATCACATGATTTAGTGAGCTCTTTTTTGCTAACCGTACGATATCCAAATTGTTTGACAGTCGCATTCCAGCTGTGAATGAGAACAGTCGTCTTTTCAACGTAGTTTCTGAGGGGGGTTTGTGCAGGCATGGTTTTCCATTAGCCGCAATCCTCAAGTAGCCGTGTCGTCCCTCTGTGACAGCCCTACGAGACGGCCCTGGTCGAGCCCGGGAGTCAGTGTCCTAAGACGAGAAAGAAGAGCTGAGACGACTTAACCCCTGGCTTGTCTTGTCCTTGTTTGTCTTCGTTCTAGCCGGGGCGTCTTCACGGATGGCAGCAAGTACGCGCAACAATTCTCTAGTAGGCCATTTGCTCGGGGGAGGGGGGGGGGGTGTTTGTGTTTGCTTGTTCTGTTATTATTATTTTGGTTAGTTTAACGCGGGCAGACTTGCCCCCAGTCACACATACAGACTCTCTGTTACGTGGTAGAATCGTGGTCGTAGAAATGATAACTACACCAAACGCACACACATAGAGTTCTTTTAAATAAACCTCATTCAGCTGCAATCCGTCACACGTGGCTTAAGGATGTAGACAATACTGGAGTAACAGTTCCAACAATATTTTATTACAGCGATGCGATCTCCACGAAATGCGTTCACAAATGCACCAACAATAGTACAAAGTCTTCTCAGCTTTGACACAATGCGTCTCTCATACAATGTACATCACCATTCACTGCATAACTCCGTTACTGACAATGAAGCACGATATCTTGCGCACTCTCTCGCAATGTCAATACACTCTTCGATACACTGCAATTATACAACAGAACAATGTACCGACGCTGTTACATCGCAATTCTACAACTGAACAATGTACCTCTCTCTGTTACATTGCAATTCTACAACTGAACAATGTACCTCTCTCTGTTACATTGCAATTCTACAACTGAACAATGTACCTCTCTCTGTTACATTGCAATTCTACAACTGAACAATGTACACAGGTGCTTCCTAGCACGACTCTTTTATAGTGTTATGTTTTCCAGAAAAATCAAGCAAAATCGTACAACACAGCCAATCAAAACACAGTACGTATCTAAAACTCAAAGGTACATTCTTACTGGAACAATCTGTAAATATCTGGCTTCTATCTTCAACATCTATGTTAGGTAAATCCGCGGCGCGCCATGACGTCACACAAAAGTAAGCCAGACAGGTCACGACCTTGCCCGCTCTAAAGTGGTAAACACGCGATCAGTGCATTGGTACTAAAAGCTAAACGACACGCGCGCGGTAAACAAATGAATATCCGAGCTGCTTCTAGACTCTTCGTGACTCAACTTCGTGCGGCAACAGATAATCAACACCGCACTATTTGTAAACGAAAATGAAATTCACTGAAAAGGTACGTGATTCGAAATCATGATAGCTCAAATAAAACGTCGGATCGTTACGTACGATTTATGCATGCACGCTCTCACAAAACAACACAACCACAATCGTAACACTCTCGCACAACAGACGCATACACCGCCACTGACTCAGACGGGCGCATTCAAGCGGTAAAACACAACTCACGAGCTTTCTTTCTAACGAAGACTTTTATACAAAATTAATTTTTCTCTAATTGATTGATTGTACATTGCTTAACGTCCCGACAGCAACAAGGCTTTCTCAGGACGTGCCTGCACTGCTTGTGAAAAAAAACAACCAACTAAACAGAACATTGAATGTATGTCGCCAGCCGGTCAAACACATTAAATAAACCTAACACATGGGGCCTAAATAAAGCTAAGACCATTTAGCAACACACATCCAATATCAAGAGCTACAGGCAGTGCAGACAGTAGGGAGAGTTTAAAAAAGGCAAATACAGGTGAATGGACCTCGGGTAGACAGAAACACATGCCCCAGAATAGAGAGAAAACCCCACCCTGTGGGGCTGACCAGGGTGACCCTGGGAACTAAAAAATACCTAACCCCACCCAAGTCCCCCAGGGCAGACCCGGGTGGGGAATTTTGTCATCGGTAAGTATTTTTAGAAAAAATAAATTTTTCTCTAAAATGTATTTTTTCTAAAAATACTTACCGATGACATGACTGTCAGGAATAGTCTACTTGCTTACCAATTTTAGCCTAAGACCCGAAGGGTCCCCCCAGGAGGCTCTCGGGGATCCCTAACAGGGATGAGAGTAGCCTCCCCTGCCCATCCGGTCACGTGCCACGTGGTGCATCCTTAAGCCAGTTGTCTACGGAGCTACCAGCGGCAAGCGGGGAGGAGGGAGGGACCTCAGAGTCATGTCATCGGTAAGTATTTTTCGAAAAAATACATTTTAGAGAAAAATTAATTTGTTTCCTCAAAACACATTACCGATGACATGACTGTCAGGAAGAATGTCGAGAAGGAGGAGGGTGCCGCACAATCCCTTCAGAAACCTCGTTCGGGACAAACCGGCCCGTCACTCCTAATCACACACTCCCGACAATTTTAGCGAAGTGCAACCTAAAGCACTGAGGGCGCCTGGAGGGAGTGTTGTGCCGCAGAAATGTCGCCCACCACCGTAAGGTTGTCGCGCTGGACTGTCAGGGCGCGGAGGTAGAAGCGGGCGAAGGTAGATTCGGCCCGCCACCCCACTGCAGCCACAATGTCCTTAACCGCACAGTTGCGGTTGAAGGAGAGACTTGCGGCCAAAGCGCGAACTTCATGGGCGCGGATCCTGAGTGTCTCAGCTCCCTGTGGGGAGAGGTCGCGATAGGCGGACCGTATTACCAAGCAGAGCCAGGAGGAGATCATTTGGGCTGAGATGTCGGTTCTGCCGGTGGACAGCGGCAAAAAGAGACGAGTCTGTTCCCTCTGCACGGACTTGGAGCGACACAGGTAGATACGGAGTGCACTCACCAGATCTTGCTGTCGAGTCTCCCGAGGAAGGTCGGGCCCTTTAAGCAGCCAAATAGCGTGGACCTGAGGCGCCGTCAAGGGAGAACTAGTCTTAGCGAGAAAGGAAGGGTCCGGGAGTAGCTGAACGGAGCCATCCACTCAGAACTGCAGGCAGGAAGGGCGCGACGAGAGCGCGTGGAGCTCGCCGACGCGGGCTGCCGTGGCGAGGGCCCCCAGGAAGCAGGTCTTCCGAGGCACGTCCGCGAAGCGGGCCAGATGGAGCGGTACAAACGGTCCAAATTCAGCCAGGTGAGGACCCAGGGAAGGTCCCAGGGCGGAACGAGGGAGCGGGAAACCGGACGCTGCAAGCCGAAATGCGCCATAAGGTCGGCCAGGTCCTTGCAGGCACCGGGGTTGGGACGGCCGAGGTGACGGTAGGTGTCGGTCACCAAGAGGTAGCTGCGGATCGTGATGGGAGCCAAACCTTGGTCTCGGAAGAGCCAGAGAAGAAGTCCGCGAGCTAAGGAGTCGTCAGGCCGAAGGGTGAGAGGCGACGGTCAGAGCACCAGGCAGGAAGCACCTGCCACTTTCCTCGTAGACACGTCAGATGGAAGGTCTGCGGGCTGAAGCGATAGCGTCCACTGCCGCACTCGAGAAGCCTCTAGCGGAGAGGGCTTGCCACACAATCGCCAGGCGTGTAGGAGAAGTCGCTCGGGCCAGGGTGGAAGAACGGCTGGCGGGGCTGCGTGAGCATCGTGCGCGGGGAGGGAAGTGGAAGGGGCGGGTCCGTGGCGAGACTGAGAAGGTCGGTAGTCAACGATCTGGTCCAGGAGAAGGACTGCGGTGCACCCCGGAGCTGGAGCAGGACTTGGGGACCAGGACCATCGGAGGGAAGGCGTAAGCAACCAGTCCGTCCCAAGGGATCGCAGCGCATCGACTGCCCAGGCCAGAAGGTCGGGAGGCTAGGAGAAGGCAAGCCGGTGAGGAACGGTCGCACCGTACACAGCCTCCGTAAAGGTCGGGTCCGTAGGCTCTAGAAAACGCGTGCGTATGCAAACAGCGAAGTAGACAACTGGCGGATGCACCACGTGGCACGTGACCGGATGGGCAGGGGAGGCTACTCTCGTCCCTGTTAGGGATCCCCGAGAGCCTCCTGGGGGGACCCTTCAGGTCTTAGGCTAAAATTGGTAAGCAAGTAGACTATTCCTGACAGTCATGTCATCGGTAATGTGTTTTGAGGAAACAAAAAGAGAAAACGCTCAAAGTCAAAAGATTAACTATTTACACCACACCTTTCCCACTACCAATATCTCATCACATCGACATACACACAATATCAGTCAATGCCAGGCTAGGTAGTAGTATCTCACACTCCAGCCTCTTTGGTGTTCTCGCCTGGTTACGTTAGTCCTTTTTCATGTCTAGGTGTGCAAGTCCTTCTTCATATGCTCCCGAGTCGTCCCGTCTCTCGTACCATGGACATCCTCGTAGCTTGTACCATACAGCGCAGTCCTTGCTGTGACCCGGTTGTCTCGGTCCTGGTCGCTCACTCCCTGAGTGACGAGATGGAGAGATGATCTCGCATTAGGTCCCTGGTGACTGACGTCTCAGCGTCCGTCGCTTCAACCTCCGACAAGCACTCTGAATAAATAATAAAGTCCTAAAACGTAACTCTTGCTAAACACAAACACATATTGGATAATATAAAATACATTACTTAACCTGGCTGATACAAATAACTCACGTTCATTCACACACATGTGCTTCATAACCCGACTACTTTCGTAACACCCCCATATCACTGTCACTACCTTGAAACATACTATAACCTAAAACTCTCGCTATACGTTATCCCATACGCTGGAAAAGACTATACTTAACCACGTACTACCTCCATAACGACATAGGCATACATGCCTCACATTCCTTAGTTATCCATCTCGGTAAATAACTATATACGAAACACCGGTTACCTCAATGAATTCCAAACCAACATAACTACACCAAACCAGTCAACACTATACAACCGAATTAACTCCTACTAACGCATACTATCTTTATCGCAGTAACCATCGATAAATACGTATAGAAACATACCTGAATTATAGGTTTCAGAGTTTTGGAATACGGGCTAAGGTATCTCACACACGTCTGTCCTCACTGACAGTAAAGCCCCGTACTAACTTATTTCACCCTCTGACAGACTGAGCTCTCGCCTAAACTCACTAAAACTCCCCGTGCCAAACGTTCCTTAAAGATTCCACGTGGGTCTCATGCCTCACGGAATAGTTGTCACAAAACAAACTGCTAACAAAACTGTACCGTATTAAACCTACTGTGTGAACCCTATGCGTGGGCATAGAGTTTCATCACAGTTAGTGTTGTTGTTGTTGTTTTTTGGGTTTTTTTTTTTTTTTGGGGGGGGGGGCAAGTGTAGGAATAAAATGTAGAAGGGAATGCCATCTGGTGTATTTGGTAGTGGTGGGCGTTGAATTAGTTATTGGGGTTTAACACCGAGCAGGTGACTAAGGCCATTTCACTATTTAGTGTAGGAGTATAAATATCGGAAGTGAGTCATGTCGTGACTTGTAAATATGTATTCTGTTGAGTTTGAATTTATTGTTGCGGGGGAGAGGTGAAGGGTCGTAAAAGACGGCAGTTGAAGTCGCGGGAAGGGTGATGGGATTATCTTGTTTCTTCTGTTAGTTATTTATGTGTATTTTTGCAGCTGTGTTTTAGTGCATCCAAATCTGGTTCCTAATCTAATCCAATGGTGTTACTGAGAGTGGAGGCTGACTGTATCACTCCGCCTTGTGGGGCTATGACGCCGAACCTGGGTGCCTTTCCTAGTGTCGTGGCACGCCTCGTGCTTAGTCAGGTCGGGTCGTCCCGTTTAATTATTTCTAACCTGTTTAAGCAAAGTTTTGTTTGCGTATAATCTTGTAAAGAACATTGTAAGATTTATTTTGTCTCTTCGTAGCGACAGTATTGTGAGAGGAGCATTGTCACAGTAAAGGAAAGGTTTTGATTGTATTTAAAGCAGCCTGTGTTACGGAAGACCTTATCGCGGAAGTAAGAGTGTCGAGCTGAGCTACGCTTAACGGTTGTGCTTCCGGCGAGAAGGTCCAGTGGCGTGAACTATATTGAGTTTATTCAACTTTCAGTCATGTTCAGAACCATTTGCTCCATTTGTGTACATGATATTGTTTATTCTGAAACGTGCTAGTTAAAGGAGCCTTGTTTGTTCTGAAACGTTGTTAGTTAAAGGAGCCTTGTTTGTTCTGAAACGTTGTTCGTTAAAGGAGCCATGTGCTGTGAATGTCTTGTTTGCAAAGGCATTAGTTTGATTTGAACTTCTCGTTCGTGATCCCGCTGGGGAGATTCAGTAGCTTACGGATTATATTCATTTTTCTCAATCTTCACTTGTGTTTTAGTACGCATATTTGGTTCATCATATAGTTGATATTGTGCTGTTTGAAGTACTGTTACTTAAGGAGCCACGTATTGTGAGGGCACTCTTCGCGGAAGCAAAGGCGTAGGTCTGCTGGCGTTAGCGCTTGACCTTATGCTTCCGGCGGGGTCCAGTGGCTGTTGATTTAAGCTTTTCAGTTTGAGTTTTCGCTTTTATTAAGGATAGTCGTTATTATGTATTAGTTTAATTAAATCTGTTTTTGTATTTTATTAGAGATAACTGGTTATATATTAGCTTTCTTAGTCTTTTGTATTTTATCAGGGATAATTGTTATACATTTGTTATTTATTATTGTGTATAACAGATATTCGGTTTGGGGAGTTGTGTGTGTGTGTGTGTGTGTGTGTGTGTGTGTGTGTGTGTGTGTGTGTGTGTGTGTGTGTGTGTGTGTGTGTGTGTGAATGATGCGTGGTTAGGATTGAGTGAGAATAGCTGGCTGATTGTTAGGGTTACATGTAATAAATGTCGTCATCATTGTTCCTCTTGTGTTTGTGTTAGGTTTGTGTTAGTGTGGGTTGGGTGTATCTCAAGTGTTAGCGCTCATAGCTCGCGCCCTGGAAGCGGGGTCGTGACATATTCTCAGGAGCCCCTGTAGTCACAGGAGCTCATGAGAACTGATGCCTGTTGGTGGCGAGGAATGGCCTCATTTACATCCCGAAATGGTAATCTTTTCACATGTTAGCTTACCTGGCTGGACATGTTTGTCGGTAAACATTTACAAGAGTACCATCAGAACATCGTTTGTGAGCGTGTCCTTTTCTGCGCGGACCATACTGACACTCCATCACAACTGCCCGACTTCCTGCAAAAACACATATAAACATATAATACAAACACAAACATATGCCTCTCACATATTACACAATCAATTTGTATAACAGTACAGCAGCTGTCTTGAGGGAGCACCTTTATAAAAGATTACCAGTCATTCAAGACCATCATTCAGGTGCCTGTAGCCATATGAATGGTGTATGACTGGTGATGCTTTCTGCCCTTCAAGAGCTCTCTTAACAGCACCTGTCTTTTAACCCTTTGGCTTTCGGTAGCGCTTATGTTGTGGCAATTCCTACAGGAATCGCCATGACAAAAAGCACTACCAACAACCAAAGGGTTAAGACCACTTTTTTCTTGCAAGAAAAGTGGTTGCTCAAAACTGGTTCTACCACACCATGTAATACAATACAAATCAATACAACACAATAAAGTGCACTGCAGCACAGGACAGCACGGAGGCAATGTGACTAACTTACAGTTTGAAAGTCATGTATATATATATCTGACTCTGAGATAAATTATAATACATACATATGCAATATTGCATTTTACAAGATCAAAATATTCCAACATAACACCACAAATCTGAATGTGTTAGCTCCCTTGTGTGCGCAGTAACCAGTACTGTTTACATAAGGTGCACAAGGGGGTTAATTTCAATACACTTTTTCACAAAATCTGACATTCTGTCTGACCTGATTTTAATTGAGGAATAACTCTTTGTATTATGTATGGTAGAATGGGTTTGGCTACTGGCTGTGCACACTCAACTGAGTACCTACAACGGATCTATATATATATCAAAATTTCAAATGCAGCTTTTACAAATAACTACACTTACCAATATTTACAAATGGAATGCCATCAAAGGGCACATACTGCGACTTCCACATGAGGCGAGTGGAGGGTTTGGCGGGGCTTGGAGATTGTCGTGTGCCCCAGAAGCTCTGAGTCTGCTGCTTGTGGTATGTCAACAACAAGTCTAGCTGCACTTCACTCTCAACATAGCCACGATAACTCTCACCAATTTTCTATAAAAAAAACCAATAAAACGCAAATACAGTACTACACTCATGGCATCATTGTTTGATACTGATAAATATTTTTGCAATCCAACATTTCCAGAATTGATTTTCACTGGTAGACGACACACTTTATCAGTACCATTCCCTCAATCTAAGAAACATGGATATAAATGGCACTGACAAGCAGCACATAAGGGCTCATGGCCTGCAAGCGTACATGAAAGTCTCCTTGACAATCTGAGCTATGAACCATACAAACCTCGCAGTTCTGCAGACGACTAGCCCAGGGAGGGCAGTTCTGCAGGACAGAGTTAGTAGGGGCAGCAGGAGGGGGCATCAGTATGGCAGCCATGCCATCAGCCGTGGTCACTGACAGGTCACCGGTTGCCTCCTGAATGTCAAGGTCAATACCTTCTGTTGATCAGACAGAACAGAGCAAGTACTATGGCGTTAACTTATTTAACTGCAAGCCCGCATTTTCCAAATTTGGGATGGGGCACCTTACGACTACCTCGTGCTGGGAGCATATGGCATTGAGGCGTGTCCCCTGGGTGGTGGATAGGGGGTCCCTCGCGAGAGGGGTGCACCGAATGAAATAAGGTGCCATGAACCAACATGGTCTAAGGGAAGGAGACCCCGACAGAAAACCCGTGGTCCTCCTAGTAAGGGGGTTGGGCATGGGGGTAGCTTCCCCACCCTGCAAATAAATAAATAGCTACAAAAATGCCGACGAATAGACAAACAGCAATTCCTTTCCTGGAGGAGGAAGGTTCTTCTACCAGAAGATTTATGATGTCATGTGGTGAAAGCCGGAAGTCTTCGGAAGCCACAGGACCGAGCCGCCTCTCTCTATCCAGGGACACAATCATGGGCACATGTAATGTCAAGACCATGTACCAGAGCGGTAAGGCCGCCCAGATAGCAGCAGAAATGCAAAAGTACAACCTTTCCCTGCTAGGTATCAGTTAAGCCCACACACAGAGAGAGCCCTGCAGCGCATCACGTCTTGCTTCGCAGATGCTGCCCAGCTCTTTGGACTCGAGGTCAGTCTGAAAAAGACAGAGGTCCTCCATCAGCCGGCACCCAAGACAGTGTATCGCCCTCCTCACATCACCATTGGCGAGTCTGAACTAAAGTCGGTGCACCAGTTTACTTACCTTGGCTGCATTATCACGTCGGACGCCAAGCTGGACAAGGAGCTTGACAGCAGGCTGGCAAAAGCGAACAGCGCTTTCGGGCGACTTTTCAAGCGGGTGTGGCACAATCAACAGCTGAAAACAGGCACCAAGATCAGCGTGTACAGAGCTGTGGTCCTCACCACCCTGCTGTATGGTTCCGAGTCCTGGGCCCTCTACCGCAGCCAACTACGACTCCTCGAACGCTTCCACCAGCGCTGCCTGCGTACCATCCTGGGCATTCACTGGAGTGACTATGTCACCAACGTCGAGGTCCTTGAACAGGCTGAAACTGTGAGCATCGAGGCTTTGCTGCTGCGGACACAGCTCCGCTGGGCGGGGCATGTCTCCAGGATGGAGGATCATCGCCTACCAAAGATCACCCTGTTCGGCGAGCTTGCTACTGGACACCGTGACAGAGGGGCACCAAAGAAGAGATACAAAGACTGTCTCAAGAAGTCACTTAGTGCCTGCCAAATCGACCACCACCAGTGGTCTTCGCTTGCTGCGGACCGTGACACCTGGCGCTCCACCATTTACAAGGCAGCTGTCTCCTTTGAGGACTCTCACAGAGCTAGCCTTAAGGACAAGCGGCTCAGGAGAAAAAAACAGAGATGCCGCAGCTCAGAACCCCGGCCATACCTTCCCCTGCAGCCACTGCGGTCGAACCTGCCTGTCTCGGATTGGCCTCCGCAGCCACGAACAAGCCTGCAGACGTCGTGGGCAACTCCTATAAAATCTTCGTTCGCGAAGTCAAGCCAAGAGAGAGATCAGTTAAGCCAGATGGACGCAGTCTGGCCAGAAAAGGCTGTTAAGTGGGGAGATGATTCTGTATTCAGGTCATGAAGAGGGGAATGCTCCCCACCCCCCCACCCCCACCCCCCCCCCCCCCCCATACAGAAGGTGTAGCATTCATGCTGTCACCAGTAGCACAAAGAGCGCTGATGGGCTGGGAACCTCTTGGGCCAAGAATTATCACAGCAGCCTTTAGAACCAGAAAAAAGATCAAGCTGAACGTCATCCAGTGTTATGCGCCCACTAATGACAGTGACGAGGAAGAGAAACAAGAGTTCTACAACCAACTCCAGAGTGCTGTGGACAAATGTGCGGAGCGAGACATCACCATCATCATGGACGATTTTAATGCCAAAATAGGGGAGGACAACACCGGATACGAAAGAGGTGATGGGGAGACAGGAACTAGTGGAGATGAGTGAGAACGGGGAGGGGTTCGTAGACTTTTGTGCTCTAAACAGACGTCATTGGAGGCAGCATCTTCCCACACAGAAGAATACACAAAGCAACGTGGGTCTCACCTGACCATACTACAGAGAACCAAATAGACCATATCTGCATTAGCAAGAAATTTAGAAGATCCCTTCAAGATGTTCGAGTGAGGAGGGGAGCAGATGTCGCCTCAGACCATCATCTGCTTATCTTAAGAATAAAGCTCAAGTTAAAGAAAAGCAGCACAGGGACAACAAGAAGACAGCGCTATAATGTAGGCCTCCTGAGAGAGACTGAAGTGAGAGAAGAGTTCAAACTGGTGCTGTCCAACAGGTTTCAAGCGCTACAGGAGCTAGTAAATGAAGAGGAGGTGGTCACCACAGAGCAGCAGTGGAAGGCAGTTAGAGAGGCACTGAACTCAACCTGCAGACACTGTGGGGTTCAAGAAACACCATCACAAGGACTGGCTGTCGGCACAGACCTTGAAGAAGATAGAAGTGAGGAAGCAGAAGAAAGCAGTAGTCAACAACAGTCACACGAGAGCAGCCAAAGCAAGGGCACATGAGGAATACTCGGAAGCCAACCGCGAGGTGAAGAGGAGTATCAGGGCATACAAGAGAGCCTACACAGACGGCCTAGCAGCAGAGGCAGAAAAGGCAGCAGGCAGCGGCAACATGAAACAGCTCTACGACATTACCAGAAGATTGTCTGGCAAGTATGGCCATACAGAAAGACCAGTAAAAGACAAAGAAGGCAAGCCTATTGCAGACAGAGCAAACCAACTCGACAGATGGGCTGAGTATTTTGAAGTGTTACTGAACAGACCCACCCCACCTGACCCC
Source organism: Semisulcospira habei (assembly GCA_036245525.1). Lineage (NCBI taxonomy): Eukaryota > Metazoa > Mollusca > Gastropoda > Semisulcospiridae > Semisulcospira > Semisulcospira habei. The sequence goes on from BTPG01000006.1 coordinate 154,003,769, forward strand.
CCAGACATCCAGCCAGCAGAGACTGACCTACCCATCAGCTGTGACAGACCCAGCCAGGAAGAGATCAGAAGAGCAGTGGCATTTTTGAAGAACGGCAAAGCAGCAGGGCCAGATGGCATCCCAGTGGAGGCTCTGAAAGCAGACCCAGAAACAACAGTAGAGATGCTGTACCCACTGTTTGGAAAGATCTGAGAAGAGGAGGTGATGCCGGCTGACTGGAAGGAGGGGTACCTAATCAAGCTTCCCAAGAAAAGTGACCTCAGCAAGTGTTCCAACTACAGAGGAATCACCTTGCTGTCAGTACCAGGAAAGGTCTTCAACAGGATCATCCTGGAGAGAATGAAGAGCTCCGTTGACCCCCAGCTGAGAGACCAGCAAGCAGGATTCAGGAAAAACCGATCATGTACAGACCAGATCGCCACTCTCCGCATCATCGTGGAACAGTCTCTGGAGTGGAGCTCCCCGCTGTACGTCAACTTTGTGGATTACGAGAAAGCATTTGACAGCGTGGACTGAGAGACTCTGTGGAAACTCCGACACTACGGTGTACCCACAAAAATCGTCTGCCTGATCAAGAGCAGCTACAATGGCATGACATGTCGCGTGATCCATGAAGGGCAGTTCACCAGGGAGCTCCAGGTCAGAACTGGCGTCAGGCAGGGGTGTTTGCTGCCTCCGTTCCTCTTCCTACTGGCCATAGACTGGGTCATGAAGAGGACCATAGAGCAGAGAAGAAGCGGAATACAGTGGACACTGTGGACACAGCTTGACGACCTCGATTTTGCAGACGACTTGGCTTTACTGTCCCACACTCATCAACAAATGCAGGACAAGATGAGGCTTGCTGACATCTCATCCCAAGTGGGCCTCACCATCCACAAACAAAAAACAAAGACAACGAGGCTGAACGCAACCAAGGAAGAGCCAGTCTTGCTTGCTGGCACCCCGTTGGAGGAGGTGGAGTCCTTCACCTATCTCGGGAGCATCATCGACAAAAAAGGTGGCACTGATGCAGATGTCAGAGCACGAATCGGTAAAGCCAGAGCAGCCTTTCTCCAGCTGAAAAAAGTGTGGAGTTTCAGAGAGCTGTCACAACACACCAAAGTCTGGATTTTCAATTCAAACGTAAAAGCAGTTCTCCTATATGGAGCAGAGACTTGGAAGTTGACAAAAGCCACAGTCAACAGAGTACAGATCTTCATAAACAGTTGCCTTAGAAGAATCTTGAAAATCCACTGGCCAGAGAAGATCAGCAACGTCAGACTCTGGGCAGAGAATGAAATTGGACGAAGAAGATGGGGATGGATTGATCACAGTCTGAGAAAGCCAGTTTCCAGTATCACTAGGCAGGCATTGTCATGGAACCCCCAGGGAAAGAAGAAAAGAGGCAGGCCGAGAAACACCTGGCGTCGAGACCTCCAAGCAGACATCAAGAGACTGGGAACCACCTGGAGTAAAATCGAAGGAGAAGCACAGGACAGGAGTCGCTGGAGGTCTCTCATCGACGGCCTATACCCTAGCAGGGGTGACAGGCACAAGTGAAAAGTGAAGTGACCTTACGACTACATACCAGTTGAAGAAGATGGATTGAGCATGATGATTCAAGGGTAGAGCCATGTTACGTGGTAGAGTCGTAGTCGTAGTATGATAAACACACCAGACGCACGCATGTAAGGTTCTTTTAAATAACCTTCATTCAGCTGCAACCCGTCATATGTGGCTTAAGGATGTAGACAATACTGGAGTAATAGTTCCAACAATATTTTAATTCAGCGATGCGATCTGCACTGTAACGCACGCAGACTTGCCCACAGTCGCACGTACAGACTCTCACGCAACAGACGCAAACACCGCCACTGACTCAGACGGGCGCATTCATGTGGTATAACAAACACACGGGTTCCCTTTCTAAAGTGACTTTATACAATATAACATATACCAAAAAAACGCTCACACTATCAAGCTATATACATCACATACACATCACAATATCTTTGCCAGGCTAGGTTTTAGTTTCACACTGTCTCCAACCTGTTTGATGTTATTGCCTGGTTACGTTGGTCCTTCTCACATCTAGGCGTGAAAGTCCTTCGTCGTACGCTTCTTCTTGCCATCCTATCTCTTTGGCACGGACGTCCTCGTTCTCGTACGGTAGCGCAGTTCTCGCTTTGACTCGGGCGTCTTGGTCCCGGTCAGACTCACTCTCAGTGAAGAGCTGGAGGGATGACCTCACGTTAGGTCCCACCTATGACTCGACGTCTCGGCGTCCGTCGTTCCACTCTTTACAAGAACTCTGAATAGACAACAAAAGTCCCAACGTAACACTTGCTAAACACACCACATATTGGATAAATGAGAAACGTCACGTAACCTGGCTGATACAAATAACTCACACGTTCATTCACACACACACTTACTTACTTACTTACGCCTGTCACCCCTACCCGGGTATAGGCCGTCGACGAGAGACCTCCAGCAACTCCTGTCCTGTGCTTCTCCTTCGATTCTACTCCAGGTGGTTCCCAGTCTCTTGATGTCTGCTTGGAGATCTCGACGCCAGGAGTTTCTCGGACTACCTCTTTTCCTCTTTCCCTGGGGGTTCCATGACAATGCCTGCCTAGTGATACTGGAAGCTGGCTTTCTCAGACTGTGACCGATCCATCCCCATCTTCTTCGCCCAATTTCATTCTCTGCTGTTATCTGCTCTGTTCTCTCCCAGAGTCTGACGTTGCTGATCTTCTCTGGCCAGTGGATTTTCAAAATTCTTCTAAGGCAACTGTTCATGAAGGTCTGTACTCTGTTGACTGTGGTTTTTGTCAATCTCCAAGTCTCTGCTCCATATAGGAGAACTGCTTTTACATTGGAGTTGAAAATCCGGACTTTGGTGTGTTGTGACAGCTCTCTGGAGCTCCACACTTTTTTCAACTGGAGAAAGGCTGCTCTGGCTTTACCGATTCGTGCTCTGACATCTGCATCAGTGCCGCCTTTTTTGTCTATGATGCTCCCGAGATAGGTGAAGGACTCCACCTCCTCCAACGGGGTGCCAGCAAGCAAGACTGGTTCTTCCCTGGTTGCGTTCAGCCTCATTGTCTTTGTTTTCTGTTTGTGAATGGTGAGGCCCACTTGGGACGAGATGTCAGCAAGCCTCGTGGTCTTGTCCTGCATTTGTTGATGAGTGTGGGACAGTAATGCCAAGTCGTCTGCAAAATCGAGGTCGTCAAGCTGTGTCCACAGTGTCCACTGTATTCCACTTCGTCTGTGCTCTGTGGTCATCTTCATGACCCAGTCTATGGCCAGTAGGAAGAGGAACGGAGACAGCAGACACCCCTGCCTGACACCGGTTCTGACCTGGAGCTCCCTGGTGAACTGCCCTTCATGGATCACGCGACATGTCATGCCATCGTAGCTGCTCTTGATCAGGCGGACGAGCTTTGTGGGTACACCGTAGTGTCGTAGGAGTTTCCACAGAGTCTCTCGGTCCACACTGTCAAATGCTTTCTCATAATCCACAAAGTTGACGTACAGCGGGGAGCTCCACTCCAGAGACTGTTCCACGATGATGCGGTGAGTGGCGATCTGGTCTGTACATGATCGGTACACACACACACACGTGCTTCATAAACTGTCTAGTTCCGTAACACCCCCATATCTCTGTCACTATCTTGAAACAGACTATAGCCTAACACTCTTGCTATACACTACTCTATACACTGGAAAAGACTATGCTTAACCATCCACGTACTACCTTCATAGCGACTTAGACATACACACCTCACATTCTTTTAGTTATCCATCTCGGTAAATAACTGTATACCAAAAACACCGGTTACTTCACTGAATTCTAAACCAACATAACTGAACCAAACCGGCCAACACTATACAAGCAAATTACTCTTAGCAGCTCATACTATCTTTAACTAAGCAACTATCAATACTACATATATAGAAACATACCTGAAATCTAGGCTTCAGAGTCTTGGAATGCGGGCTAAGGTATCTCGCATAACGTCTGTCCAGAATGACAGTCAAGCCCCGCACTAACCAAACTAGACCTCTGACAGACACAGCTTTTGCCTAAAACTCACTAAACAGAACTCACCAAACTCCGTGCTAACCATGTCTTATAATTTCCTGTGGAGCCTAATGCCACCCGGACTATCGGCACAAACAAACCGTTAACAAAACCCGTACCGTACTAATCCTACGGTGTGAGTACTATGCACGAGCATAGAGCTTCATCACAATTCCCCCTTCCTCGGGAAAAAAAGAAATGACCGAGTTTCTTTTTAAGGACTACTCGACATACTACACTATCCTAAAACACGAAAGGACTAATCTTGACTATCTAGAATAAAAATCAAAAAATAGAATAGCCTGCAGCCTCAACGCACACACTCGGATCGCACAGCGAAAGCTAAAACAGAACTTACGCGCTAAAAACCTCCAGAAATGAAATCGATCCAACAACTGCCCACACGATCGCGAGACCCCAGTCTCCGACCTACCTACAATCGCGAGACCATAGTCTCCGATCTACCTACAATCGCGAGACCCCAGTCTCCGGCTTACCTAAATATTGGGTGCTGAGCAGCATTTCTGTCCGCAACAGAAGTATGCCGTCTCCAGCCAACCCAACTGGTGGGCCCAGCCCGCTGACCGATCCCCTGATTCTGGACGGAAATAACACGATCTCTCCGTTCCCAACTAAGCTTACTTCGAGCTCTCGTCACCACTGATGCGACTACACTGCGATTAACCTGAGCTTGCTTAACCGTCTCGACTCTACTGATGACTGACTGCACACCCTTCATGTTACCCAGGACTAAATCTATTAATGGCTCGTCGATGACACAAGAAATTAGATCACCTGTGAAAAACTCCGTGTCAACCTCTATTCTAGCCAATGGGAAAACTTCTACCTTCCCTCCGAACGAAACTACTTTCTGCGTCTCGCCCGTGAACTGATCTTTTCTAACGAGGCTACGTCTGACCCCTGCGGTCGTTGTACCTGAGTCACGGAGAACAGACGCAAGACATCCATTTACAACACCGTCCACCAGCGGTAGGCAACCACCTCCGTCAGCTGAACACACTGCACCCAGCTGTGGTTCCTCCCCAATCGGGACCGCAAAACTGCTCCGCCCCCTCCACCATACCAGGACTGTTAGGACATCGATGAGCCAGATGGCCGTACCTCTGACACGTGAAACACTGAGCCCCTGAACTGCTGCTAGGACACTCGCGACTAAAATGATCGTATGCATGACATGCAAAACACTGAGTGTCTGAATTCGCCATACGACCACAACCATACCCACGACCAGATGTCTCTCCTCGTGCGTACGGATCGCGACCGCTACTGCTGATAACTCGATCACCGCGTCGAAAACACAAAGTACCCCTACCGTTAACCAGCTGTGCTCCACGTAAAGTATTGATGCCCCGGTAACCCCCAGTCGTGTTAGCAGCGACCAACCCGACTGGCGGTGTCTCGGTCCTACGCGCGAGGTTTTTCGTAGGATGCGCCATCCGAAAAGCCTCCGCGTTCTGTACTAACTCGTCCGTAGTCTTGAGGTTACGCTCCGTCAAGAATACCGCTAGATCCTTGGAAACGCTACCAAAGAACTGTTCCGCCAACATGAGATCGAACAATGCTTCGTACGTGTGGTCGATCTTTGACAGTTCGACCCAACGTACGAGCAAATGGGACAATCGTTTGCCAAACGACATAAACGATTCCCCTGTCTCTGGCCGACAAGATCTCAAGCGTTCTCTAAAACCTTCCGCATTACACTGGAACTGCTGTAAGAGACACTCCTTCAAAGTCTCGTAATCTATGTTCCCCGAAACGTTCAAGCTATGGTAAAGACTCAAGGCCTGACCCTCTAGCACAGACGAAAGCAAAACGGGCCAGTTGGCAGGAGGCCAACTCAACGCCTGCGCATGAGACTCGAAACAACACAAAAAAACGTCAATAGAGTCCACGGACTCTTTAAACATCGGCAGTCTAGGAAAATTCCGTATGCCCCGGCCTACTGAATCACTATCAGCTGTTCTAGACCCCGTATCCCGCGCTAACTGTAGTTGTACCTCCCTATCTTTCTCTTCTTTCTCTCTCTGGTACTCTAATTCTCTCTCTCTTAACGCATGTTCCCTCTCGTCCTTCTCTCTCTGAAACGCTAGAGACTTCTCGTCTTTCTCTCTCTGAAACGCTAGAGACTTCTCGTCTTTCTCTCTCTGAAACGCTCTCTCTTCTCTCTGTACTTCTAATTCCTTCTCCTTTAAGACTTTCTGAACCTCTAGTTCCTCTTTCTTAAGTACTCTTTCTCTCTCTCTCTCTCTCTCTCTGAGCTTCTAACTCTTTCTCCTTTAAGACTCTTTCTTTCTCTTCTCTCTCTCTCTGTACTTCTAACTCCTTCTCCTTAAAGACTCTTTCTTTCTCTTCTCGCTCTCTCTGAGCTTCTAACTCTTTCTCTTCTCTCAGTATCTGCATTTCTAACTCTTTCTCCTCTTTAAGTTTACGAATTTCTAATTCTTTCTCGTCCCTCACCCTCTGAACCTCTAACTCTTTCTCTTTTAGTACTCTCTCTTCTCTCTGAATTTCTCTCTCTCTCACCCTGTCTTCCCTATCCCTACACTTCTCAACATAATCAAAAAGTTTCATGTCCTTAAGACCTAGCCTTTCGCCTCTCTACCGGGTCTACCTCCATGTTTACAACAACTCCAAAAAATATGAAGACGTAAAAATACAAATCACGACCAAATGAACGGCAAAAACTTAAAATGAAAACTCACAACAATTATCAACAACCTAACACGCACCTAGCAATACAGAAACTTTAAGTCCACTACCCAACTATCGCCCGCACTACTCTAAAATACCGCTAAAACAGGGTCACCACTGTAACGCACGCAAACTTGCCCACAGTCACACGTACAGACTCTCACGCAACAGACGCATACACCGCCACTGACTCAGACAGGCGCATTCATGTGGTATAACAAACACACGGGTTCCCTTTCTAAAGTGACTTTATACAATATAACATATACCAAAAAAAAACGCTCACACTATCAAGCTATATACATCACATACACATCACAATATCTTTGCCAGGCTAGGTTTTAGTTTCACACTGTCTCCAACCTGTTTGATGTTATTGCCTGGTTACGTTGGTCCTTCTCACATCTAGGCGTGAAAGTCCTTCGTCGTACGCTTCTTCTTGCCGTCCTGTCTCTTTGGCACGGACGTCCTCGTTCTCATACGGTAGCGCAGTTCTCGCTTTGACTCGGGCGTCTTGGTCCCGGTCAGACTCACTCTCAGTAAAGAGCTGGAGGGATGACCTCACGTTAGGTCCCACCTGTGACTCAACGTCTCGGCGTCCGTCATTCCACTCTTTACAAGAACTCTGAATAGACAACAAAAGTCCCAACGTAACACTTGCTAAACACACCACATATTGGATAAATGAGAAACGTCACGTAACCTGGCTGATACAAATAACTCACACGTTCATTCACACACACACACGTGCTTCATAAACTGTCTACTTCCGTAACACCCTCATATCTCTGTCACTATCTTGAAACAGACTATAGCCTAACACTCTTGCTATACACTACTCTATACACTGGAAAAGACTATGCTTAACCATCCACGTACGACCTTCATAGCGACTTAGACATACCCACCTCACATTCTTTTAGTTATCCATCTCGGTAAATAACTGTATACCAAAAACACCGGTTACTTCACTGAATTCTAAACCAACATAACTGAACCAAACCGGCCAACACTATACAAGCAAATTACTCTTAGCAGTGCATACTATCTTTAACTAAGCAACTATCAATACTACATATATAGAAACATACCTGAAATCTAGGCTTCAGAGTCTTGGAATGCGGGCTAAGGTATCTCACATAACGTCTGTCCAGAATGACAGTCAAGCCCCGCACTAACCAAACTAGACCTCTGACAGACACAGCTTTTGCCTAAAACTCACTAAACAGAACTCACCAAACTCCGTGCTAACCATGTCTTATAATTTCCTGTGGAGCCTAATGCCACCCAGACTATCGGCACAAACAAACCGTTAACAAAACCCGTACCGTACTAATCCTACGGTGTGAGCACTATGCACGAGCATAGAGCTTCATCACATGCACACAATGCATTTCCAAATGCACCAACACTGATACAATGTCTTCTCTTCTGCAAATGTCAACACTGGCGACACAAAGTTCCTCACACAACATATACCACCGTTACGCTGTGTCTCTCACAATGTACACCCTATACGGGCCAGGTACCTACGATAAACTGTGTGTCCCTACACTTGACAATGCATGACAATGTACAAACGTGCCTCCCAGCACCATCCCTTATATTAAAACAACTTTCCAGGATAATCTAAAGAACCTACCCAACGCAACCAATCAGAACAGAACACGTAACTGAAATCATAAATATTAATAAAAGAAGAACTTTCTAGAATAAACTATAATAGTCTAAAAAAAATTCGGCTGCTCATTTCAGCCCCAAATTCCAGTATGTAATGATATCACACAAAAATATGGCAAACCGTTTACGACTTTTCACAACACGCAAAGAACGGCTGCTAATTTCACACGCACAGTAAACAACTATGACTAGCAACTTTGCTACCGTGTTGCAAAAATGTTCCTTACTCTTTTGACGTCACATGTACGAGGTCACTAGACAGCGCGACCGTCATTCGAACATTATGGTTCATTCTCAGCTAATCTAAATAAAGCAAAAATTGACCGCTCTTCTCCGTGCAACTTTTCTAGAAGCTTCCAGACTAAAATTAGCGTATCATAACAAAGCCAAATCCGCTATCATGCACGAACGATAAAGAATCTCACTGAAAAGGTACGTGATACGTAACCATGATAGCTCAAATAAATATCGGATCATTTCCAACGATTAATGCGTGCATGCTCTCACAGGACAACACAACCACAATCGTAACACGCCAGATAAGCTTGGCACCTAATGGTGTCAAGCTAATCTGGCACTACCCTTGAATTATGGTTGATCCATCTCCTGCTGTAGTGCTTTGGGGCTAAAAGGGTCAACCTGAACTGTATGTGTGCTGGATTGTGATACTGGATCTTATGGCTTGAAGCCCAAGCTTTCAAGATTCAACTCAATTATCATTTGAGATAAGCAGCATGAAACTATGTACATGTATCTGGATGCCACATGTCTTGAGTGTGTTAACTTGAACCGCACATGTGGTATTGTCCACAAACACAGACCAGCAAACGCAAAAAGGAGAAAATCACATGAATTGTATAATTGTACTAAAAGTACAGCAAAAATGAATTTTTCTCTAAAATGTATTTTTTCGAAAAATACTTACCGATGCCATTACTACAATGGAACAACTTGTAGCTTACATAATTTTAGCCCAAAACTTACGATGTGTACCTTTTAGGGCCAGGGGAGGCCACCTAGGGGTGCCGTGAACTAGTACCCGAGGTAGCCTCCCTTCCCACCCCATATGGGTAACTGCCAGAGCAGCCAAGCCAGTTTTTCGTTTAGCTGACTAGCAGCGAGCGGGACAGGTGGGAGGGCCGTCCGAGTAATGGCATCGGTAAGTATTTTTCGAAAAAATATATTTTAGAGAAAAATTCATTTGTTTCCTCAAAAACCTTACCGATGCCATTACTATAATGGAAGAATTGCAAAAATGAGGTGGGTGCCGCATAACCCAGTAACCGACCGAGCTAGCAAGACCTGTCCTCCCTGGCGCAAGCTCCCGGTAATTTTAAAGGATTACCTACGGCACCAAAGGTGCCGGGAGGGAGTGCTGCGCCGCCGCGATGTCCCCCACCAGGGCCAGGTTATCTCGCTGGCCAGCCAGGTTTCTGAGGTAGAACCGGGTGAAGATCGACTCAGTCTGCCAGCCCACGGCAGCCACAATGTCCTGGACAGCACAGTTGCGGTCGAAGGCGACGCTTGCAGCCATGGCTCTGACCTCGTGAGCCCTGATGTGTAGGCGCTTGGCGGCGTCGGGGCAGAGGTCTTGGTAGGCGGAACGTATCACCCATCTTAGCCAGGAAGAGATCATCTGGGCTGAGATGTCTTGTCTACCTGGGGACAGAGGGAGAAAGAGGTGGGTGCGTCCCCAGCGGAGCGGCTTGGTTCAGCGTAGGTACACGCATAAGGCTCTCACCGGGTCCTGCTGACGTCCCTGTCGGGGCTGACCGTCTTCAGCTGTCGCACAGTGATCACCTAGGGGGCTATCAACGGAGACTGGGTCTTGGCCAAGAAGGCCGGGTCCGTCAGAAGCTGCACAGAGCCATCCAACCTAAACTGCAGGCAGGCAGGGCGCACAGAGAGCGCGTGCAGCTCACTCACTCTGGAGGTCATGGCAAGGGCGAGAAGAAAACAGGTCTTTCGCGTCACGTCGGCCAGGCTTGCTAGGGGAAGCGGCTCGAAATGCTTAGAGTTCAGCCAGGTGGGTACCCAGGGTAGATCCCAGTGTGGGATCAAGGAGCGGAGGGCAGGCTGTTGTATGCTGAAGTGGGCCATAAGGTCAGCAAGGTCTTCACACTTGCCGGGGTCCGCTCGGCCCAAGTGACAGTAAGTGTCCGCAATCATGGCGAGGTAGCCCCTGATGGTGATCGGTGCCAAGTGCTGTTCGGCGAAAAGCCAGAGAAAGAACTCAGCTAGTTGGGGGAAAGTCAGATCGGTAGGGGAGAGGTGACGGTGGTCGCACCAGGCTCCAAGTACTCTCCATTTTCCCTCGTAGACTCGCAGGGTCGAGGGTCTGCGGCCTGCAGCGATAGCTGCCACTGCCTCACTCAAGAAACCTCTAGCGGTGAGGGCATGCCGCACAATCTCCAAGCTGGAGAAGGAGTTGCTCGGAGCACGGATGGTAAAGCGCCTGGCGTGGTTGCTTGAGCATCGTGCGAGGGGTGGGTAGCCGCAGCGGGGGGCCCGTGGCGAGGTTTAGGAGGTCGGTGGTCCAAGACTTGGTCCAGCAGAACGGCGCCACCAGCAACAGGATAGCGTTCCATCCTTTAAGTTTGAGAAGGACCTTGGGGACCAGGACAGTGGGTGGGTAGGCATACGCACAGAGGCCGTCCCAGGGGATGGAGAGCGCATCGACCACCCAGGCTAGGGGGTCCGGGATGAGCGAGACGAAGAGGGGTAGTTGGCGGTTCCACCTTGTCGCGAAGAGGTCGATAAGTGGGGTCTCCCACGTGGCGCAAATCATCCGAAAGATGTCCGTATGAAGCGCCCATTCGGTATGGTGGAGCTGACCGCGCCTCGAGAGGGAGTCCGCGAGGACATTTAGGTGGCCCGGGATATGTCGCGCTCGGAGAGAGACGCCGCGATCCTCGCACCAACGGAAGAGGTGGTAAAGAAGAATGCATAGGGAAGGGGAGCGAGTCCCGCCCTGCTTCTGTAAGTAGGACACTACAGTGGAATTGTCGGAAAGGACGAGCAGCTCCTGGCATCCAAGAGTCGTTTCCCACGTGAGTAGGGCTTGCCAAACCGCCTGCAGCTCCAACCAGCTGATATGTTTGACCGTGAGGTCCGGTGGCCAGCTGCCGGAAGCCGTGGCGAACGTCGGCAGCAGGTGCGCGCCCCAGCCGGAGTGGCTGGCGTCGACGCAAATGGACAACCGAGGGGGTGGTGTAAGGAGTGGGACTCCAGTCATGAGCCAGACGGTGTCCGCCCAGTGGAGGAGGTATGGAAGGAGCAAGGGAAGGACCGGAACGGGAGCCTCGATGTCGCCAGTCGAGGATCGCTAGTGAAGAAGCAGATGGAGCTGAAGCGGGCGCGAGTAGAGGCAGCCAAGAGGAAGGAGATCCGCAGCCGCGCTCATCAGGCCCAGGAGCTGTAACCAGACTCTGGCAGGGACTGCCTCCTCCTGAGAAACTAGACGAGCCAGGTTCGCCAACTTCTGAATCTGCGGTTCCGGGAGTCGCATCAGGTTGAGGTCGGTAAGGAACTCCATGCTAAGGTGGACAAAGCAGCGGGACGGGGAGAGGTCCGACTTGCCCAAGTTGACTATGAAGCCGAGGCTGTCGAGGAGGGCCAGCAACGTGTCTCGGTCCTTCTCCAGGGCGGGCGCCGACTGGCTGCGCAGGAGCAGATCGTCGAGGTAATTTGAAGTGGGGCTTGACGAAGTCTGCCCGGCCTTGGCGATGACGCCATCCATGAGGCGGGTAAAAACCCAGGGGCTGAGGTTGAGGCCAAAGGGGAGAGCGCGGAACTGGTAGACTACGCCATCGAAGGCGAAGCGCAGATAGCATCTGGAGGCCGGATGCACGGGCACGTGTAGGTAAGCATCTGCCAGATCCAGGCTGACGGCGAAGTCCATGGGTTGAACCGCGGCGCGAAGGGCTCTGGCGGTTTCCATGCGGAAGGACAGCGCGGCGATGAACTTGTTCAGCGCCGAGAGGTCAATGATCAGGTGCCACCAGTTGCCAGGCTTGGGAACCAGGAAGAGGCGACTGTAGAAGGCGGGCGAGTTGTGATGCGATACCACCTCCGTGGCGTTCTTCCGCAGCAGGGTGGAGATCTCTCCTCAGAGCACAGCTGCTTTGAAGCGATCCGAAGGGGCGGACGTCCATACGGGGCTGCGCCGCAGGGGCCAAAAGGAGAGCAGGAGGCCCTCAGAAACAGTGGATAGGATCCACAGGTCGTCCGGGAGCAGCGACCGCCACACTTCGCTGCAGAGGGTAAGCCTCACGCTGACAGGAGACCCGAGAGCGGTCGGCGGGGGTGCGGGGGTGGGGGGGTGGGGGGGTGGGGGGGAGGGAGTCACCAGGCCCCACCCCGCGCCGGGCGGGCTTGGGCCAGGCGGGGGCGGAGGTGGGGTCGGGGAGCAGGCGGGCGCGACGGGAGGCCGGGGCGCGCGGGGGGGAGGCGGCCGCGCCGGAAGGCCCAGGCATGTTATTTCCACCTCCGCCGCATCAGTCAGATCAGAAAATACCTCACCACAGAAGCTGCCACCAAACTCGCCGTCTCTCTCATCTTATCTCGCATCGACTACTGCAACTCTCTCCTTTCCGGCTTTCCTCACCCCACCACTCTCCCTCTCCAGCGAGTCCGGAACAATGCTGCCCGCCTCGTCCTCAGAAAGAAAAAATCCGACCACATCACTTCCCTGCTCAAGCTCCTTCACTGGCTCCCCATCCCCCAAAGCATCCAAGACAAGATTCTGTCTCTCTGCTACAAATCCCTGAACAACTACGCTCCTACCTATCTCTCCAACTTACTTCACCCCTACACTCCTTCCCGCTCCGCCTCCGACCCTCTCCGCCTCCTCATCCCCCACACCAAACTCAGCACTTTCGGCCCCCGCTCCTTCTCAGCATACGGTCCAACCACCTGGAATACTCTCCCACTCTCTCTCCGTCAGAAACACTCTCTCTCCTCCTTCCAGTCCACCCTCAAAACTCACCTCTTTCAACAGTTCTAGCACTACATCACCACACTCTCCACCCCAAGCTGACCGTCGTAATGTTTTTTCACTATTTGTGGTACGTGAGTCATTGTCTAAAGCGTGCGCATGCGTGTGCGAGTTGTGAGTGCGCGCTTAGAGTTATAATTATTATAAGGTAAGCGCGTTATAAATACCGTAATTATTATTATTATTATAAGGGCGGGCGCGTGGTGGATCTAACGGTCCGCAGGGCACGACGCAGGGCCTTGCGGGTGGCTTGAAACAGGGAGAAGGCGGGGCGGGAAGGCCAGAGGTCCTTATTCACGTCCTTCACCGACTGCCAGGTGGGACCAAAGAGGAGGGGATCGCCCAGCGGAGCCTGTCGCAGCTGTCTCCATAGGTCCTGTGGAAGGTCGGGGCAGGCGGCAAGAACAGCAATCCGATGGAGCAGGTTGCAGTTTGCGGCAGCGGCCATGGTGTTGACAGAAGCGTGGTACGCCGCCCGGTTGGAAGCCACGGCCAGGGCGAGGATGTCCCCTAACAGCGGCGAGACCAACACTTGCCAGTTCTGCTCCAGAAGGGAGACGACAGCTTGCGTGGCCAAGTCGAAGAAACCAACACAGGCAAGGGCGTTGCGGATGAGGATCGCCGTCCGTTCCTAGCCGGGGGGGATGCAAACGGCGCGAGGTCCACCAGCTTGCTGCTGTGCCGCCGGGTCCACCGCTGGGAGGGCAGTAGCAAAGCTCTGCGAGTGTCCGGCATACCAGCTGTGCTGAAAGGCGATATCCAAGGCCGCCGGCCAGCGGGCGTCGGAGAAGAAGCGTCGCGTAGGTCTTGGAACCCCGCTGGTTGCTGCAGGGACTTAAACCTCTTGGTCGGGCGATCTGTGTCCACAAAGGCCGAGAGCTTCCTCTTGGGGGGCGGCGATGGGGGACAGGTGTCCGGGGGAAGAAACGAAGCAATCAAGTGCGCGGCTTTGTCGAGGGAGGCAAGGGTCTCCGCCCTAGTCGTACACAGCGTAGGCGACGAGGGAGCCGACAGCGTGAGGGCGCGCGACGAGGCCGAACGGCTGAGGAGAGCCGAAGCGGAATCCTCCAGGGCGATGCTGAGGGTGTCTACATCCACAGCCGCCGCGAGGAGGAGCGAGACCAAGGCGAGTGGCTGCAATGGCGCGAATGGGAGCGGCGAGTCCGGCGGGGCGAGCCACAGGGAGGAGAGCGGCGAGCGCGTGGTCGACGCCACGGGGAGGGGGAGCTGGGAAGACTGACGAAGAGGGCAAAGAGTCCGTGAGGCCGAAGCAGGAGACACAGGGAGCGAAGAGCGAGTAGATACCGAAGAGCGGGGCAGGCGACGGGGAGGGAGGTCCGAAGGCGAAGCGCCGCGGTGCCATAGGTGGTAATCCGCAGTCCGAGGGGACACACAAGGGCGTGGGCTGCGTCGCGAGCGCGCTCTGTCCAGTCGGTCATGAACCTGGGGTCGCGTGTCGGGAGTCGAACGACGATGCCGAAGGTCCGTGTTGGGGGGGTGTGGCATCCACTTCTGTCTCTGATCTTGTAAGGCTTGGGTTCCGCAAGGCGGGGCAAGCTAGCTCGCTGCGGACCAGGCTCGAGTGAGCTGGTGCGCAAGGGGGGAGATAGACGTCCCCCAACGTCGAGGCCTGGAGGCTGTTTGTTTTCCGCAAAGCGAGGGGAGCGGACTCGCTGCGGACCTGACTCAAGAGAGTGGGTGCGCAAGGGGGGATCCAAAGTATGCTGTCCCCCAACAGCAGCGTGGGTGCGTCTTGGTGGGTCTGGGGCCGATGCAAGCGCGTGGCTGTGCGAGGGCTTCGATCCCCTCTCATGCCGATAAAAACTCCAAAGCTGGGCCCACTGCTCCTCCACCCAGGGTGTGCAGACGTCACAGGTGCAGCCGGAAGCACAACCGGAGCAGGGGAGACAGAGCGCATGCGTGTCATTCGGCCACTGGAAATCGCCACAACGGGTGCAGGTGCAGACTTGACAACTGGCCATCTCGCAAAGGGCAGGGGGAGGTAGAACCTGAGACGAAGACGAAGAGGCGCCCACAAGGCGGAGGGCCACACACTATAGGTAGGGAGGCTGGGTCCACAATGAAAGTCCCAGCAGTCCAAACAGGCGAAATTGTCCGGGGCACCCAAAGAAGGAGCACACCGGATGCCAGGCGACGGCTCCGAGCCAGGCACAACACACGCTGCGAAAGTCTCTAAGTGCCGGAACACCCAGTGCAACACAGTGCCCCACGTGGAGCTAAGAACCCGGCTCCACGGCCAGGCTCGTCCGGGGACCAAGTCTCGTTATGACGAAGTCAGTCAGAGAAGCGCAAAGTCTCTAGTAAGGCACACAAGGAAACAGTTCAAGTTCCAAGGCAAGGCAAACACACAGCCGGGAACGAAGTCCAAGTCGCAGATAATTCCCACAAGCATAGAACCATACACAGCCGTAGGCACACTGCAGAGGGCTAAAGCACGTCTATACGCTGTAAGCTAAAGGAAAAAACTAGCTTGGCTGCTCTGGCAGTTACCCGTATGGGGTGGGAAGGGAGGCTACCTCGGGTACTAGGTCACGGCACCCCTAGGTGGCCTCCCCTGGCCCTAAAGGTACACATCATAAGTTTTGGGCTAAAATTATGCAAGCTACAGGTTGTTCTATTGTAGTAATGGCATCGGTAAGGTTTTTGAGGAAACAAATTACAAAGGCCTGACAGGATCCCAAATAGTTTTAGAAAAAAATGAAGTTTTAGCCCTTTTGGCTGTCAGTAGTAGGATCGATCCATGTGATTCCTAACCCATTTAGCCCTGACGCACTACAGCAGGAGGTGGGTCAACCATGATAATTCAAGGGTAGTGCCAGATTAGCTTGGCGCCTGTCAGTCCCAGGCTAATCTGGCACTACCCTTGAATTATCATGGTTGATCCATCTCCTGCAACTGGTGCATAGTCGTTAGATGACGCCTCCAAAATTTGGGAAATACGTGCGTCAGGGTGAATGAGCTAAAGACAAAAAGCATATAATTTGGTATATACGCACTTTTGCTTTTGAAAAACAAGAAAAGAAAAGACAATGGTAGCCAAAGAAAGGGTGAAAGAAACAAATTTCTAGACTCAGCAAGGATGAAAGAAATATAGCCTTGCCTCCAAGATCCGACTTAGTTGCCTGCAAGAGCTCAGATGTATCGGCAACAGCAATGATGGTGGCAATCTCAGGATTGCCAATGCTGGGTACCACCTGCCACACTCGCCCTGCCCCATCTGGCTGACTGGTGGTGATGAGATCAGAGGTTGCTGGCAAGGTGATGACCTGGATTGTGTCCGACTGGGAGATGACCCTAGCGGCTGACACTGGGGCAGCCAAAAGAGACTGCAAGGTCGCATGGGTGGCCCTTACTGGTGTCGACATGAAAAAAATGGAAAAATTGTACTAACTCATTCCACCCCGACACACCACAGCAAGACATGATAGTTCGAGTGTGGTGCCAGAATAGCTTGGTGCCTATAGGTGCCAAGCTATTCTTGCACCACTCTTGAACTATCATGCTCGATCTGTCTCTAGAATTGTAATACAGTCCTTCGGAGGGCAACTTCAAAATGTAGGGATTTTGATCCTGGCGTTGAATGTGTTAAATATTCTAACTCATCTGAGACAAGTTGTATGTATGCTGTATGTCTCAAATGAGTCAATCCATTTCTGCACATTATTAACACACCAAGCCATAACGTGGAAATCCTCAAGTTGGGAGTTGTCTACTGAAGACTTCTAAACTCAGGCAACAAATTGGACGTGACAGTTCAAACGCTGTGTGAGAATAGCTTGACGCCAGTAAATCAAATCTTGTTGTAGAGTGTCAGGACTGAGTGGGTCCATTCTCATGAGCCCCACTCCCAGTGCACAAAAGTCCATTGGGCTGACATCTGTCAGTGCTGACCCGCACACAGTGGTGGGGGGAGAAGGGGAGGGGGGTGGCTCGGGGGTAGGAGGTGGGAGAGTTTGGACAGGGTGGGGGGGGGATGTTAGTGGGGGTGGGGTGGGGTGGGCTAGGGTGGGGTGGGGTGTGGGGGGGAGGAGGCATTTCTTTCTTTTACCTGTTGAAATTGGACTGGAGGTCAAAATGCCAGACATCACAGCAGCGTTAGAAGCCTCTGCCCCATCCTCCTCATTCTCCTGTTTAATCAGGCCAACATCAACTGTCTGGATGCCATTACCAGCCGTCGCTGTCACAGTGGGCAAAGTCACAAAAACTGCAGATTGGGAGGACACGCTTACAACACAAGGGCTGCTGGAGGTCACGACATTATCCTTCGTCATTCTGAAAATAAATGATGTCATAATGATACCAAGCATCCTTTAAATAGCTACCAATAGATCTCGTCATAATAACTGTAATACAATTACACTATGGTAGCTCTTGGCAGGTACGTTTTACATGTAAATTATAACTGATCCAAGCTATGAATGTACCAGTAAAAGCTTGTATTAATTAATAGGAACAAGAAAACAAGTTCTGTTTCAAGATAGTGACAGAGATATGGGGTGTTACGAAAGTAGTCGGGTTATGAAGCATGTGTGTGTGTGAATGAATGTGTGAGTTATTTGTATCAGCCAGGTTACGTAATTTATCTCATATCCTATATGTGTGTGTTTAGCAAGTGTTATGATTTGGGACTTTATTATTCATTCAGAGTGCTTGTCGGAGATTGGAGCGACGGACGCCAAGACGTCAGTCACCAGGGACCTATTGCGAGGTCATCTCTCCATCTCTTCACTCAGGGAGTGAGTGACCGGTGCCGAGACACCCGGGTCACAGTAAGGACTGCGCTGCAGAGCGATTTATGAGAACGTCCACGGTTCGAGAAATGGGACGACTCGGAAGCATGCAAAGAACGACTTACACGCCTAGATGTGAAAGGACTGAACGTAACCAGGCGAGAACACCAAAACAAGTTGGATTGTGAGAGACTACTACCTAGCCTGGCATTGATATTGTGTGTGTGTGTGTGGTGTTGAGGTGCTTGTAGGGGGAAAGGTGTGGTGCACATAGTTGTGATAATCTTTTATTGTTTATCTGTTATAAACGTTTTCGTTAGAAAGAAAGCCAGTGTGTTGTGTTTTACCATGTGAATGCGCCTGTCTGAGTCAGTGGCGGTGTATGCGTATGTTGTGCGAGAGTCTGTACATGCGATTGGGGCAAGACTGTGTGCGTTACATTCATCGACAACATTCATAAATTGTCCTGTTGCAGCTAATATCCTTTCCGCCTCCCTCACTCCACCACTTTCACTCTCCAGCGCATCCAGAACAATGCTGCCCACCTCGTCCTCAGAAAGAAAAAATCCGACCACATCACTCCCCTGCTCAAACTCCTTCACTGGCTTCCCATCCCACAATGCATCCAATACAAGATTCTGTCTCTCTGCTACAAATCCCTGAACAACTGCATTTCTGCCTATCTCTCCAACTTACTTCACCCCTACATTCCTTCCCGCTCCCTCTCCGCCTCCACATCCCCTGCACCAAACTCAGCACTTTCGGCCCCCGCTCCTTCTCAGTGTATGGTCCATCCACCTGGAACACTCTCCCACTCTCTCTCCGTCAGAAACACTCTCTCTCCCCTTTCCAGTCCGCCCTCAAAACTCACCCCTTTCAACAGTTCTAGCACTATATCACCACACTCCCCACCCCATGCTGACTGTCGTAATGTATTTCACCATTTGTGGCACGTGAGTCATTGTCTAATGTGTGCGCATGCGTGCGCGAGTTGTGAGTGCGCGCTTAGAGTTATAATTATTATTAGATAAGCGCATTATATACTGTAATTATTATTATTATAATATCAAAGTTTCAGATGTTCTACCACAGGTTGAGATTATACTCACTGGATTGGGTGTGTACTACATACCATTTGCATCAATTGTATAAAGAAAATTATAGGAAATATGAATATTATCGATTGAATGTATGCAGAATAAGCTGAATATCATGAACACACACATTGAATTTCATTTGGAAACGATTTAATGCCAGAAAAGCATAGTGTGAGTATAAATACGTCTGTAGTGCAATGTCCATGAAGGCATGTCTTTCAGAATGTGGGTTTACAGCTCTTCAGGTTTCCAATGTAGGCACTTAGGTAGCCAGTAGCCAAGACCATTCCAACATGCATAAGAGTTATTCCTCAATTAACCCTTTGCGTGTCGGTAGCAGTTTTAGTTGTGATGATTCCTACAGGAACCATCATGACTAAACCCGATATCAACACACAAAGGGTTAAATTCCAGTCAGACAGAAGCTTGAACCCCTTAAGGAATGACACTCCGATAGATTGTCCTCAAAGAACCCTTTCGGTGGATCGTCCTGATCATCGCAGCAAGTACTGTTACTTTCAGAAAAAGTACCTCAAGCTGTTGATGTCAGTGAGGCGACTCTCTGCAAGCAAGAGGCATCATGAGCCCATCCAGGTGAATCCGCAGTATTTGTGAAAACTGTGCAATGTTTGACCTACTTCTAATTCAGGGATAACCTCAATTCTACTTCTGCCATGCCCTATCAAGCCCGCTCTTCCTATCAAGCTCCGAAGCACACCTGAATCTCAGCTTTGCTGATGCTGAAGGGGTCAACTTTGCTTAAAATTAGCAATCTACCCAGCGAGAATATTGCAAATAAACCCTAATGTGTCTTAGCCAGACTTGCGGCATTCACTACAGGTTTGGTTCCTCACTCTTGGAAATATAAAAGAAAGCTGCTGCCAGGCTTCAGAAAACTAAACAATGTGGATGCTCAACAGAAGTAAAGAGGTTTGTCCCCTCCATGAAAAGGAGGGTTGGGTCTGAGAAATGGAGGGTTGGGTTCAAAGCAAGGTAATTTTTCACAGGTAAAATTTTTGATTCAGTCCATTGTATTTGGCGCGATTTAACCCTTATCTTTCGGAATAGGCTTCGGGAAGCTGACGTCATCATGCCAGTTGTGGCGGCCATCTTGTGAGGATACAGGACTATGCGCTCATAGGGAAATCGCTGTTTTTGTAATATCAGAAAAGTCCTGATGTACTATAAGCAATAACAGTAAGTCTTGCCATCACTGTAGGAAACCGTTCGCCTGAATGTGTTTTTGTTTCCAAAGAAGAAGAAAAATGAAGAAAAACACGTTGAAACACTATTTCGCTTCTATACGATGATTATGGTATCCTCTTAAGATGGCGGCTGACGCGCCGACGCTGCTAGGCAACGTGGGGAACTGTAGAAAACCGCTCGCCTGAATGTGTTTTTGTTTGTTTCCAAGGCAAAGAAGAAGACAAATGAAGAAAAACATGCTGAAACACTATTTCGCTACTATACGATGACTATGGTATCCCCTTAAGATGGCGGCCGACGCACCGACGCTGCTAGGCAACGCTGGGAACTTTTCGAGCCCTTTACACCAGTGTGTAAACTAAGTGACTAAAATAGTTCAAGGGTAGTGCCAGAATAGCTTGGCGCCTCCAGGCGGCAAGCTATTCTGGCACCACCCTTGAACTAAAACCATTGATCTATATCTTACCTGTAAGTATTATAATGTAGTTTGATATGGCAGCGTACAAATTTGAAGTTTTAGCCTCAGTATGTGGGTTAAATCAGTGTTAAACTAAAGCACCGTTTTAAAAGAAAAGGCCCATTAGAGCCGGTAGGCTGGGCAAAAATCAACATGCATGAATATATTGTATCCTGACAAAAAGTCTTCAGAATATTGAAGATGTTCGGTAAACATAATGAAGAAAACTTGCGCCGCAAATTTTACTTTCTCTTGGTACTAAAATTCGTTAAGCCAATATAGCGAAGCGGATCCCTTCAGCAGTTGTTCATATTGTTGGTTTTTAAAAAAATAAGTGTAAACTGTGTCGGTTGAATGTGCATAAGGACTTGCTTGGAAATGCAATGTATTTTGTGGGCAAGAGGCAAAACTTATATTTGTGTTTGCAGCTTCCTTCGTATGCAGCTGCAGCTGCAGCGGCGATGTAAGGCATTTTTTATCGTCTGCTGCCTGCCAGGCTCGGCTAAGCCGAATGTCAAGGTCTTTCCGCAATATTTTACAATATGAAACATCAACTTAGGGTTTTCCTTCCCAAATATCTGACTTCGGCGCCTCGACGCGATACGTACAACCCGACCCGGTCCCCCAGCAGACCCGACTTGGGAGGGGTAGTGTTTGAAGTCAGTGCGTGAATATGAAAACGAGTCACAAACCTCGTAGTCGAAAAACCTCGTCTTCAAGATGGCGATGAAAAAGAGGCCAAATAGTGCGCATGCGCAATCACATTTTAAAATCAGAAATCGATATCACAGGCATTTGATAAAAGAATAAAGAAAAGGAAACCACACACTAAAAAGTAAAAGGTTCTGTGCACTCCAGTCCTATGTGTACTAGATGTTCTCTTTGCAAACTGTGAAATAATAGTGCGGCCGCAAAAACGAAATCAGAACCGTATATTTACTAGATTAGAACTTTAAATTTGTTCTCTTGCGGATCGAGTACTGATTTCAGTATTTTCACGTTCTGCGTTCAAACATACTGTAATTTCATTGGATTGTTTTCCGTTACCACAAAAAAACTGCACTGCAGGATGGACATTGGCGCTCTACAACTGAACATCAGCACGGCTGAAGATGGCCACCGCCCGCGACTGGCGTGATGACATCCTGAGCTTCCCGAGCCCTATATACTCTGTGTGTGTGTGTGTGTGTCTGTGTGTGTCAGTGTGTGTGTGTGTGTGTGTGTGTGTGTGTGTGTGTGTGTGTGTGTGTGTGTGTGTGTGTGTCAGTGCCGGGGTGTCTGTGTGTGTGACAGAGTGTGTCCTACGTGAGTTGCCGTTTAGTTGCGCTCAGAGCTATCTGAAAATGGCATTATTAATCTAATTATATCTTTATTTCTTCATATTATTATTATTATTATTATTATTATTATTATTATTATTATCTTTCGATGTTGTCCCTGCTTGACTGATGCCACAAGCGGACCGCCGTTTTGACGGCCATCACACGATGCAGCTCATTGTGATATGACACGGTCTTAGTCCCCGGCCGCACGGCCGTTGTTTGTTTGATTTTATGAGTGTTTTTGTTTTTTGTTGCGGCCGTGTGTGTGTGTGTGGTGTGTGTGTGTGTGTGTGTGTGTGTGTGTGTGTGTGTGTGCCACGGTGTGTGTGTGTGTGTGTGTGTGTGGTGCGTGCGTGCGGGCGTGCGTGCGTGCGTGTGTGTGTGTGTGTGTGTGTGTGTGTGTGTGTGTGTGTGTGTGTGTGTGTGAGTTAATTCACATCACACGTGTATAACATCTGATGTTTCTTTTCCTCCCAGTCTTCCGGTATAGTGACCAACTTCAATACATGTGTACTGAAGGAACTGTCACTTGCTTACTTACTTACTTACGCCTGTCACCCCTACCCGGGTATAGGCCGTCGACGAGAGACCTCCAGCAACTCCTGTCCTGTGCTTCTCCTTCGATTCTACTCCAGGTGGTTCCCAGTCTCTTGATGTCTGCTTGGAGGTCTCGACGCCAGGAGTTTCTCGGCCTACCTCTTTTCCTCTTTCCCTGGGGGTTCCATGACAATGCCTGCCTAGTGATACTGGAAGCTGGCTTTCTCAGGCTGTGACCGATCCATCCCCATCTTCTTCGCCCAATTTCATTCTCTGCTGTTATCTGCTCTGTTCTCTCCCAGAGTCTGACGTTGCTGATCTTCTCTGGCCAGTGGATTTTCAAAATTCTTCTAAGGCAACTGTTCATGAAGGTCTGTACTCTGTTGACTGTGGTTTTTGTCAATCTCCAAGTCTCTGCTCCATATAGGAGAACTGCTTTTACATTGGAGTTGAAAATCCGGACTTTGGTGTGTTGTGACAGCTCTCTGGAACTCCACACTTTTTTTAACTGGAGAAAGGCTGCTCTGGCTTTACCGATTCGTGCTCTGACATCTGCATCAGTGCCGCCTTTAATGTCTATGATGCTCCCGAGATAGGTGAAGGACTCCACCTCCTCCAACGGGGTGCCAGCAACCCAGACTGGTTCTTCCCTGGTTGTGTTCAGCCTCATTGTCTTTGTTTTCTGTTTGTGAATGGTGAGGCCCACTTGGGACGAGATGTCAGCAAGCCCCGTGGTCTTGTCCTGCATTTGTTGATGAGTGTGGGACAGTAATGCCAAGTCGTCTGCAAAATCGAGGTCGTCAAGCTGTGTCCACAGTGTCCACTGTATTCCACTTCGTCTGTGCTCCGTGGTCATCTTCATGACCCAGTCTATG
Source organism: Semisulcospira habei (assembly GCA_036245525.1). NCBI lineage: Eukaryota > Metazoa > Mollusca > Gastropoda > Semisulcospiridae > Semisulcospira > Semisulcospira habei. The sequence continues at coordinate 154,027,474 of BTPG01000006.1, forward strand.
GCCAGTAGGAAGAGGAACGGAGACAGCAGACACCCCTGCCTGACACCAGTTCTGACCTGGAGCTCCCTGGTGAACTGCCCTTCGTGGATCACGCGACATGTCATGCCATCGTAGCTGCTCTTGATCAGGCGGACGAGCTTTGTGGGTACACCGTAGTGTCGTAGGAGTTTCCACAGAGTCTCTCGGTCCACGCTCTCAAATGCTTTCTCATAATCCACAAAGTTGACGTACAGCGGGGAGCTCCACTCCAGAGACTGTTCCACGATGATGCGGAGAGTGGCGATCTGGTCTGTACATGATCGGTTCTTCCTGAATCCTGCTTGCTGGTCTCTCAGCTGGGGTTCAACGGAGCTCTTCATTCTCTCCAGGATGATCCTGTTGAAGACCTTTCCTGGTACTGACAGCAAGGTGATTCCTCTGTAGTTGGAACACTTGCTTAGGTCGCCTTTCTTGGGAAGCTTGATTAGGTACCCCTCCTTCCAGTCAGCTGGCATCACCTCCTCTTCCCAGATCTTTCCAAACAGTGGGTACAGCATCTCCACTGATGTCTCTAGGTCTGCTTTCAGAGACTCCGCTGGGATGCCATCTGGCCCTGCTGCTTTGCCGTTCTTCAAAAATGGCCACTGCTCTTCTGATCTCTTCCCGGCTGGGTCTGTCACAGCTGATGGGTAGGTCGGTCTCTGCCGGCTGGATGTCAGGGGGGTCGGGTGGGCTAGGTCTGTTCAGTAACTCTTCAAAATACTCGGCCCATCTGTCGAGTTGGTCTGCTCTGTCTGCAATAGGCTTGCCTTCTTGGTCTTTTACTGGTCTTTCTGTTTGGCCATACTTACCCGACAATCTTCTGGTAATGTCGTAGAGCTGTTTCATGTTGCCGCTGCCTGCTGCCTTTTCTGCCTCTGCTGCCAGGCTGTCTGTGTAGGCCCTCTTGTCTGCCCTGATACTCCTCTTCACCTCGCGGTTGGCTTCCGAGTATTCCTCCTGTGCCCTTACTTTGGCTGCTCTCGTGCGACTGTTGTTGACCGCTGCTTTCTTCTGCTTCCTCACTTCTATCTTCTTCAAGGTCTGTGCCGACAGCCAGTCCTTGTGATGGTGTTTCCTGAACCCTACAGTGTCTTTGCAGGTTGAGTTCAGCGCCTCTCTGACTGCCTTCCACTGCTGCTCTGTGGTGACCGCCTCCTCTTCATTTACTAGCTCCTGTAGTGCTTGAAACCGGTTGGACAGCACCAGTTTGAACTCTTCTCTAACTCCAGTTTCTCTCAGGAGGCCCCACCCAGGTCTGCCCTGGGGGACTTGGGTGGGGTTACGTACTTTTTAGTTCCCAGGGTCACCCTGGTCAGCCCCACAGGGTGGGTTTTGCCCTCTATTCTGGGGCATGTGTTTCTGTCTACCCTTGGTCCATTCACCTGTATTTTCCTTTTTTAAACTCTCCCTACTGTCTGCGCTGACTGTAGCTCTTGATATTGGATGTGTGTTGCTAAATGGTCTTGGGTTTATTTAGCATATTACTATTAGACCGGCTGGTGACGTACATTCAATGTTCTGTTTAGTTTTTTTTCACAAGCAGTGCAGGCACGTCCTGAGAAAGTCTTGTTGCTGTCGGGACGTTAAGCAAAGTACAATCAATCAATCAATCTCTCAGGAGGCCTACATTATAGCGCTGTCTTCTTGTTGTCTCTGTGCGGCTTTTCTTTAGCTTGAGCTTCATTCTTAAGGTAAGCAGATGGTGGTCTGAGGCAACATCTGCTCCCCTCCTCACTCGAACATCTTGAAGGGATCTTCTAAATTTCTTGCTAATGCAGATATGGTCTATTTGGTTCTCTGTTGTATGGTCAGGTGAGACCCAAGTTGCTTTGTGTATTCTTCTGTGTGGGAAGATGCTGCCTCCAATGACAAGTCGGTTTAGAGCACAAAAGTCTACAAACCTCTCCCCGTTCCCACTCATCTCCGAGCCTAGTCCCTGTCTCCCCATCACCTCTTCGTATCCGGTGTTGTCCTCCCCTATTTTGGTATTAAAATCGCCCATGACGATGGTGATGTCTCGCTCCGCACATTTGTCCACGGCACTCTGGAGTCGGTCGTAGAACTCTTGTTTCTCTTCCTCGTCACTGTCATTGGTGGGCGCATAACACTGGATGACGTTCAGCTTGAGCTTTTTCTTGGTTCTAAAGGCTGCTGTGATAATTCTTGGCCCAAGAGGTTCCCAGCCCATCAGCGCTCTCTGTGCCACTGGTGACAGCATGAATGCTACTCCTTCTGTATGGGGGGCATTCTCCTCTTCATGACCTGAATACAGAATCATCTCCCCACTTAACAGCCTTTTCTGGCCAGACTGCGTCCATCTGGCTTAACTGATACATAGCAGGGAAAGGTTGTACTTTTGCATTTCCGCTGCTATCTGGGCGGCCTTGCCGCTCTGGTACATGGTCTTGACGTTCCATGGTTGTGTCCCTGGATAGAGAGAGGCGGCTCGGTCCTGTGGCTTCCGAAGACTTCCGGCTTTCACCACAGGACGTCATAAGTCTTCTGGTAGAAGAACCTTCCTCCTCCAGAAAAGGAATTACTGTTAGTCTTTTCGTCGGCGTTTTTGTAGCTATTTCCTTTTTTGCAGGGTGGGGAAGCTACCCCCACGCCCAACCCCCTTACTAGGAGGACCAGGGGTTTTCTGTCGGGGTCACCTTCCCTTAGACCATGTTGGTTCACGGCACCTTATTTCATTCGGTGCACCCCTCCTTCGAGGGACCCCCTATCCACCACCCAGGGGACGCGCCTCAACGCCATATGGTCCCAGCGCGAGGACTGTCACTTGAGCTGGGTTGGTATACCTCGCCCGGTACCTATAGGTTAAACGCACCAGTGGCACCATTACTGCGATTTTCGCAGCTGTCTGGTCGCTCGGACTAGTCCGGTGCACCAGAACTGCGTGCGCAGATAGGCTTCTGCACAGTGTGGTCACGTACGTTCGCGCGGAAGCCGGATTGTGATCGCAGTCGAAAAAACGGTCAGTTTTAGCGTTCATTTATCCCGGCCCATTGAACACAAAATGTTCGGGGACGTACGTCCCTACTAGAAACAGATAGCCGGGTCTCTGGGGGTAGTTCATTCTCGTCCAGTCAGATCTTGCGTATTCCTGAATCAAGTCCATTGTAGTGCTCTCGTCTCTCGTCGCGGCAGTACTATGACGGCTACGGTGCTTTCTGCCACAGAGTGACGCAGATGTCGCAAAATCACCACCATTGAGGATAAAAGCTATTTTTTTCAAATCTGCCAAATCGTGTAATGTTTCGTGGTGCTAGCATAAGGATTGCCGGATTGTGGCGACCGCTCTCAAGACGCTACAGGTAAATCTCGTGGAGGGGGTGTGTAGTCAGTTTTCTGGTCAACGATTGCTGGGCTACACTACCTGAGACGTGCAGGTATTGTCAAAAACATGTAGTGTTGCCCTAGAAACACTGACTATTGCCTGCCGCCCATTCTACCTGCCGAAGGAGTTTTCACGTGTCATTTTGACTGCCGTGTACATCCCACCACAAGCGAACACGAAAGCCGCGATAACGCAGCTGTGTGACTGATATTGTTACACTAGGCAGAGAACTCAAACCCGGACTCTTTTGTTGTTGTCGCTGGCGATTTCAATAAAGCTAATCTTAGCAAAGAGATGCCTAAGTTTGTACAGCAAGTATCTTGTGCCACTAGAGATGGTAACATTTTACATCATTGTTACTCAACCACTGAAAGGCGCTAACCGTTCCATCGCCAGTGCTCCACTCGGACAGTCAGATCATGCGGCCATGATTTATCTTGTGCCAGCTGAAGCAACAACTCAAAAGTGCAAAAGCAAAAGTAAAACTCAATCAAACAGTGGTCACCTGAGGCAGCTGAAACACTCCGTGGCTGTCTAAAGTGCACTGACTGGGACTGATGTGTTTAAGGAGGTAACATCAGACATTCACGACGGAGGCAGAGACTGTCACTGACTACATTGCCTTCTGTGAGAGCCTCTGTATTCCCACCAAGACCTGCAAGAGTTTTCCTAATGACAAGCCATGGTTTACAGTGAAACACAAACTCCAGGAAAAACATGACGCGTACAAAGACAATGACAGAGAAAGGTACAGCCCAGGTATGCAGTACACAAAGCAATTAAGACTGCCGCCAAGCGCAACTCCAGAGAAGACTAGAACAGAAAATCGCAGCTACTTGAGTAACCCTAGGGACATCTGGCAAGGCCTCAAAGTCATTACAAACTATAAACCAGCTTCCAAGACTGCTGATGTTACAGATGCGTCTCTCCCAGACACTCTAAATGACTTATAGTCGTTTTGACAAAAAGAATACGACCCCACCTCCTTCTGTGGTGAGGAGTCATACTAGTCATTATTCTAGACGCCGATGTCAGGTACATGTTTCAGCGTCTAGACAACAGGAAAGCTGCCCTCAGACGAGACTGTGCCGACCAGCTCTCGGGCGTCTTTACTGACATTTTCAACATGTCTCTCTCTCAGTGCACTGTTCCTCAGTGTTTCAAAGGTCCACCATCATTCCTGTTCCGAAAAAAATCCAAAGTCGGTGTCCTCCCTAAGCGACTATAGACCGGTCGCTCTGACCTCGGTTGTCATGAAGAGGCTTGAGCGCCCGGTCCTCCGGTTTCTGAGAACACTTTCTGATCCTCTGCTGGATTGTTTTCAATTCGCGTATCGCGAAAAACGTTCCGTGGAGGATGTGGTGTCACTTGGTTTGTTTTATTTTTACAACACCTTGAAATCCCAAACACGCCTATGCCAGAATTTTATTTGTTGATTACAGTTCTGCTTTTAACACCATTATTCCATCCAAATTGTACCAGAAGATCCAGCAAATCGGAGTTCCAGAAGCATTGTGTCTCTGGACCCTCGATTTCCTGTTGATGAGACCACAGATCGTTAAAATTGGTGAAAATGTGTCATCCACCCTCATTTTATCCACGTGCATGCCTCAGGGGTGCGTGCTCTCCCCTATGCTTTACTCCCTGTTTACTTATGACTGTGCTTCATGCCATGCCAGTACTAAAGTTCTGAAATTTGCAGATGACACCACAGTGGAAGGGTGCATTACAAACTCAGACGAATCTGCCTACCGTAGTCAGGTGGATACTCTAATTAGTTGGTGTAATAACAACAACCTTGAACTGCACTCTGGCAAAACAAAAGAAATGATTGTGGAATTTAGAAAGAAACAGTCCCCTCCCCCTCTTGTGATCAATAGTGAAATCATTGAAACAGTCCAGAACTTTTAGTTTCTTGGCACTACCCTTTCCGTCCTGTGAGTCTCTCATCCCTTTCTCCAAGACTGTCCGAGATTTTGGTGTCTTTGTCGATACCAGTCTTACCATGGAAGACCATATCAGTGCTGTTGTCAGGGGATGCTACTTCCATCTTCGCTCCCTTGGGAAACTACTACCTGTCATGAGAGCCAAAGCTGCAAATGCTATCGCCGTTGCCCTTGTCCTATCCAGACTGGACTACTGTACTCTTTGGGGTCTGCCAGAGCAACATCGGCAGACTTCAACTGGTTCAGAACACGGCCGCCAGAATTGTCACAAGAACCAAAAGAAGGGAGCATATCACACCAGTCCTTAAGCAGTTGCACTGGCTTCCAGTCAAGCAAAGAATTGATCACAAGATTCTCACTTTGTGTCACAAGTCTATAAATGACCCAGACTCACCAGAGTACCTCCGGGAAATAGTCCCACGCCATAACCCTCCGAGGCAGCTCCGTTCGGCTGTCTGGTCCAAACTCTGCACCCCAAGTGTTGAAAGCCACACAAAGAAGCGACTTCGTTTCCGGGCATTTTCACACTGCGGACCTAGGCTGTGGAATGGATTACTACAATCCTTGAGGGACATTGACTGCATTGGCACCTTCAGGACGGAGGCACATCAAAACCCAACTGTTTCTTGACTTTTAATTCTAGCACTACTGTGCACCAGAAGTTGCGTGTGTTGTTTTTATTTATTTATTTTTATTTATTTATTTATTTATTTATTTATTTATTTATTTATTTATTATTTATTTATTTATTTATTTATTGCGCCCTGAGCATGCTGCTAGCATGGAGTGGATGCGCATTACAAGTGGACATCATCATCATCATCATACCCTGTCATGCGAGCTTACTGAGTGGGAGGAAAACACTCGCCTCATCGTCCAAAATGCATAGCAGCGCTTGTTCTTCCTGCGACGTCTGAAAAGTTTCGGTCTCGGTGTCCACGTTGATGCAATTTTACCAAGCTGTGATTGAGAGCGTGCTCACCTTTTCGATCACGGTTTGGTATGGTTCGGCCATCACGGCCAAAGAGAAAATCATACTGAGTCAAGACCGTGTCAAAAATCATAGGCAGAGATCTTCCTAGCCTGGACTCACTGTACCAGCAGCGTCTCTTAGGTAGAGCAAGTCTTATCTCCAGTGATTCCACCCACCCCGGCAATGAGCTTTTCCAAATTCTACCATCAGGGCGCAGGTACAGGTTCATCAGTACCAGGACCAGTAGATTCCGCAACAGTTTTTCCCCTCTGGCTGTGCGCGCTCTCTCTGATCAACCACACTGATGGGAGAGAGCTCGAGTGGCGAGTGAGAACGACTGTGTACAGTCGGAGCTTTTAATTGAATCAGATGTTACTGTTTCAGTGGTGTGTAATAATAATAATAATAATTACGGTATTTATAATGTGCTTATCTTATAATAATTATAACTCTAAGCGCGCACTCACAACTCGCACACGCACGCGCACGCTTTAGACAATGACCCACGTAACACGAATAGTGAACATACATTACAACGGTCAGCTTGGGGTGGGGAGTGTGGTGATATAGTGCTAGAACTGTTGAAAGAGGTTCGGAGTTTCAGAGGGCGGTTTGGAAGGAGGAGAGCGAGTGTTTCTGACGGAGAGAGAGTGGGAGAGTGTTCCAGGTGGATGGACCGTATACTGAGAAGGAGCGGGGGCCGAAAGTGTTGAGTTTGGTGCGGGGGATGAGGAGGCGGAGAGGGGCGGAGGGAACGGGGAGAAGTGTAGGGGTGAAGTAAGTTGGAGAGATAGGTAGGAGCGTAGTTGTTCAGGGATTTGTAGCAGAGAGACAGAATCTTGTATTGGATGCGTTGGGAGAGCTTGAGCAGGGGAGTGATGTGGTCAGATTTTTTTCTTTCTGAGGACGAGGCGGGCAGCATTGTTCTGGACGCGCTGGAGAGTGAGAGTGGTGGAGTGAGGAAGGCCGGAAAGGAGAGAGTTGCAGTAGTCGATGCGAGATAAGATGAGAGAGATAGCGTTTGGTCGGTAGCCGGTGAGGCCGACGGTATTTTCTGATCTGACTGATGCGGCGGCGGAGGTGGAAATAACATGCCTGGGCCTGGTGTGTATGTGTGTGTGTGTGTGTGTGTGTGCCAGTGTGTGTGTGTGTGTGTGTGTGTGTGTGTGTGTGTGTGTGTGTGTGTGTGTGTGTGTGTGTGTGATTTTAGTCAGTAACTGACATCAAGACAAATTCCAATGTTTTTATTGTTTTGTACATATATGGCAATAAACTATCTTATCTTATATGGGAAAGGATTTATTCTTTATTCATCTTATTTTGCAGCAATCAAACGCCGTCATTCTTTCTCCGAGATTGCTCATTACAAGTGCAGAGAGCACACGCTTTAAACCTATGCCGATCTGGTGCACAGGACCGATCCGAGCGACCGGTCAGGTGCGAAAATAACAACAATTTCGCCGCTGGTGCATGTCACCTAGGCACAGTATACTAACTCAGTCAGCGTCACTTGCCGTGAGGGTTGTTTAAATAAACGTGTTGCTGAAAAGAATATTTCTGCACTTTTAAATCTCTGGGATTTACATATATTGTTAGCACAATATATTCTTTTTCACGATTGCAGCATATATCTTCAGCACGTTTGAAGTTGGCTGCTGAACAGAAGAAGATATTGTCTTTGGTACCACTGCGCCATCAAGGAATACTGTCTATCAATTTTTTAGGAAGTGAGGTTACAAAGTAAAGTAGATTATAGCACTGTCAGGGGAGAGAAATGTGCATGATCGACCAGTGATCATAGATCTACTGTGGCCAAAGCACAAAAAAAAAAAAAGAGATAGGAAAGAGAGGGGGCGCTAAAAAAGTGACTGAAAGCAATGCATATGGAAGCCCCCCCGAAGGGGGGCGTATCACATATCCCACTGTTCCAGCCACTCAGTGCATGGAAATTTAAATCTAGGTACCCCCGAGGGGGGTCCAGATATTTAGCCGGTGTGGACAGCTGTTTCGGTCTTGGCGACCTCCTCAGCACACCATCGGCGATACTGGAGGAGGCAGGAATTTCTGCCCACCTGCAAAGACAACCACATTTTACTGTGGTGTCTGCAAGGGCATACATTCCATGCCACCACCTAGAGCCAAATCTCCATGCACCCTAAAAGAGAACCTACCAAAAGGGGGGAAGGGGTTGCAGTCGATATTGTAGTAGTAAATGAAAAGAAAAGGGGAGACTGCCAGTGCTAATATTTTAGGAAGGTTACAAAGTAAAGTAGATTATAGCACTGTCAGGGGAGAGAAATGTGCATGATCGACCAGTGATCATAGATCTACTGTGGCCAAAGCACAAAAAAAAAAAAAGAGATAGGAAAGAGAGGGGGCGCTAAAAAAGTGACTGAAAGCAATGCATATGGAAGCCCCCCCGAAGGGGGGCGTATCACATATCCCACTGTTCCAGCCACTCAGTGCATGGAAATTTAAATCTAGGTACCCCCGAGGGGGGTCCAGATATTTAGCCGGTGTGGACAGCTGTTTCGGTCTTGGCGACCTCCTCAGCACACCATCGGCGATACTGGAGGAGGCAGGAATTTCTGCCCACCTGCAAAGACAACCACATTTTACTGTGGTGTCTGCAAGGGCATACATTCCATGCCACCACCTAGAGCCAAATCTCCATGCACCCTAAAAGAGAACCTACCAAAAGGGGGGAAGGGGTTGCAGTCGATATTGTAGTAGTAAATGAAAAGAAAAGGGGAGACTGCCAGTGCTAATATTTTAGGAAGGTTACAAAGTAAAGTAGATTATAGCACTGTCAGGGGAGAGAAATGTGCATGATCGACCAGTGATCATAGATCTACTGTGGCCAAAGCACAAAAAAAAAAAAGAGATAGGAAAGAGAGGGGGCGCTAAAAAAGTGACTGAAAGCAATGCATATGGAAGCCCCCCCGAAGGGGGGCGTATCACATATCCCACTGTTCCAGCCACTCAGTGCATGGAAATTTAAATCTAGGTACCCCCGAGGGGGGTCCAGATATTTAGCCGGTGTGGACAGCTGTTTCGGTCTTGGCGACCTCCTCAGCACACCATCGGCGATACTGGAGGAGGCAGGAATTTCTGCCCACCTGCAAAGACAACCACATTTTACTGTGGTGTCTGCAAGGGCATACATTCCATGCCACCACCTAGAGCCAAATCTCCATGCACCCTAAAAGAGAACCTACCAAAAGGGGGGAAGGGGTTGCAGTCGATATTGTAGTAGTAAATGAAAAGAAAAGGGGAGACTGCCAGTGCTAATATTTTAGGAAGGTTACAAAGTAAAGTAGATTATAGCACTGTCAGGGGAGAGAAATGTGCATGATCGACCAGTGATCATAGATCTACTGTGGCCAAAGCACAAAAAAAAAAGAGATAGGAAAGAGAGGGGGCGCTAAAAAAGTGACTGAAAGCAATGCATATGGAAGCCCCCCCCCCCCCCCCCCGAAGGGGGGCGTATCACATATCCCACTGTTCCAGCCACTCAGTGCATGGAAATTTAAATCTAGGTACCCCCGAGGGGGGTCCAGATATTTAGCCGGTGTGGACAGCTATTTCGGTCTTGGCGACCTCCTCAGCACACCATCGGCGATACTGGAGGAGGCAGGAATTTCTGCCCACCTGCAAAGACAACCACATTTTACTGTGGTGTCTGCAAGGGCATACATTCCATGCCACCACCTAGAGCCAAATCTCCATGCACCCTAAAAGAGAACCTACCAAAAGGGGGGAAGGGGTTGCAGTCGATATTGTAGTAGTAAATGAAAAGAAAAGGGGAGACTGCCAGTGCTAATATTTTAGGAAGGTTACAAAGTAAAGTAGATTATAGCACTGTCAGGGGAGAGAAATGTGCATGATCGACCAGTGATCATAGATCTACTGTGGCCAAAGCACAAAAAAAAAAAAGAGATAGGAAAGAGAGGGGGCGCTAAAAAAGTGACTGAAAGCAATGCATATCATGCACATTTCTCTCCCCTGACAGTGCTATAATCTACTTTACTTTGTAACCTTCCTAAAATATTAGCACTGGCAGTCTCCCCTTTTCTTTTCATTTACTACTACAATATCGACTGCAACCCCTTCCCCCCCTTTTGGTAGGTTCTCTTTTAGGGTGCATGGAGATTTGGCTCTAGGTGGTGGCATGGAATGTATGCCCTTGCAGACACCACAGTAAAATGTGGTTGTCTTTGCAGGTGGGCAGAAATTCCTGCCTCCTCCAGTATCGCCGATGGTGTGCTGAGGAGGTCGCCAAGACCGAAACAGCTGTCCACACCGGCTAAATATCTGGACCCCCCTCGGGGGTACCTAGATTTAAATTTCCATGCACTGAGTGGCTGGAACAGTGGGATATGTGATACGCCCCCCTTCGGGGGGGCTTCCATATGCATTGCTTTCAGTCACTTTTTTAGCGCCCCCTCTCTTTCCTATCTCTTTTTTTTTTTTGTGCTTTGGCCACAGTAGATCTATGATCACTGGTCGATCATGCACATTTCTCTCCCCTGACAGTGCTATAATCTACTTTACTTTGTAACCTTCCTAAAATATTAGCACTGGCAGTCTCCCCTTTTCTTTTCATTTACTACTACAATATCGACTGCAACCCCTTCCCCCCTTTTGGTAGGTTCTCTTTTAGGGTGCATGGAGATTTGGCTCTAGGTGGTGGCATGGAATGTATGCCCTTGCAGACACCACAGTAAAATGTGGTTGTCTTTGCAGGTGGGCAGAAATTCCTGCCTCCTCCAGTATCGCCGATGGTGTGCTGAGGAGGTCGCCAAGACCGAAACAGCTGTCCACACCGGCTAAATATCTGGACCCCCCTCGGGGGTACCTAGATTTAAATTTCCATGCACTGAGTGGCTGGAACAGTGGGATATGTGATACGCCCCCCTTCGGGGGGGCTTCCATATGCATTGCTTTCAGTCACTTTTTTAGCGCCCCCTCTCTTTCCTATCTCTTTTTTTTTTGTGTGCTTTGGCCACAGTAGATCTATGATCACTGGTCGATCATGCACATTTCTCTCCCCTGACAGTGCTATAATCTACTTTACTTTGTAACCTTCCTAAAATATTAGCACTGGCAGTCTCCCCTTTTCTTTTCGTCTATCAATTTTGTTTGCGGTATACCTGCGCCATCAGGCCTTCAGGCACCTTGATTTTGTGGTACCCCTGAGCCACCGAGAACGAAGACGACGATCTGACATGTCGTAAATGCTCATAACAGTGGTATAACGAAATAATTTGAAAAATAAGTGCTAATAAATGCCATGCACTTTACTATGTGAAACATTATTTTACTAATCATAAATACTGTTCAGTCACCCACATTTCACGTTATGCCGTAAACGAGGTCGCAATGTGTCCGCGATAACAATATTGTCGTTTCATCTCCATTTCTCAACTCAAAAAGGTACGTGGAAGACACTCTTTCCTTTCCAGTTCATCTGAATTGTACCAATTAGAAGATAGTTTATCTTTTCGCATCATGACTTAGTTGTTTTGTTAACTATTGACAATATAAGTCTGTCAGTTGTCCGTTTTGTACAGCGAACGAAGACTTCGCCAGTTTCGGGGATGTGGTATAATCGTACACGTGCGGATGCGCAGTTTTGCTGACTAAGCCTAGATCAGCCAGCACGCCGTCAGAAGTAAATTACTTTGTAATGACATGAAGGAAGAGAGGAAATGGTATTGCTAGCGTTGTCTTTTGTTAGTAATTTGTTGTTTTTTCTCCCTACCCACCTCTTTTCGCACGCATTACACCCCTACATTTTCAGAACATCCTTCTTTTTCTAAACATGCTGACATAATTGCTATGTGTGGCAACAGCATACTTAGTGAAATGTTATCAGTGTCATAGATCGTCGTATACTGGCACAAACAGCAAAATGATTAAGGTTCTATTAATATTCAGATAAGCTACTGTTAGCTTCAGTGAAAAGGGAATTAGAGTATATCGCAAAAACAGTCTTGATTGGTTAGTTCGGGTTTAACGTCCACATCACCGAGGTGATCATGGACGGCCCTGACGGGCGGGTTATGGGGGACAGGGAAATCTATTGTCTATGGAGTACGACCTGAACACTGATCAACTCAGGCGCACTCCAACTGTGCCACTTTGATTTACCAGGACCTTTCCAACGGACATGCTATTGAACAAATCCGCTTTTCCCCCCTGGATTGTGAGTCCAGCTACCGGGGCCGGGACGGGATTCGAACCCACGACCCGGCGATTCCCTTCGCTCTCCTGCTCCGACGTTTAACCGCCTGAGCTATTTCGGACTCAACAGTCTTGATTATAAAATTACAGTAAACATGCTGCAATAACACAATTTTATTGACAGGTTGCTTATAAGGAATTTAATATTAAACATATTTTCGTACAGATCTTATCAAAATAGTGTGCAGAACACACATGTCAGAGCTACATAATATATATATATATATATATATATATATATATATATATATATCTGACAGCTGCTACCTCTGTAAACCATACATTTTGTAGTTTCTCTGTAAGCCCCTTACGCCTGCAGTTAGAAGGTGTGCTAACCCATGTGCAGCAAATAACGTGCCATGACTCTTGCCCCCGTCTTTAACTTAAACTGAACTCACTTAACCCCATAGCAATTTTTGAGGCGTCACGTAACGGCTATGTACCAGTTGCGCTGAGTTGGTATACCTCACCCTGTGCCTACGTGACATGCACCAGTGGCACCATTGTTGTTATTTTCGCACCTGACCGGTCGCTTGGACCAGTCCTGTGCACCAGATCAGTTTAGAGCGTGTGCTCTCTGCACTTGTAATGAACAATCTCGGAGAAAGAATCACGTGACTTTTGATTGCTGCAAATTAAGATGAATAAAGAATAAGCCCTTTCCCATATGCAATCCGGCAATAATGCATCCTTATGCTAGCACCAAGAAACATCCCACGATTTGGCAGATTTGAAAAATAGCTTTTTTCCTCAATGGTGGTGATTTTGCAACATCTGCGTTGCTTTGCGGCAGAAAGCACTGTCATATCTGTAGTACGAGTGTTATACAATGGACTTGATTCAGGAATACACAAGTTCTGACAAGAATGAACTGCCCCCGGAGACCTATCTTTTTCCAGTAGAGATGTACACACTCAAACAAAACAAGGAGCTAACGCGAAAATCGGAAATGAACCGTTTTTTGGCTGCGATCACAATCTTCCGTGGGAATGTACGAGACTACACTACAAGTGCAGAAGCCTACCTGTGCGCACAGTTCTAGTGCACAGGACCAGTCCGAGCGACCGGACAAATGTGAAAATCACAGTAATGGTGCCACTGGTGCGTTAACCTAGGTACAGGGCGAGGTATACCAACTCAGCACCACTTGCAGGTGGTGGATCAACCATGTTAATTCTAGGGCACCATCAGATAAGCATGATACCAGAAGGTGCCAAGCTAATCTGACACTACTTTAAAATTGTCATGGTTGAGCCATCACCTGCAAATGGTACATAGTGTGTTGGGGCTAAATGGATGTAAAAGAGCCCAGTAACTGTTGTGCCACAACCCATGCTTTCCTGTTAGGGAGACTCCAGAATAGGATGGAAGTGAGCACTCATTTCATAATCTATACTAGTTGCATAGCTTTTGATAAGCCCATGCTACAGGGGCTCATGAGAATTCATTCCTCTTTCCTACCCAGATTTGTTCCAGCTGTTATTCAGGCATGGGAATTGTCCACGAAAACGCGGGATTCCGCGGGGAAAAAAAAATCGTCCGCGAAATTAAAAGGCGTCTCCGCAAAAAAATCATCGTGGGTAGCAAAACGAGCAAAGCACCGGTTGTACTCCGCCATCATAATATGACGCGGCAGGCTGTGTCCTCGGCCCGAGTGTGCCGCACGCTTTGCAGTAAACGTGGGGGGGGGGGGGGGGGGTGGGGGAGGGGACACCTTGACTCCATGCACCCGAAAATTAAAAACCCGTCTGCCCACCTACGTTAACTGCACAGCGCGCGGCACGCTCAGGCTGAGGACACAGCTTGCCGCGTCATATTATGACGGCGGAGTACAACCGGTGCTTTGCTCGTTTTGCTACCCACAATGATTTTTTCGCAGAGACGCCTTTTTAATTTCACCCCCTGGAAACAAGGTCTAGTATAGTGGAGGCCTTTTGTGCCGGTTTGAACGTCCCATTTCAGATGATTTTTGCTTCGGCAATTCCCATGCCTGGTTATTGAAATGGGAGGCTTACTTCAGGCTGAACATGTGATTTCATGCCTCATATGTGCTTGCCTATGTACTATAATTGTTTTTAATTCATTTGTTACTTTGGTGCATGTTTATGCATACTCTGTTTGGTGGATTCATGCTTGAGGAAGGACACATACCCTGGACTCGGGCACGTTGATTGTTATGTAAAATTTAGACCCAAAAGTGTAAAATACAAAGATCTGTGGAAAGAAACATGCTTTGAAAGGACAAGTACAATACAAATGACTACATTTTAAGGTTTTAACCCTTTGTGAAACACCCTAAAATTTAATAAATTGTGCTCCACTTGTCCTTTTCTTTGTTGGGATTTTCTCTTTGATTTACATAGTAAGATGCTTTTAACTACTCCTTGGGTGTCAGTAGCGGTTTTTGGTCGCGATGATTCCTCCAGGAATCATTGGAACTGAATTTAAAATGCTACTGACACCCAAAGGGTTTATCAACTCACATGTTTCAGGTCGCCATTTTCCAACTCAATGAGAGTGCTAGAAGCAGGAAGCGTCCACACGTACAAGATGGGAAAGAATCGGAAACACCGGATACGAAAAGCCGGCAAAGAAAATGAGCCAGATGAATCCAGCGACGATGGAGCAGCCAGTATGTTGTTGTGTTAGCCAGCCAGTTATAGCTGGGTTGACAGTTGCCTCGTTCTGCCCGCGACACACCACAGCAAGATATGGCTTGACCATGATAGTTCCAGGGTGGTGGCAGAATAGCTTGGTGCCTATAGGGCCAAGCTATTCTGCCACCAGCCTTGAACTATCATGGTCGATCTGTCTCATAAATGGTAATGCAGTCCTCAGAGGATAACTCCAAAATGTAGGTATTTCGTACCTTGGGCACAATGAGTTAACACTTTACCAAATAGTGATATATATATATATATATATTTGTTTTCATCCATACTTCACATGACCAGTCTCTTTAGTGCAAACCGTACCATGTCTTGGCTTGACTTTGCGAACGAAGATTTTATAGGGGTTGCCCATGACGTCTGCAGGCATGGCTGCGGAGGCCAAGCCGGGACAGGCAGGTTCGACCGCAGTGGCTGCAGGGGAAGGTCTGGCCAGGGTTCTGAGTTTCAACATCTCTGTTTTTTCTCCTGAGCCGCGTGTCCTTAAGGCTAGCTCTGCGAGAGTCTTCAAAGGAGACAGCTGCCTTGTACATGGTGGAGCGCCAGGTGTCGCAGTCCGCAGCAAGCAAAGACCAATGGTGGTGGTTGATTTGGCAGGCACTAAGTGACTTCTTGAGACCGTCTTTGTATCTCTTCTTAGGTGCCCCTCTGTCTCGGTGTCCAGTGGCGAGCTCGCCGAACAGGGTGATCTTGGGTAGGCGATGATCCTCCATCCTGGAGATGTGCCCCGCCCAGCGAAGCTGTGTCTGCAGCAACAAAGCCTCGATGCTCAGTTTCCGCCTGTTCAAGGACCTCGACGTTGGTGACATAGTCACTCCAGTGAATGTCGAGGATGGTACGCAGGCAGCGCTGGTGGAAGCGTTCGTGGAGTCGTATTTGGCTGCGGTAGAGGGCCCAGGACTCGGAACCATACAACAGGGTGGTGAGGACGACAGCTCTGTACACGCTGATCTTGGTGCCATTTTTTAGCTGTTGATTGTGCCACACCCGCTTGAATAGTCGCCCGAAAGCACTGTTCGCTTTTGGCAGCCTGTTGTCCAGTTCCTTGTCCAGCTTGGCGTCCAACGTGATGATGCAGCCAAGGTAGGTAAGTTGGTGTACAGACTTCAGTTCGGTCTCGCCAATGGTGATGTGGGGAGGGCAGTGCTCTTCCTTGGGTGCCGGCTGATGAAGGACCTCTGTCTTTTTCAGACTGACCTCAAGTTCAAAGAGCTGGGCAGCATCTGTGAAGCAGGACGTGATGCGCTGCAAGGTTCTCTCTGTGTGTGCAACAAGGGCAGCGACATCAGCAAAAAGCAGCTCATGGATCAGTCGGTCTAGGGTTTTGGTGTGGGCCTGCAGTGGTCTGAGGTTGAACAGGCTGCCATCGAGACGATACCTGATGTACACTGCGTCGTCATCGTCGAGGTCCACTGTGGCCTGCTTCAACATCATGCTAAAGAAGATGGTAAAGAGGGTCGGCGCCAGCACGCAGCCCTGCTTCACGCCGTTGAGAATGGGGAATGGTTCTGAGAGGTCACTGTTGAGTCTGACCTGGCCTTGCTGGTCCTCATGGAGCTGGATGATCATGCTAAGGAACTTTAGGGGACAGCCAAGTCGCTCCAGGATCTGCCACATGCCTTGCTGCTCACAGTGTCAAACGCTTTTGTTAGGTCGACAAACGTTACGTACAGCCCTTTGTTCTGCTTGCGGCACTTCTTCTGAAGCTGTCTCAGCACAAAGACCATGTCGGTGGTACTCCTGTTGGCTCTGAAGCCACACTGGCCCTCTTTGAGGTGGTCTTCAGCGATGGCAGGTACCAGCCGATTCAGGAGCAGCCTTGCAACAATTTTCCAGGCAATGGACAGCAGGGTAATTCCACGATAATTAGAGCAGGCAGACTTCTCTCCTTTGTTCTTGTACAGGGTGATGATGACTGCATCACGGAGATCCTTTGGTAGTGTTCCTTTCTCCCAGCAGCAGAGAAAGAGGTCATGGAGCTTGTTGTGCAGTGCTGGGCCTCCATGTTTCCAGATCTCTGGCGGGATTCCGTCAATTCCTGCTGCTTTGCCACTCTTGAGCTGGTGGATGGCCTTGAGGGTCTCTTCAGTGGTGGGTGATTCATCCAATTCAACCTTTACTGGGAGGTGTGGGATTTGGAAAATGACTGCTTCTTGAACAGTGCACTCAGCGCTGAAGAGGTCCTGAAAGTATTCCGACCAGCGGTTCAAGATGGACGTACTATCTGTGAGGAGTGCCTGTCCATCAGCGCTTCGCAGGGGACTTTGTACCAGGTGCCTGGGGCCATACACTGCTTTCAGTGCTTCGTAGAAGCCCCTGTAGTCACCGTTGTCAGCGCAAAGCTGGGTCCTCTGTGCCAGTCTGGACCACCACTCGTTCTGGAGCTCTCTCAGCTTGCGTTGGAGACTGCTGCAGATGAGGCGGAAGGCAGACTTCTTCACAGGGCAGGAAAGCTGGGCTAGGTGGGCCTGGTGGGCAGCTCTTTTTTCTGCTAGAAGTTCCTGGATCTCTACTTTGTTTTCGTCAAACCAGTCTTTGTTCCTCTTTCTAGCAAAGCCCAAGACTTCCGCTGAGGATTTTGCAATAGCAGTTTTCAGTTGTTCCCAGAGTGTTTCAGGGGAGGAGTCTGCTGGATCAGCTGTGTCTTTGAGCATGCGCTGCAGATCTGTCTGAAAGGCAGCTTTCACGTCGTCAAGCTGAAGGCTGGCAACATCAAGCTTTTTCTTGGGGGGGGGGGGGGGGGGGGGGGGGGGGGGGGCCCTTTCCTGGGTTTCAGCTCGAGGCGGAGCCTGAGTTTGCAGCGGACAAGGCGGTGGTCAGTGTGGCACTCTGCGCTGGCATCTCTCTGGTGATGACCAGTCTCTTTAGCGCAAACCGTACCATGTGACCATGATACAAAAACCCTTGTAGCGACAAATGGCGGACTTCTTGTAGCCCTCTTCTTGACGCATCTTTGATGCGAGTTATGTTCTATAAAAGATCACCAAATTGTTCTAAAGTAAATGTTGTTCGAAACAACAAGCACACTCAGTACTGGAGATTGCAACGTCATGAAATATTTTAAATTACATCATCAGGCATGCCTACCCATACAGAATTTCCATATTTTTTATGGAAATTTTAAAAATCGAGCTAGCTCTACTGAAAATACGGAGACTTGTTTTACGTTACGGAAACAAAAAAAGAAGAAAGAAAAAAACGCCAAACAAACTCGTTGGTCTGTGGTTGGCCGTGACAGGTTTCCGACAGGTTGTATAGCCATCGCACACGACGCAGCTACGCAGCCATACGTCCATGCAGCCAGTGCTATGATTGGCCAATCGCGCGTTTTGACACTAGAAAATAGGAACGAAGCTTTCTGATCGGTCGTGCTTCATGACGCATGACGCGTTTATGCATCGTGTGCGACACCCGTGGTGTTGAAGTTTACCGAACTAGTTTTTGCGCAGTCGCAGTGAAGATCGGTGTTTACAAAAACTTGTAAAAATGGCATCCAAACGAAAGCAAAGTGATTGTGAACTTGAATCTTCGAAGAAACCGCGCAAGAACTGAAGAAGCAGACATATCTTTCCTTTATACGGAAAAGTATGCTTTTATTATTCGCGGCAGCACTGACTCAAAAGTGAAGTGTACGATTTGTGACAACCATTTTGGCATCTCCGCCGGTGGTATCAACGACATCACACGTCACGTGAAAGGACCACAGCATATCAAGAATAATGAGGATTTGTAATGTATTTTTTCACTATTTGTGGTACGCGAGTCATTGTCTAAAGCGTGCGCATGCATGTGCGAGCTGTGAGTGCGTGCTTAGAGTTATAATTATTATAAGATAAGCGCATTATAATTACCGTAATTATTATTATTATTATTTGGAGAAGCAAAAAAAGATTGTGGCGGCAAACAAATCTATCACTGGATTTTTTGCTTCTGCGCCTTCTACCCAAGTGTCTACACTCGATATGGATGTCATTCGAGCTGAAGCTATGCTTGTCGACTTGACAGTGGAACTTAATTTGCCAATGGCTGCTTTGGATAAATTGAGCAAAGGGGTGAAGCGGATGTTTCCAGACTCGAAAATAGCTAAGGAATTCAGCTGTGCCAGGAGCAAAGGGACTGCCATTGTGAAAGAAATGGCAGCCAAAACAACATTTTCTTTGGCAGAAAGAATGAGGCTTCAGCCATTCACAGTTTCTACTGATGGAAGCAATGACAGAGGAGGTGTAAAGTTATTTCCCTTGGTTGTGAGAACAATCGATCCTGACACAATGCAAGTGCGTTCAGACGCTCTTTCTGTTCCATCAATTGAAGGTTCAGCCACAGGTGAGTGCATTTTATCTCTTACTCTATTAAAATGTCTATTCTCTCTCTCAGTCTCAGTAGTCCGCTGGACCCTGTAAACATTGATTATATATATATATATATATATATATATATATATATATATATATATATATATATATATATATATATATATATATATATATATATATATATATATATTAATTATATAATATACATATCCTCTCTCTCTCTCTCTCTCCCTCTCTCTCTCTCTCTGCTCATTAGTCTCTCTTTTCATCTTTTTTGTTGTTATTTTGCATTTGGTTACATTTATGATTTTAACTAAGAGTTTTTGTTTTTTTTTTTACATTTGTTTTTATTTCTCTGATTTCTGTGTCTAGTTTGTATTTTGTATTCTTTTTCTTTTCAGGTGTGAAGATCTTTGGTTTGATCGATGCTGAACTTCAGGCACATAACATTTAGTCCACAAGCTAGGAAGGTCTACCGTGCACCCCCCCCCCCCAGTACTCAATAAGATGGGTTTCAAAGTGTTCCTTAGTATGTCCTGAGATGTTTAAGCCATGTTCCCCGAAAATCCTTAGGAACACACCAGAGATATAGCCGATGGCGCAAGGGTACCCCCATTCACGCTTTTCGCAGGTGCTAAAATGAGGTTGAGAAACATTTTCCTCTAAATAAATTAGAATTCATTCCAGAAACCCAAATCAGGAAATATTATGTCAAGGCACACCTTCTGCATCCTCTGCAAAAAACAGAATGAAAAAATATTGAATCTCTGGCTCACAGTGAAGGTATTTGTGCACCCATTAAACGACCATTTCCGCAAAATCGCAAAAAAAGACAAAAATAATGTGTCAGATGCCTTCAGACATTTTCTATAGCACTGACAGTCCATTTTCAGGTTTACATCATTAAAACAGGATGTCACAATTATTATAAACTTTACTAGGTGATTACTGTGAGTGCCACAGTGGTTGATTTTGTATCCCTACCCCCAAGTTGTAAAAATACACAAAATTAATTAGAAAAAATTGCTTAAGTTATTCCATTTTATTTTGACCTCTTTTTACCTATTAAGTTTCAATAATGTGAGCATAAAGTGCAAGAAAATAAGTTAAGTCGTCATCCTTTACGGTACATTCGTGGTGAATGATAACTTTTTCCCCATTTAAAATTGCCAAATTGGGAAACGTACGTCGTTTCCGGTGCCCTCAGAAATTTGGTATACAACTGATAGGTCTTTGTTAGGTTTTATTGGTTAGGATAGAGTACCACAGTTACTCCCAACCTGATTTTGTGATGCTATGATGCATTTAGGTGCCACAGTGGCTGAATCTGCTGCCCTACCCCCATTTTACCAGTACGCAAAGTAACGCAAAATAATCATAAAAATTGCTTACGTCATACTCCTCTGTTTAAATATTTTTTGTTGCCAGTTTTTTTTAAAGTATGCAAATTGAGCATAACAAGTTGTGATCATTTCATTAATTTCAATGTAACCCATCAATTTAATTGTAACTATTTTTAACTGGCTGGTCTTTTAGGTGATATTTTACTTAGCGTAAGGCAGGTCTAGTAAGGTCTCCCCTTTTCCTTTCATTTATTTTCATCTAGAAATGTGTCAATATGAATGCGTAATAAAGTTTCATGGTTCCTAATAGCCAAAACAATGTTATCAAAAATACTTAGTTTCCACATGTCGACTACGAGATCTCCACTTCCACCTTCTGCAACGTTCAATTTTGTATGGCCGTCTTTAAATCTTATATTGTTCTGGCTGCCAATAAGTGAGCTGTCAAGAGCTAGGCAGCATGTTTTCAGAGTTTGGTGTATAGGGGCGTGTCTTCTGGTCAGAACTGCCAGCAGACCGCTTCTGTGTATGGACATGTTTGGAGAATGTGTAAGGAGACTGATTTTCTACGCCAAATTCACATAGGGCTGTTTCCGCATGACCCAATCTCACGAGGTGAGTCCAGCAGGGTCCTTACGGTCTGTGAACATTTGTGAAAGTTGTTAAAAAATGACAAGGCTTTTTCAGGGCCCTGGAAAGTCTGTCAATTTCAGTCCTTTTCCTTAAAGTCTGTAAAAGTTTGTACAAAATTACGTGCTGGCAGACTTTTGTCTACTTCTTTTTTTTTTCTCCCCCAATTTGTGACTATTCCATTGCGAACGATCATGCTGACGCTTGTTGCAAGTGATCTATATTTAGCTCTGATCATAAAGTGACTGCATGACCTTTCTGCCGAACATTCTGATTGGTTGTTTACGCTTCTACCGAAGTCCGCCATTCGCTAAGCGTTCTTTTATTTTGGTATCTCTTCATGCATTAGGCACAGAAGTTTCAAATAATTGCTGATACAGAGTGATCTGATTAAAGTGTGTAAACCTTCAGGCTTCATTTTGGGTTTGTGAAACGTTCCTGCTTTTCTGTACGGACCCAGTCCAGAGTAAGCAGTGCGTAGATGAAAGATGGTGGCCTGGCTCTCCCTGTTCAGCTTGTTGATGTCATCTGCCCACAGGCTGCAGCCGCCATTCTGCTGTTGCCAATCACTTTGTTGTTGTAGTGTCTCCATTCCCAGCTAGTCCAGAATGCACTGGAATCCACTGCAGCACTATTTTGTGGACAGGGCATCCAGTCTATCTTGAAGCTTCCTGGTGAGATCAGTGGATCAAGCTGCTGCCTTTCCCTAGCTAGTGCTCTGCTGCTGTGTTGAGCACCTGCAGATCTGTACGATAGTTGGAGCTGCTGCCACCAGCTGGTAAGGAGAGGGAGGTAGTAGTGCGGTCTGCACAACAGATGTACACGCCACTTCCTTCATTCCGCATGGCATCTTATGTGGTATCACAGCTGCTGTGAGGGTAGCGCTTGTGCACAACCTCCAGCAAGATGGCTTTGTGCAGTGCCGCGACCTTTGGCAAAGAGTCCTGGAACATTGTTTATGTTGTCTTGAAGGCTCTTTCGAGATGTCCAGGTATCTGAAGGGAGCTGTTCACACATCTTTGGGCTTGGTTCCAGGACGTCAGTGTTAGCCCTTTGCAGGACCTTCAGTTGGCGGTTCAGATTTGGACATTTCTGACGGTTCTTGGTCTGCTCCTGTAGTCTCCCATGCTGTCGGTGTTTAGTAAGTTTCTTCATCGTGTGTGCTGTTCTGTATTCCAGTGGCTCCAATGTCCTCCATTTCCTAAATTGGGGTGCTCCAGATGGCTCTAAGAATGTCACTGCATCATGAGAATGATCCATGTTCTGCATCTTGTCAAGCCTGGCTTTTTGGGTTTTGCAGGCAGTGTTTCATGTTGTCGATGTATCTTGGTACCGCACAACTGGTCTGACCGAGCAGGTGTTTGCTTGTGCCAGGATGCTGTAATTTGCGCCAATGTGGTCCCCACCAGTTTCTTCATCAGAGACTTCTTTTCTTTTTTTTTTTTTGCAGCTCTAGCTTCCATGGCTCCATTGCCTCCACGTGACCCCACCCGGGTCTGCCCTGGGGGACTTGGGTGGGGTTAGGTATTTTTTAGTTCCCAGGGTCACCCTGGTCAGCCCCACAGGGTGGGTTTTTTCTCTCTATTCTGGGGCATGTGTTTCTGTCTACCCGAGGTCCATTCACCTGTATTTGCCTTTTTTAAACCCTCCCTACTGTCTGCACTGCCTGTAGCTCTTGATATTGGATGTGTGTTGCTAAATGGTCTTAGCTTTATTTAGGCCCCATGTGTTAGGTTTATTTAATGTGTTTGACCGGCTGGCGACATACATTCAATGTTCTGTTTAGTTGGTTGTTTTTTTTTTCACAAGCAGTGCAGGCACGTCCTGAGAAAGCCTTGTTGCTGTCGGGACGTTAAGCAATGTACAATCAATCAATCAATTGCCTCCACGTGAATCCAGTAATTTATTTGTTGCCAGTAAAGTTGGCCTGTCTGTCTTGGTACTCGAAGGTCTCCAGTTTTGAGGTGACCTCTTCCGATTGAAAGAGATGGTCTAGCTCAGTTTGAGTGGCCTCTTTCAGTCCAGCTGCTGACTATATTGGCAACATCCTGGATTCTGGAGGATGCTATTTCTTTATGTTTTCTGGAGGATGCTATTTCTTTATGTTCTGCTGCGCTCCACACTGCAAAGTCATCCGCATGGAGGATGTTCAAGATGAACCTTGGTACTGTTGTACTGATGTCATTAATGTAGACCAAAAACAGCATCAGACACAACATCTCCCTGAGGTACACCTTCCCCGAGTTTGACAAGAGTGCTGAATGTGCAGACGATAGAAGCTTCAGCGGGAGCCCCTGTTAAGCATGCCTTAAATAAAAAGAATTACGATTAAATTGATGGGTCACATTGAAATTAATGAAATGATCACAAATGTTTATGCTCAATATGCATATTTTGTTAAGAAAACTGGCAACAAACATATTTAATCAGAGGAGCAATTGTTATGATCATTTTTCGTTCCTTTGCGTACAGGTAAAATGGGGGTAGGGCAGCAGATTCAGTCACTGTCCCTAAATGCATCACAGCATCATAAAATCAGGTTGGGAGTAACTGTGGTACTCTTTCCTAAACAATAAAACCTAAAAAAGACCTATCAGTTGTATACAAAATTTCTGAGGGCATCAGGAACAACGTACGTTTCCCAATTCGGCAATTTTAAATGGGAAAAAGCTATCATTCACCACGAACATACCGTAAAGGATGCCGACTTTCCTTATTTTCTTGCACTTTATGCTCACATTATTCAAACTTAATAGGTAAAGAGAGGTCAAAATAAAATAGAATAACTTAAGCAATTTTTTCTAATTAATTTTGTGTATTTTTAAACTTGGGGGTAGGGATACAAAATCAACCACTGTGGCACTCACAGTAATCACAGCATCACATAGTCAAGTTTATAATAATTGTGACATCCTGTTTTAATGATGTAAACCTGAAAATGGACTGTCAGTGCTATAGAAAATGTCTGAAGGCATCCGACACATTATTTTTGTCTTTTTTTGCGATTTTGCGGAAATGGTCGTTTAATGGGTGCACAAATACCTTCACTGTGAGCCAGAGATTCAATATTTTTTCATTCTGTTTTTTGCAGAGGATGCAGAAGTGCCTTGACATAATATTGCCTGATTTGGGTTTCTGGAATGAATTCTAATTTATTTAGAGGAAAATGTTTCTCAACCTCATTTTAGCACCTGCGAAGAGCGTGAATGGGGGTACCCTTGCGCCATCGGCTATATCTCTGGTGTGTTCCTAAGGATTTTCGGGGAACATGGCATAAACATCTCAGGACATACTAAGGAACACTTTGAAACCCATCTTATTGAGTACTGGGGGGGGGGGGGGGGGGGCACGGTAGACCTTCCTAGCTTATGGACTAATTCCCTGGGAGAATTGTCTTGCTTTGGGCAGTGACAATGCCAACGTCATGGTTGGAAAAGAAGCTGGAGTCTATGGGTGCATGATGAAGAAACATCCAGATCTGTATATCAGGATGCGTTTGTCATCTAATCCACATTGCAGCTGAGAAGGGTACGAATTTTCTTTCTTTTGCTCCTTTCGTTGATTTGTTTTATGAACACTTTTGTATTCTCTCTCTCTCTCCATCTCTTACCGTTTAATATTTTACACCTGCATGTAATGTTATTTGCTCATATTATTATTTTTTGGGATCAGTATTGGTGTTGTGCACAAGCTTATAACTGTGTTAGTTTGAATGTAAAGGACACATTGGAAGAATATGCCTATGGCCTAAAATGTTAATCATTTCCTTTAAGTTTAAGTAATAAAATGTTCTTTAATATATCTCTCTCTCTCTTTATTTCTCTGTCTCTTTCTCTAGCTCTCTTTATCTTTCTCTCTCTCTCTCTCTCTCTCTCTCTCTCTCTCTCTCTCTCTCTCTCTCTCTCTCTCGCGTGTGTGTGTGTGTGTGTGTGTGTGTGTGTGTGTGTGTGTGTGTGTGTGTGTGTGTGTGTGTGAGCATGCGGCGCGAGCGTGCGCGCGTGTTTGATTTCAGTGAAAAAAGGAATTTTAAAGACTATCTTTTTTTTTTTTTTTTTTTTTTTTTTTTCCTTCGTTCACATTGTTAGTAATCATAATTGGTGCCCTCCATTTTGCCTTATCCATCTCTTTTTGAACGACTTGTTATATTATGTGCACTTTCATGTTAGTAGCTTTGTACTTTTGTATCTTAGTAGCTTTGTACCTTTAGCAGATTTATACCTTTGTAGTTTAGAAACGGCAAGCGTGAAAAATGGCACATGTGCTAACTGCTTCTTCCGTTCAGAAATAAAGTTTCATTTCATTTCATTTCATTTCTCTCTCTGTAAAACACACACACACTGACATTTTTCTTGGTTTCTCTCTCTTATTATTCAATGTTTGTTGTTTTTTGCAGGTGCAGGATGTTTTCCATTCAGCCCAAGTCAGCTTCTGATTGACATCTACTACCTCCATAAGAGCAGCAACCGTCAGTCATCACT
The DNA here is from genome assembly GCA_036245525.1 of Semisulcospira habei. Classification (NCBI taxonomy): domain Eukaryota; kingdom Metazoa; phylum Mollusca; class Gastropoda; family Semisulcospiridae; genus Semisulcospira; species Semisulcospira habei. The sequence continues at coordinate 154,053,433 of BTPG01000006.1, forward strand.
GAGAGTGTTCCAAGTCCTGCATGAGCTAAGGGAGACCAAGATGCTGAAGCATGTCACCACAAGATGGTTAAGCATTGGTAAATGCCTGCCTCGTGTCATCACTTCTTGGGATGCCCTCTACGACTTCTTCCGTGATGAAGAAACAAAAGCCACTGCTTCAACAGTCAAGAAAAAGGCTGGAGACTTGGAAAAGATCTTTGCCTCCCATACGAACAAGCTCTTCTGCCTTTTTCTAGTTGACATCATCAATGTGTTTGAGGCCATCAACACCACTCTGCAGTCTGATAAGCCCATGATCCACTGCCTCAAGAGTCTTTTAGAGAAGATTTTCAAAGACTTGCTCATGAGGTTTGTCAAGCCTTCAGCAATGCTGCACAAGAGTGTCATGGATGTTGACTTCTCTGCACAAAGCAACATCAAGAGTAAAGCAGACCTCATCATTGGAGAACAAGCCAAAAACTTTGTGACCAATCAACAGCAGAACAATCTGAGGACTGAAAGAGTTGAAGAGTTCTATGACTGTGTGATCAGGTCCTTCAAAGCTAGCTGCACCTACGTCAAGAAAAGGTTGCCCCTCTCTGATGCCCTGCTCAGCCATGCCACTGTGGTGGATCCAGCCAAGCAAGTGGACAGCAGATTTGGAGTACTTTCTCAAGAGATTCTAAGCTGTTGCCATCTGGTCACCAGTGTGACCTCTATTGACACGCAACTAGAGTTTGCCAAGTACCAGTGCACAGACATCCGCCTGTGTATTTCTGAAGAAAGAGTTGACTCCACCTGGTTCAACATCTCACAGCTGAAGGATAATGAGGAACTTGTATTTCCACATCTGCCCAATGTGATGCTTTCAATTTTAACAATTGCTCACAGTTCTGCTCACTGTGAGAAAATCTTCTCAGTGGTGAGAAAAAACAAAACAGAGTTTAGAGGAAATATGGGCCATGACACACTGGAGGCTCTGGTTGTGGCCAAGTCGAGGCCTGTAGGAGCCCTTGACAGAAAATATAGTGAAAGAGAACTGAAAGACCTGAAGAGTGTCTACTACAGGTCTCTTCAGTCCAAGTGAGCTGTGTGCAGCTATCTATTGTAAATAGTGTAAATAGAGGTATGTTTCTTTATCTTACTTGAATGAGATATTGCTGTTTCCCCCTTTTTTTGTGTGTGTGTCATTTTTATTTTTGCGCTCGTGCTAATATAAAAGGCACAATATAAAAAACGGTGCAGAAATAATAGGTAACAATAGTAATAGTATTACTGAAATTTTAATAGTATTACTGAAATTTCAAATAGCTAATACTGAAACTTCAAATTGAGGGTAGGCATGCCTGCATCATAAGTCTATGTATAAATCTATATTCCTTTGACGTCAGTCAAGTCTGGCGGGATTTAGGTTGGAAGCTATCTTCTTGATTTCTTTTATGAAAATAATGGAGGAATGAAAACAAATACATTATTGGTAGCAGAGGCTTGTTGCATGAACCCTTGTAGGCCCATGGGTTGGACTTTTCCGGCTACAGCCGAATTTCCAGATTAAATTTGTTTTTCCCACTTAAAAAGTGCCCTAAGACCCTCGCTTCAGGATTCAATTTTTTTTTCAGTCCCACTCATGTAGGCCTTCGGGAGGTCAATGGAACCATTGTACCCCTCAGGCCTTCAGGGTACAATGGTTCCTTTGACCTCCCTCAATCCTACAAGGGTCCGTGTAGCAAACCCCTGCGACCAATAACTGATAATCAAGTTTCAACTCAGACTGCATGTGTATTTGCTTGTCAGTGACTGAAGCCGTAAGGTCTAAAATCACATTTTGTTACTGTGGGGAGTCGGTAATAATAACCCTTTCCATGCTGATACACCATGACATGAAATGATTTGATCGATAGTATTAGTAGGGCAAATGTAGTGCCGAGGCCCTTTGTTCCACGAGGAATCCAAGGAATTAAGCAAGTAAGCAAATGCAGTGCCAGAATAGCTGGGCGCCCACAGACGCCAGGCTATTCTGGCACCACCCTTGAACTATGCTGGTTGATCTTTCTCCTGCCACAGGATTTAATGGGTTCCCTGTTGATTTAAGTTTTTCTTGTGAAAAAAACACTACCGAGAGCCAAACGGTTAGGGTTGACAATCGCCTTACCCAATGCTTTTCATATTTCAGTATGCTCACACATCACAAAGGCTGTGAATTTTGCTGCCATGAGAAAGACAATGCTGAAGCCAACAGTCACATTTGGAGAGTGCGCGGTAAGTAAACATATTGACTGAATTGACACAGACATTGAGAAATTAATTTTTGTTGATTTTGGCTCCGATACACTGACAGGTGAAATTATTTCATAAACAGGTTCGTGCAATGAAAAAGTGGCCATTCAAGAGCTCGTGTGCTCAAGTGACCACTCAAGTCATTTTGTTTTGGTCTGGATTTCAAGTTCTAGTGTTGACATTCAGAAGTAGGTTAAAACTGCATGTGTTTTCATGATTAAAAGCCCGGACAAACGTGATATCGCATGTTTGACCAAGCTATTAATCCACTGTTTGCGTCAATAGTTGCACAGTTTTAGGCCTACTTCTGATTTGCAGAAATCATCTTATTGTCAACTTCTGCACATATGAGCACTGTTTATTCATACTAAATCACGTTGTTTGCCTGGCAGAGCTGTACAGCAGATGCCTCGCGTAGTGGTGCACGAGATTTATTTGGGAGCCCTCTGGAAGGGGCTGCAGCAGCTGCTTTAGAGGACTCGGACATGGAGCCAACCATATGGGTGTGTCTACAATGTGGACATCAGGTGAGGCTCATTGCTTTTCTGCGAGTGTGAATGCAGCTCCATCCCCACCTTTCTGTCACCCACCAAACGCCCATGCCGGTAACCCCTTCACTGCTCAGGAATAGTAAACACAACCCAATTGAAAGAGGCACAGATCCTCATGAGCCCCCGCAGGTGCAGGAGCTCATGAAGATCTATGCCTCTTGTGGAGCCCAATCTGCATGCATGTTCCTTGGATGGCTCGAGCTCTTTGGCCTACATTTAACGATTTGAAAAACACTGTCCACAGGCTGTGAAGAGGTTAAAAATGCACAAATTAACCCATGTAACCTCAAGGCTGCATTTCCCAAATTGTAGAGGTGTCACTTAACAAACATGTACCAGTTCCAGGAGGTGGATTGACCATGATAATTCAAGGGTAGCGCCAGATCAGCTTGGCGCCATGCTGACCCTGGCATTACCCTTGAATTATGGTCGATCCATCACCTGCTGTAGGGTGTCAGAGCTGAATGGGTTAAGGACATTCACCTTAGACCCCTCCCCCCCCACCCACCTCCCCCACCCCCACCCACCCCAGGGCCCCCACCTTTGTGCGTGTAGCCAAGGTACAGTTTACAGTACAAGGGAGTTGAAGTTACACTCGCTAACAATTACTTGATTGTGATGATGTCCTCCAGGGCTGCGACCGCAACTCTCGTGAGAAGCACGCACTGAAGCACTACGAAACGCCACACTCGGGCATGCACTGTATATGTGTCAACCTCACTACTTGGTCAGCGTGGTAAGTTTTCTTTCTTTCTTTCTCATACACATTTGACTGATAGTTCAAGGGTGGTGCCAGAAAAGCTTGGCGCCTGAGGCCCCAAACTGTTCTGGCACCACCTTTGAACTAAAACAGTTGATCTGTCTCGTAATCTCTAATGTAGCCTTCATAGGACAATAAGCAAATTTTATTAAATCAGCCTCAGGATGTAATGAGTTATGGTTCAAGCTCAATGAGGGTCAGGAAAAAAGATATGATTTAGCTCTCTCGGATATCATTTCAAAATCTGCAGCTGAACTTGACGCAGACATACCTGATGATAGGACCTTTCCTTGCATTGCTTTGTATGTCAGCCCTGAAAGTCTAAAATTTTGCCCACCAGCCTTTGGCTAGTGACTTCCAAGTTTTACTAGCCAAACTGAAAATGTTACTAGCCAAAACTGAAAATTTTACTAGTACTGAAAATAGCCCAACTCAACAATATAATGTACCACAAGTGTTTGACGCCCAATGTTAGAGTGTTTTCTGCCCAGAGGCATTGAGAACAAATATTTGAACAGACAATCATAACCAAGTTCATGTTTATGTCCTGACTTCAAGCTTTTGTTAGTATCAAGTGGAGAAATAACTGACAAAGTCCCCATGTGAACTGTGGTGAGGTTTTTTATTTATTAATTTTTTGTAAGTAGAGCTGGGCTTCTGTTTGCACAACAGGTTAAAGGGTCTGTAGACCCCCAGGTATAAATTTTAGAGGGTACACAGATCCTAGCATTATAGAGGGTCCGCAGATTTATTTAAGAAAAACTGCATCATCTGTATGTTCCTTAAAATAAATTATCCCCACCCGGGTCTGCCCTGGGGGACTTGAGTGGGGTTAACTACCTTTTAGTTCCCAGGGTCACCCTGGTCAGCCCCACAGGGTGGGTTTTTCCCTCTATTCTGGGGCATGTGTTTCTGTCTACCCTTGGTCCATTCACCTGTATTTGTCTTTTTAAAACTCTCCCAACTGTCTGCACTGCCTGTAGCTCTTGATATTGGATGTGTGTTGCTAAATGGTCTTAGCTTTATTTAGGCCCCATGGCTTAGGTTTATTTAACGTATTGGACCGGCTGGCGACATACATTCAATATTCTGTTTCTTTTCTTTTTTTCACAAGCAGTGCAGGCACGTCTTGAGAAAGCCTTGTTGCTGTCGGGATGTTAAGCAATGTACAATCAATCAATCATTAAAATAAATTTTAAATCTCATTTCACTCTCTCCTCTTTAAATGTGTTGTGACAGTGTGTGTGTGTCTTTTCCATGATACTGATTCTTTAACTGGTGAGCTATCGCGCAAAAGCCTGTCTCCCTCGCTCTCTCACACACAGAAAAACATATCTATTTATTTATTTGTATGATTGTTTGATAATGTATTGTAACAGAGAATGTAGCGTTTTCTGCTGAACGCGGCAGATTGACTACCAACGTTTGACTTGTCTAAAGTGTGTGTGTAGTGTGTGTGTGTGTGAACTGATGTACTTAAAAGTTTGTTTCAACCCGTTTAACCACTCAGAAAGACGTGTTTCTCAATTTTTGGCCTAATAACTGTGTACCAGAAGATGGATCGACCACGATTAAAAAAACCTGACAAACTTATTTCTGTTCAAATTTCTGGACTTGCTTTTGAGTTTGCCTCAGTGCTCATTGCGCATGCCATTCGAGTGCCGTCGTGCTTTAGCCATGGAAATACACTCAGCACAGCCATGACCTCTGAAAACTGTGTCGTAGCGGTGGTTCCACACACGGCCCAGGGGTAGCATTTCTGGTACTGTCGCTTGTCGATGGAGATGGCGGTGTTGAAGTGCAACTTTATTTTTAGCGATTATCAAGATCAGACAGTGCCGGATTGAAGAATCCGAAGCATTCCAGCTCTTCCTTTGCTTTTTCTCCGCCATGTACAACTTCATTCAAGATCGAAAGCGAAACGCACGATGCCGTATCCCATGATAGTATTATGGTGACGTCACAGCAAGTAACGCGTTCAACATGCAGCGCGCACTTTGTAATAACATGCTGACACCACACATAAACTAACAGTTTGCACGCCCTGTTACACTCACACGGACCCCGGCGTCGGGTCGATTCTGAACGCAGCCGCGACTGAGCGAGCGGCTAAACGAAACAATTCAGTCGTCACTAAAAATAGAACGACTGTCACCGACCTCTGTTATGGTACACACAGTTCGAGTGACGTGTTCGGCTACTGCCGCAATGTGATGTTATAGAGGCGGCTCGCGGTGGCAGGTCACGCGCCGGAGTACCTGATGTTCGGCTGGGTTCGGCTGGCGGTTAGCCGTTGGATTGGAAAACGCACGATCGCACTCGCATTTGGCGAGTGGGTATTTTTTTTTACTCGCCAAATTTTTTTTTCACTCGCCATGGCGAGTAAATTACTCGCCATTTTCAGGGCTGTATGTCTCCACTTACATAAAGCAGCAATGTTTACTATCTGCTGAAAGCAGGTTACAGTTGAATATGATCATGATGTCAGATCTTGATATCGCAAAAAATAATTACTGTCGACTTTGCTTATAACAACATCGGATATAACGAGAATTGGATATTAAACATGTTTTTGTTTTCTCAAAAACATTACCGATGACATTACTATAAGGAAACGTACACTTAGCTTACCATTTCAGCCAAAATTCCGTTGTGTACCTACACGACAAGGGAGGCGACCCAAGGGCGCCATAGCCAGGTATCCAGAGTAGCCTCCCGTACCTCCCTATCCGGTTGCGTGCCCAGTGGTGTCACAGTCTGTTCGCTTAGCTTACCGCGAACAGTTGTGTTCAAGCCTACTGGACATTTTGGCTGTGTACGGTTCTGAACTGGTCATTCCTTGGATTCCATGGTTTACCGTGTCTGCCTTGGATTACCTTCGTTCTCTGGATTTACATGTGGGCGCTGGTGATTCCGTTGGATTATCGTGGTGCTTCTGTTGGATTTGGTGGAACTTCTGTTGGATTTGGGAGGTGCTGGGCCATTCTCCGCTGCCCTTGAGGGGCTACTACCTTCAGCCACGTGTGATGGGTGGCAGCTGAGTGAAGTTCCCCTCCCAGCACCCCTACGTGCGTGCGTCTGTTGTGATTGTCCCACTACAGCTAACACGTAACAGTACCCTACGGTCTTCGTAACAGGTTCCTCGTTGGCCTCTCTCGCCATGGCAAGGTAAGGCCTCGGTTGTTGCCCTCGACCGGCGCTCGATGCGCCAGGCGGCGGCACTGGCCGTGGAATTTGCTCTTTATACGGAGATCGCCTTCACATATGATAACAAGCGTCCCGGTAGGAAGGCTCTGGTTTGTTGTAAACACTTACGCATCAGTAGCAACTGATTCGGGGCATGTGACGCAGCTGACCAAAAAGAGGTGGTCTGTTAGAAAAGTGCTACAGGGACGCTATATAGGTGCTTGTTATGATATGCATGTGAACTTGTTTTGCGTGGCTTTGGGGAGCCACGCTTGCTCGCCTTTCACCTTGGCTATGTGTTACAGTTACCACTTACGCACCTGCGACACCTATGCCTCCTGGGTGGAAGAGCACTGGTCTCCGCTTGAGGACTTATATCGGCGCGAACGCCTTTCGCCGACCTGAGACCAGCCACCCACTACCGCGCCAGCTGCCGAGCCTGGCCCACAGCGAGCTTCCTCGCCTTGCCTCCCAGCCCGAGTTCTCTCGGGCTCAGACACGGCTACTGGATAGCGGCCTGCCAACCCCTAGGAGGAGAGAGCGGAGCTGCTGTCGCGTGCCCAGCTGCGCACGGTTGCTCCCTTCGGCCTTCGTCACGGGTTCCTCGCCGGACTCTTCCCCCCCCCCCGTTACAAGACCACACACGCCACTTGGCCCAAGTTCTCTTGGGCTCAGATGCGGCTATCGAGGGCACCTGGCCCCCGGCGTGTCCCCCCGACACCCACGCGGCGGACTTAGACAGTGATCTGTTGCAGTTACCAGGTGTGGACCTGCACGCGCTGCGGGGACGTCCTATGGCCGAGCGCCACGCATGCGGTTTGCCTTCCCTGTTGCGGTTGTGCCTCCAGTCACACTTGCGACACCTGCGCCTCCGGGATGGAAGAACAGTGGTCTCAGCTATGGGGGTTCTATCGCAGTGAACGTCCTACGCCGGCCTGAGACCTGCCACCCGCTGCCGCACCCCGTGCCGCCACTGCAGATGGGATGAGATGCACCCGCTCTGAAGTTGCGGGACTGACTACCCGGGCCCCGACGCTTGCGTCAGCTCCCAGGGCTTTGACCGATTGTGCGCCCGCTACTCCGAGACTAGCCCACAGCAAGCTTGCTCACCCCGCCACTCGGCCTGAGTTCTCTCGGGCTCAGACGCGGCTACAAGATCTCGGCCCAACAAACCCGCGGACGTGACTGCTGCCCCCAAGCCTGGCCCAGTGCGAGCTTGCTCACCCCGCCACTCGGCCCGAGTTCTCTCGGGCTCAGACGCGGCTACTAGATCTCAGCCCGACAACCCCTCAGAACTGGGCCAGCACCGAGAGCATTCGGCCCGTTCCAGGGTCAGGGACAAGGTCCCCCGGTGCTCTCCTGAGCCTGACCCACTGCGAGCTTGCTCGCCACGCCTCCCAGCCCGAGAGAGATAACGATTGGGGTTCCGGGCTACCCCCTGTTAAGAGACCATGCACGCACCGCGGGGTTGGCCTCCCCACCCACAGACAGCTTCTCGGGATCTGGATGGCCGCCGACACGTTCCCGCCCGGGTCCTACCCCCGTCACTCGGCCGACCACTGCGCCCTCCTCGAAGCCAGGACCGGCTCCTCTGTTCTCCCCCACCCCCACCCCGCTCAGAGGAAGGCGTTCACCTGGATAGATGCCTCCCGAACCGCCGGGTGGTCCCAGCCGTCCCCTGACCCCTGGTCCCAGGACCTTGGCGAGGCGTTTCCGCGCTCCGGCAGCTGAGCTCTTAAGCGACGCTGGCTTCTTCTCTGACTCCTCGGGCCCGGCAGACTTGGTAACCAGCAGTGGTTACCCTGGCATAGTGACAGCACGCAGCTCTTCAGCTTCGCTCCGCCACTCCCCCCCATGGCTTGGACGGGACCGCAACCCTCTTCCGCTGCTGCGCCCTGGCCTGGGCCGGATCGGAGCTGTTCGCATAGACTGTCGTCCGGCAGTCGAGGGCACCGGGCTGTATTTCACTACTGCCTACTGCGACCTGTTGCATCGTGATGCGGCCCTCCGTTCCTGCCATGACCTCCTCGACGAGGTGAAGACCCTTCTATGACGGACCCACAGCGTCGTGATGCTGTCCTCCGTTCCTGCCATGACCTCCTCGCTGAGGCGAAGACGCTTCTGCAACAGACCCTGCGCGGCCTTGTCCTCTTCAGTCCTAGCTTGGGGGTGGTGACTCGACAAGGACCCATGGCCCAGCTGCTCTTCGCCACAACGCGTGGCACTCGCTGCTCCCAGACGACTCTTGGGCCCATTCCACCAGCTCCATGGGCCTCTTGATCTCCTTCCATCTCCTCCACCGCTGCGGCGCTCTCCCTTGTGGACCGCTGTCCCGACAGAATGGCGCGAAGCCGACGCTCTTTGTAACTGGGCCGCCGCCCGGCTGCAGAAGGCCGCCACGGATTGAGTCGCATGTCCTGGTTCCCCTGCCTTCTTCGCCCATCTCTTTGTGGTCTCCTAGCCCGGCGGCAAGTAGCTTCCGGTCATCGTCCTCTCGGCGCTGAACAGTACGTTGTCATGTCTACATTCCGCCTGGTGATGGCCAGAGCCTTGCGGATGGCAGTACAGGCCCCGAACTTTGCCGTGAGCTGGGTCCTGCCCGATGCATGCCTGCGCTCACTTCTCGCCAAGGCCAGGCTGGCCGCCTCATGCCCACCTCGACCTCCTGGGACGATCAGAGTTGCGCTGCACGATCTACCCAATCGGCTTGGCCTCCCTGTCAACTTCAACAAGTCGGACCTCGCACCCTCCCACAGGTGGTGCGCTTGGACATGGTTTCTGGCCGACTGCAACGTGGTGGGACCTCCGGAGCCTCGGTTCCAGACACTGGCAACCTTCGTCCGGCAGGGGTTTCAAGTGGACGCAGTTCCTCTAGAGTTGGGCTTCACCTCCTGGACCTGTTGCCCGCGGTGGCGGATGTCCTACCTCTCGGCCGGCTTCCTCCTGACCACCTCATCTGCTTCGGCTTTGCCCCCGGCGCCCATTCCCCGGTGATCTTGCGACCCTGGTGCAGGTCTTCACGGCGCTCCGCTCTCATCTCCCCGGCTGCCCACTGGGCACCGGCCTCCACGTCCCCTCATTCCCTGACTGAGTGGGCTAGCAGAGGGGTGTTACCTTTGTCCAGGATTAGGACTTGATGTCAGCAGATATGTTGTTCAGTCTTTTTCACTGGTCTGGTTTTTAAGGAGCTGTGCTAACCCAGGTCCTACCATGTTGGATTGGTCCTTAAAAATACTCGTGAGCTTTTGGTCCTTTGGATCCCAAGTGTTTGCCGTGCTTGGAGACCCGTTTCGGGGGAGAAGAGGATCCTGGTGGCTGAAACACTCCACTTTGGCCTTGACTTTTGCCTAAACGGGAGGCTAGTCGTACCGGCCTAGTCAATCGGCTCTTGTCACGTTGAGCCCTATCCCATTGTTGACATGCAGGCTGATATACGGAGCACCATGCTATAGCCTCTGCTGCTGATTAGGTGCTCTACGCCAGTATTCCCCTGCATTCAACCGTGTGATAGAAGGCGGTGGCTCAGACGGTTAAATCGGGCATAACCCCGGGCAGTCTCCATTGTGCGTCGGCTGAAGACCCGCTGACGAATGCACTTTCCCTTGTTGGGCTCAGTGGCGGGCGGGGACCCCCGGGGGATGGATATCTATCATACTATAATATATATAGAAAATACAAAAAAAAAACAAAAAAAAACTGGCACCAAAGCGGTACATAGCCTTGAGAATGATAGCGACACCGATTGTGAGGAAGTGACGACTCAGGCGTCGGCCGTCTGGCCTCGCTTTCTCATTATCCATAGCAAAGTTAAAGAGAAGCCTATTTCCAGCTGCACCCTTTCCTGGTAGGGGAGACCCTCAGGAGCCGTGTTGGCAGGCCTGAGGCCCAGCGCCTGAGGTCTGGTGACTTGCTGGTAGAGTGCTGTACCCGGGCACACTCCAATGGGCTACTGAGGCTCTCCTCTATCGGAGACACTTCAGTGGAGGTCACTCTCCACAAAACGATGAATTCTTCTAGAGGAGTGATTAAAGATCAAGCATTGGCAGAACTTGTAAAAGCAGTTCTCCTATATGGAGCAGAGACATGGAGATTGACAAAAACCACAGTCAACAGAGTACAGACCTTCATGAACAGTTGCCTTAGAAGAATTTTGAAAATCCACTGGCCAGAGAAGATCAGCAACGTCAGACTCTGGGAGAGAACAGAGCAGATAACAGCAGAGAATGAAATTGGGCGAAGAAGATGGGGATGGATCGGTCACAGTCTGAGAAAGCCAGCTTCCAGTATCACTAGGCAGGCATTGTCATGGAACCCCCAGGGAAAGAGGAAAAGAGGTAGGCCGAGAAACTCCTGGCGTCGAGACCTCCAAGCAGACATCAAGAGACTGGGAACCACCTGGAGTAGAATCGAAGGAGAAGCACAGGACAGGAGTTGCTGGAGGTCTCTCGTCGACGGCCTATACCTGGGTAGGGGTGACAGGCGTAAGTAAGTAATTGGCAGAACTGTCTGAAAATGAACTTGTATGGAACCTTAAGTCAAGGGGGTGACCTACGTCAGGCGCTTCGTTTCCAAACGAGGCGGTAGGGAGATCCGTCTCCCTACCATCATCCTGACGTTTGGCACCCCCACCGCTCCTACTACCATCTGGGGAGGTTACTACTCCCTAAAAGTGAAAAAGTACGTCCCTCTCCCTCTCGGGTGCTTTAAGTGCCAAACGTATGGCCATGGGCAGAAGACATGCCGCCAGGCAGAGGCTCTATGTGCCTGTTGCACTAAGCCCGGACACTCTGCTGAGTCCTGCACAGCCATCCCCCTGTGTGTGAATTGCCAAGCGGCGCATATGGTATCGGACAAGAAGTGCCCTCATCATCCGAGTGCAGGATTCGGCAGGTGCTTGTGGAGAAGGGGCTGTCCTTTGTCCTTTGTGGTTGACGGCCCTGGTGTAGCTGAGGCTGCGCCAAATTCAAATAACACCTCTGTGTATACTTTCAGTGCTGCGATGGCAGGCAAGCGCCCCGCCAAAGACTTCTCTTGTCAAACCCCAACTTCTTGGTTGGGGGCGGAGCCTTGGATCCTCTCGCCCCTGGAGCGTAAACCCCCTCCGGTGGTGACAAGGAGCCAGGAAACGCATTAGGCGGACGATACCGGTCCGGTGGCACTGCCTTCTGCTGCCCCTAAGCCTCAGCCCCCACCCAAGCCTGTCAATCTTACTACAAAATGGCTTCTGGCTCTGCTCAGCCTTCTAAGGCCGCCAACTCTGGCGGCAGGAACGCTGCCCCGGCCCAGAAGTCTAAGAAAGTTACGGGACCGCTGTGCGTACGGGCCCACAAGGGGGACACTGATGTCCCACTTCAAAATAAATATGCTGCATTGGAGAAGCAGATGGAGGGAGTGGAAGTTGTCGTAGCTGGTGCTGCGGCACCTCCTCCCCCCTCATCTCCGAGGAACCAGAGGAGGCCCGGGAGTCGACCTCCCTCTGTTTCTTCGACTCCTTCTAAAGCACAGGATAAGGGGGAAAGAACTCTTCTCCTCCACATAAAACCTAATCATGTACTCTCTGCTTCAGTGGAATTGTCGTGGTTTTCACACCAACTTTGAAGAATTATGCCTTCTAGTCAAGTCCTTTAACCCCTCAGTAATATCTCTTCAGGAGACTTACCTGAAGACTTCTGACCCTGTCTCCTTTAATGGTTTTAATGCTATCCATAAAGGCTCTGATTCGGAGAAATGCTCCGGTGGAGTGGCTCTTCTCATTAACAACCAGTTTTTATGTAGCCCCGTTAGTGTTGACACCTGTCTTCAGGCTTGTATGCAAACCAAGGGGAATCACAGCGCTGGACAGACAACAGTTAGATCCCCTGCCCCCGCCTATCAGGCACCCAATCGCCAGCCCACAGAGAAATACGCAGGTATAGAATAAGACGATCATTTCCATCCTCAAAACGAATGGATCAGGTCTCTTATATAACCCATGTCTTTCTCCGGAACTTAGGAAGTGGGCAGGAGAAACATACATACACAAACATGAAGGTGCGCTACTATATGTGGTCGGGTAAATACCCTGATTTCCCACAGTAGGTTTGTGAGTGTCTTCAGGCTGTCGCAGCTCGGGTTACCTTAAAGAAGACCATAACCATATGCAGTAATTACCTGCCACCATCCCTGCGGGTCTGTAGTAATGATATTTTTAACTTAGTAGATCATCTGCCCCCTCTATTTTCATGGGAGATTTTAACGGTCACGCTCACCTTTGGGGTAGTGACCAATATGATGGCAGAGGTATGATGTTAGAAGATGTTTTTTCTCAACTTAACCTATGTGTTTTTAATGATGGCTCACCTACCTACTTTATCCCAGGACCCCCACCCGGGTCTGCCCTTTTGACTTGGGTGGGGTTAACTACTTTTTAGTTCTCAGGGTCACCCTGGTCAGCCCCACAGGGTGGGTTTCCATTCCGATTCTGGGGCATCTGTTTCTGTCTACCCTTGGTCCATTCACCTGTGTTTGCCTTTTTTAAACTCTCCCTACTGTCTGCGCTGCCTGTCGCTCTTGATATTGGATGTGTGTTGCTAAATGGTTTTAGCTTTATTTAGGCCCCATGTTGTAGGTTTATTTAACGTATTGGACTGGCTGGCGACATACATTCGATATTCTGTTGTTGTTGTTTTTTTCACAAGCAGCGCAGGCACGTCCTGAGAAAGCCTTGTTGCTGTCGGGCCCTTAAGCAATGTACAATCAATCAATCTATCCCATGTTCAGGATCTAGTTCTGTTCTAGACCTCACTGTGTGTGTGATCCTTCTCTCATGCTGGACTTTCACTGGAAGGTTCACGACGACCTGTGTGGTAGTGACCACTTCCCAGTAGTCCTATCATCGGTCAGCTGTGGCTAGGATCCACCAGTGGGGCGCTGGAATCTCAAGAAAGCTAACTGGCCTCTGTTTGCCTCCCTCTGTCAGTCTCGTATTAAGAAGAGGTGGTCATGTCAGCTGAAAAACCTATTTCTTCTTTTACTACTATTTTGTTGTCTGACGTAGCGGGTGAAACCATCCCTAAAACTTCCGCCTCAGTCCCTCGGAATACCCCACCCGGGTCTGCCCTGGGGGACTTGGGTGGGGTTAGGTATTTTTTAGTTCCCAGGGTCACCCTGGTCAGCCCCACAGGGTGGGTTTTTCTCTCTATTCTGGGGCATGTGTTTCTGTCTACCCTTTGTCCATTCACCTGTATTTGCCTTTTTAAAACTCTCCCTACTGTCTGCACTGCCTGTAGCTCTTGATATTGGATGTGTGTTGCTAGATGGTCTTAGCTTTATTTAGGCCCCATGTGTTAGGTTTATTTAACGTATTTGACCGGTTGGCGACATACATTCAATGTTCTGTTTAGTTGTTTTTTTTTTACAAGCAGTGCAGGCACGTCCTGAGAAAGCCTTGTTGCTGTCGGGACGTTAAGCAATGTACAATCAATCAATCAGTCCCTCGGAAGCTGAGAGTACCATGGTTCAATGAAGAGTGCCGCAAGGCCCAAAAGGCGCACAAATCTGCTCAGCAACGTACTTTCCGTAATCCGTCGAAAGTGAATATTTTATCCTTTAAAAGACAGGGCGAAAGCCCGTTACATTTTTTAACTTGAACGCCGTGCTTCCTGGAGGCACTTCGTCTCATCTTTAACTTCTCGGACTCCGTCCCAGAAAGTCTGGAAGGCTGTTCTAAGAATTAGGGACAGGGGTGGCTCGGCTTCTGTCGGCCATCTTAGAGATGGTGCCAGCTTGGTCACAGATAAAAAAAGCTGTGGCCAATTTGCTTGCCTCCACCATTGCCCATAATTCTCCAACAGAGCATTATTCACCCTTCTTCCAGAGAGAGAAGGAGAAGCGAGAGTCTCATATTTGTGATTTTACGTCCGATAACTCGGAAGACTATAATGGCCTAGATACCATCCACTATCAATTCCTAACGCATCTGCCTGAGAGGTCACTCCTTGTACTTCTTAAGGCCTTTAACCATATCTGGAGAACTGGCCATTTTCCGCCGTCTTGGCACCAGGCTGTGATTATACCTATCCCCAAGCCGGGTAAGGATCCTTCCGACCCGGGCAACTACCGGCCTATCGCTTTGACATCATGTTTATGTAAAACTATGGAGCGCCTGGTCAACGCCTGCCTGGTGTGGCATCTTGAGTCACAGGGTCTCCTCACAGACCTCCAGTGCGGTTTCCGGCGCTTCCGTAGTACAACTGACCATTTAGTCCACTTTGAATCATTTATTCGAGATGCTTTTGTCAACAAGCAGCATGTCTGTGCAATTTTCTTCTATCTTGAGAAGGCATATGACACTACCTGGAAGTATGGCATAATGTCTTGACTTGTTGGACATGGGTTTTAAAGGGCACCTGCCCGTTTTTATTCACAATTTTTTTACTAACCGGTGGTTCCATGTCCGTGTGGGCTCCACCCTCTCTGACTCCTTTGAACAGGAGATGGGTGTCCCGCAGGGCAGCATTCTATCTCCTGTTTTATTTAGTATTAAAATTAATAACATTGTAAAGGCCATCAAGGATGATTCTGAATGCTCTTTGTTTGTTGACGACTTTGCTTTGTGTGCACGTGGTTGAGGACTTGCGACCCTTGAGAGGCGCTTGCAGCTGTGCGTTGATCGCATCCAGTGGTAGGTGTCTCACGATGGATTCAAGTTCTCGCCCTCCAAGACAGTCTGTGTGCATTTTACTAACCAGATGAAATTTTTTTCTACAACCTAGCCTGAGCATTGCTGGAGTGCCAATTAAGGTGGCCGAGGAGGCAAAGTTTCTGGGGGTCATCTTTGACAAAAGACTTACCTTCCGCAACCATATTAATTACCTCAGAACCTCTTGTCAGAAGGCTCTCGACGTTCTTCGTGTCGTTGGTCGGTCTGACGGGTGCTGTCTTACTTCGACTGTACTGGGCCCTTGTTCGGTCCAAACTGGATTACGGCTCTGTGGTGTATGGCTCAGCTTCCAAGTCTGTGCTACAGCGTCTGAACACAATTCACCATCAGGGTCTGCTGATATGTCTTGGGGCCTTCAGGACGTCTCCAGTTCCTAGTCTCTATGCCGAGGCAGGGGAGCCTTTTCTCAAGCTCCGCCGCATCCGCCTCATGCTCAGCTAAGTTCTGAAACTGAAGGCCCATCCAGACAATCCTGCCTATGATTGTGTTTTTAAACCATCGTTTGCAGAGATTTACGATGCCCATCCTGGAGCTGTCCGTCCACTTTCTTTCCATGTCCGACCTCATCTGCAGGCGGCCGGATTGGACCTGGACAGAGTTTCAGAATCCCTGCAACACATCACTCCACCCTGGCTCTTACCAGTTCCTGACATCTTCCTGGACTTGACTGCCCACAAGAAAGACTACTCCACCAGCCATATACCAACAGAGCCTCAATGAACTCCTTTCAATTTTTCCTGGCTATTGTCATATCTATATGGATGGGTCAAAGTCTGAGGATGGGAGAGTGGCTGCGGCCGCAATGTCCTCTCGCCATCCAAGACGCCCATTTAAGCACCGCCTCCCAGACCACTCATCTGTATTTAGTGCAGAACTGCAGGCGGTTCTGCTGGCTCTCGGGCATGCTTATCAATCTAGAGAAAGGAACTTCCTGATTCTGTCTGACTCTCTTTCTGCCCTGCAGGCCCTTCAGGGCACGGGAAATGACCACCCACTGCTGGTGCAGATCAGAGAGCTCTACGCAGACTTGATGAAGGAATATTATGACATCATTTTTATTTGGGTCCCAGGGAATATGAGCATCGAAGGCAGCAGGATCGCAGATTCTGCTGCCAACGATGCCCGCAACGACCCTGTCCCTGACACATGACTGTTTATAGTGATTTTAGACATGTGGTTAGTGCGTACATAGCCCATGAGTGGCAGTCCGAGTGGGACAAAGAGGAAGCTAACAAGCTGCATGAAGCCCTTCCTAAGATGTCCGACGGTCTACTTTATCGCTGCGGCAGCCACCGTGAGGAGACTGTCCTTGTTCGGCTCCACATCGGGCACACGTATGTTACGCACTCTTATTTACTAAAACAGGAGGAGCGTCAACGGTGTTTTGCCTGCGACGAGCAGTACTCTGTTCAACACTTTTTGCTGTCTTGTGCTGATCTAATCGACACAAGGTATAAACATTTCACAGCAGACTCCTTGAAGGTTTTGTTCCGGGATGTGCCCTCGGACAAGATCTTCAGTTTTCTGAGAGAGTGCCATATTTTTTAATAAGATTTGAGCATTTATAGACTATGATGTTTCTATTATTTTGACCTTTTTGAGAGTCTGTTGACGTTTTCTTTAAAGACCTGTGTGACATTTTAGCCTGACATATTTTTAAGGTATATTTACATCATGTCT
This sequence comes from Semisulcospira habei, assembly GCA_036245525.1. Classification (NCBI taxonomy): domain Eukaryota; kingdom Metazoa; phylum Mollusca; class Gastropoda; family Semisulcospiridae; genus Semisulcospira; species Semisulcospira habei. The sequence continues at coordinate 154,070,567 of BTPG01000006.1, forward strand.
TAAGACCTTTCTTTTAGTCTGGCTGACCAGATATTTACCCTTCCCGCCGTGAGATGGCCTTAGTTGCCTTCTCGGCGTTAAACCCAAATAGGTAACTGACTAACTCGTCTCCCCGGCTGGACGGTTCCCGTCACGTGTATCCCTCGCCGCTCCGCCCCCACCGGATGGGACGCGCTCCTTCTACTGATGTTCCTCCAGGCTTCCTGCCGCTGACCTCTGGACCTCGCGGACAGGCACTTCAACAGGTTGGAGCTGGTGGCGATTGGGTGAGCCATCTTCGTGTGGGGGACACGCCTCCTGCACCTGGAGCTCCTCGTCCTCTCTGACACCTCCACAGTGGTCTCCGACATCCGGCAGCGGGGCAGGTCGCGCTCCCCCTCCCTCTGCATCCTCCTGTCCCAGATCCTCCGGTGGTGCGAAGATCGCGACATCCCTCTCCGAGCTTGACACACCCCTCGCCACCTGATGGTCCGGCCAACTACCTCTCGCAGCACGGCCGGCTTCTCGACACTGAGTGGGCACTCCGCCTGGATATCTTCAGATGATCTGCTCACAGTGCGAGATGCCCATGCTCGACCTCTTCGCGACACAGTGGAATCGCCAGCTCCCCCTCTGGGCGGTCGATGCGGTCTCCATCTCCGGGGAGGCCCTCTTCACAAATGCTTATCCGCCCACGGTGCTAGTCCCAAGGTCCTGCTCATGCTCAAGGGTGATGACGCGGTGGTGTTGCTGGTGGCCCCATTCTGCTGGGCCAAGTCTTGGACCACCGACCTCCTGAGCCTCCCCCCCCACCCTGCGGCTCCCCACCCAGCGCACGAGGCTCACGCACCCCAGACAGACGCGGCTGTACCACTCATGCCCTGAGCGACTTCTCCACACACGCCTGGTAATTGTGCGGCGCGCCCTCTCTGCTAGTGGTTCTCAAGTGCAGCGGTGGAGGATATCGCTGCGGCTCGCAGGCCTTCGACCAGATGAGTCTATGAGGGACAGGGGCGAGTCCTCCGATCCGGGGGCGACAACCGGCACCTCTCCCCCAAAGATCTGTCTACTCCTCTGGCTATTCGTCGAGCAGAACTTGGCGCCGATCACCATCAGGAGCTACCTGGCCATCATAGAGGACACGTTTTTCCACCTGGGCCGCCCACTCCCAGGCTCTGGCAAAGACCTTGCCGACCTTTGGCACGCTTCGTCCCCCAGCGGCCTGCCCCCGCTCGCTGATTCTGCGCTGGGACCTACCCGGGGTGCTGACGTGGCTCGGTGCGGACCGCTTCAAACCGCTCCCCTTGGCTCGCTTCGCGGACCTGACCCGGAAGACCGGTTCCTCCTGGCCCTCGCCTGCGTACAGGATGGCTCTGTGCAGCTCCTGACCGACCTGTCTTTCCTGACCAAGACATGGTCCCCGTTACCCGCGCCCCAGGTGATCGCCATACGGCGCTGAAGGGTTTTACCCCTACCCTGGGAGACCAGACAGCAGGACCCAGGGAGGGCTTTAAGGGTGTACCTGCGCCGATCTGAACCCGTCTGGAGTGGACGTTCCCGCCTCCTTCTGCCTTGTCCCCTGAAAGGCCAGACATCGCGGCCAGACGATATCTTCCTGGCTCCACGGGGGTTATCCGCTCTGTACCGGGACCTCTCCCCGGAGGACGCTCAGAAGCTGGAGAGGTTAGAGCCCTGTCCATGGGCGTCACCTTCACCCACAACTGCACCGTCAAGTCTTCTGCAGCGTGGGCTGGCGGCGTGATCTAACTTCGCCCCATGCTGCCACAGTGACTTCTCGGGCCCGCGGGCGACCCTAGCCCTGGCTGGGGCCTTTGCCACAGTGCAACACTCCCTCCCGGCGCCTAAGGCGCTCTGCGTTTAGCTTAGCTGAAATGGTCGGGAGTGTGCCCCGGGTTAGGCGGGTCTGGTGGGCTCGTTTACAGGGAGGGTGATTTTTGGTGGCTCCCACCTCCTATTCGCTATTCTTCCTTATAGTAATGTCATCAGTAATGTTTTTGAGGAAACAAATTTTTCTCTAAAATGTATTTTTTTTTACCGATGACATTACTCAGAGGACCCTCCCGCTTGCCACTCCTAAGCTAAGCTTCAGACTGGCGTGACACCACTGGGCACGCAACCGGATAGGGAGGTACGGGAGGCTACTCAGGGTACCTGGCTACGGCGCCCTTGGGTCGTCTCCCTTGTCATGTACACAACGGAATTTTGGCTGAAATGGTAAGCTAAGTGTACGTTTCCTTATGTCATCGCTAAGTATTTTTCGAAAAAATACATTTTAGATAAAAATTCATTTCTCAACGGCCAAGCCACACTTTATATATGTTAGCCCCTTGACTGCAGGAAAAAAGTGATTACAACCTAAATGGCAAGTGCAAGACATAGATAGAAAGTGATTACAACCTAAATGGCAAGAGGCATAGATCCTATGAGACCCCGCAGTTGTGGGGTCTCATGAGGATCTATGTCTCTTTCAGACACCGCTTTGAATCCATGTTCCTGGGATGGCTTTGGCTCTTTTGCGTTGAATTAATAAAGAATGCAGAAACTTATTCTGCCTCAAGTGGCAGTGATGCGGTGAGCCACTCTGCTCATAAGACACTAAGGCCATGTCAGCAGCAGCCAAAATGCGGTCCCCCATCATTTTGTCAAAGCAAAGTTCTCTGTATCACAGAATAAGATACCTTATAACTGTCACCTTATAACTGTTTCAGGTGTTACGTGTGTGATAACGACATTCCAGTGGAAAACAGCAAGCGGATACAAGAGTGTGTGGACTTTTTGCGTAAACAGGCCGGCCTACCTCGCATAGACACTGCAGCTCAATTCACAGGTGGTTGTCTATTATTTGCTTGTTGCTTGTTGTTTTTCCTGACACTCTTGTCTGTGTGTGCTGGTCTGTGATTTGTTTCCTCAAACCCTTACCGATGGCATTACTAATAGGAAGGTACGCTAGCTCACCGGATTTCAGCCTAAGTCCGTAGTGTGAATCAGCACAACCGGGGAGGCGACTCCAGGGAGTTGTTCACCAAACGCAGCCCCGGGTGGCCTACCCTCCCTTCCCATAAGGCCTTATGGGCTGACCCACCAGTTTTCACACTTCGCTGCCTTCCGGACGGTTGCACCGGTTTGCCTTGTGTGAATTACCTCATGTTGTGCACTGGACTTTGACTTCGCCTGTGTTGGATTCTTACGAGAGCCTGGTTGGTGTGTGGTGGCTGTGCCTGACTGGTTTCTTTTTCTCCTCCAAGCCCCACTGCTTCCCGCAGGGACTTCAATGAGGTAAGGTCTCGGTTAGCGCCTGAGTCGTCTCTGGCCTTGCTTGCGTTTGTTCTTTCCTCGCGCCACCACGCGGTAGGACAGGGTATTGCACTGTTATTTTTGTTTCCTCAAAAACATTACCAATGACATTACTGATAGGAAACATACACTTAGCTTAACAATTTCAGCCAAAAATTCTGTTGTGTACCTACACGACAAGGGAGGCGACCCAAGGGCGCCATAACCAGGTACCCTGAGTAGCCTCCTGTCCCACCCTATCAGGTCACGCGCCCAGCGGTATCTCGCCAGTCTGTTCGCTTAGCTTACCACGAACGGTTGTGTTCAAGCCTACTGGACGTATTTGGTTGTGTATGGTTGTTACCGGTGGTGCCTTGGAGTTCTGGGATTACCTTGGATAACCGTGCTTGCCTTGGATTACCTTCGTTTCTAAAGTGGACTTACTTTTGGGCGCTGGTGCTTCTGTCTGGATTTGTGGCGCGGGGGCTTCGTCACTGTGCCCACTTGATTCCTTACGGCCTTGGCAACAGGTTACTCACCGACCTCGCAGCCAGGGCAAGGTAAGGTCTTGGTTGTTGCCCTCGAACGGCGCTCAGTGTACTGGGCGGCGGCACCGGCCGTGGTTTACTTTACGTCAGTCATGCTTCGTACATGCGGGCGCTCGTTTTGCATGGCCTCGGGGCGCCATGCCCAGTCGCCTCTCACGTTTACTAGGTGTTGCAGTTACAGTGTGCGCACCATGACAGATTCCTTGCCAGCAGCGCAGCGCAGCCATGGCGGGGTAAGGTCTCGGTTGTAGCCCTCGACTGGCGCTAGGTGCACCGGATGTGAGTTTGCACTACATCAGAGTCATGCTTCGTACGCGTGGGCGCTCATTTTGCATGGCCTCGGGGCGCCACGCCCGGGCGCCTCTCACGTTTGCTTTGTGTTGCAGTTACCATGGACGCACTGTGACAGGTTCCTCGCGGCCATGGCAAGGTAAGGTCTCGGTTGTTGCCCTCGACTGGCGCACCGGGCGGCAGCACCGGCCGTGGAATTTACTCTTCGTCAGAGTGATAATTCGTGCGTGGGTGCACTTGTTTGCGTGGCCTTACGGAGCCACGGACGGTCACCTCTCACCTTTGACTATGTTTTGCAGTAAAAAGTCTGCACCTGCACGCGCTGTGGAGACTTCCAATGATCGAGCTATACGCATGCGGTGTGCCTCCCCTGCTCCGGCAGTGCTTCTGGTCACACCTGCGCCGCCTGGGTGGAAGAACAATGGTCGCAGCTCTGGGGCTTCTATCGGCGCGAACGTCAGACGCCGTCCCAGGACCAGCCACCCGCTACCACAGCTGAACAGCCTAGACGCACCCGCTCTGACATTGGGGGACTGATTGCCCTCCAGACGAGACCCCTCCCCTTGCGCACCCGCTCGCCTGAGCCTGGCCCGCAACGAACTTGTTCACCCCGCCTTGCGGACACTCGGTTTCAGTCCAGAAGCCGCTTCGTTCATCCCGCTCCATGGACTTCACCATCAGCCTGGACTTATCGGACGCGTACCTTCACGTCCCCGTGCACCCCGCCTCTCGACATTCCTCCACCTCTACTTCGGCGGCGTGGTCTGCCAGTTCCGGGTGCTGCCCTTCGGCCTCAACCTCAGCCCCTGGGTGTTCACTCATTTCATGGACACCGTCGTCACCAAGGCCAGGCAGGCGTCCTCGAGCCCCACCTCAAACTACCTCGACGATCTGCTCCTGCGGAACCAGTCAAAGGTCACCGTGGGGAAGGACACAGATGCGCTACTCAATCTGCTCGACCCAGCTTTCTGGTCAACGTCGGCAAGTCGGACCTCACGCCCTCCCGCGGCGGTTTCTCTCTGCGGGCTTTGGCCCACTTAGTTTCAATGGCTATACATGTGTGCGAGCTAACCTGCCATTTGCCCGCGCGTGCAATGGAGCTGTGGCAGAAATTATTTGGAATAGCTAGGTTGCCGTTTCCAGCAGTGTGCGCGTGTGCAGAACTTGAGCCTCTTAGGGGAAAGGTTACAGCACATTTGCTGGTCTTACCAAGTGTTTAATTCGCTTTCAGTGTAAGTGCAGGAAATGAAATTATAAGCTTGATAAAGGCAGACCATTTGCCTTTAAGGTGAAAAAGATATTTGCGCTGTGAAAACCTGAGAAACTGGCTAAACCTTTACTTGTTTGCAAGAGGTATCTGTTTTTGTTTCTTTGTTCCTATTGCGCGTGCATGGCGGTGGCTCGCTGCGGGATCTGACCCACTTAGTTTCAAAGGGTACGCGTGTGTGCGAGCGAGCTGTGCAAAAATTGTTTGGAATAGCTAGGTTGCCATTTCCAGCAGTGTGCGCGTGTGCTGAACTTGAGCCCCTTAGGGAAAAGGTTACATCACGAGTGCTGGTCTTACAAAGTGTTTAACCCTTTCATTACTGAATTCTCTGGTTCGTGAATACCACTGAGTACTGCTTTTATAAAGTTCTGTATTACCCTGCTTACTGAGTTTAGAGGCTAAAAAAAATACCAAAATATAGTAGTGTACGGGAAAGGCTGATAGCAGAGTACTCATCCACCGCAGATACCCATAACCCTATATTGCTGTAATGGGCTTTAGACGGGCTACACATTGACGTCATGTGTTAGGGTCGTGTGATTGATTTGGTGACACACAGGTGCAAATATGTGACAAAATGACAATACATTAACAACACACACCTATGAAGCAAGCAAACGTGCATGAAAACGGATCTAAAAGTGTTTGCATGCTCTTACTGTGACAATGATGTGTTGGAAACGCATAATCCAAACTTGTGACTGTGTCATTGTCTGTTTATTGCTGTCACATAGCAGTGTCCGCAATGCACACACAGGTGTCCAAAATACAAAAAGTAACTGAAAAAGATCCACTATTATATACACCTTGATTGTCCATGTTTACGCATACACTATGTACAGTTACTAGGAGGGTGAAGATGAAATTACAACACTGCTATACACTGTCATACACTGTCACACACTGTCGCCACTGTCACCCTGTATTTACAGTTGTACCTGTGTGTGGTACAAAATAAAACAATTGTTGTCATTACAACAAAGGTACACTTCACATTTCCTTTTGCACCTCTTGTAAGGGTTGTTTGCATAGCTAACCCCTGGGTTTGCATCTCTGTAGCGGGTGTGTCGCTTGTAGCACAGAGCACATCCGTGATCACGGCCCTCCCCTTTGACAGGTAAATGGTCAACTCGGTCAAGGCGAGTCTCGTTGTTGCTGGCGGCAGAGCGGGGACGGCCGACAGACGGTCGCCGTAGATGATAGTCGGCTACCAACTCATGGGCCAGGTCCAGCCTGAAGCTCAGGTAGTCTCTCTTGCGCCTGTCCGCGTTACGCAACTGTCCCCTGTTTGTCACCTAGCCCTCGATCACGTAGGCATTGTACATGCTGGTCTCCAGCAGCTTCCATTCTACACGCCTATACCACTTCATGCTTCGCTTGCTTTTGTTGATTCGCATCATTTGATCAAGCCGATCTACGCCACCCATGAACTGACTATAGGCTGCTGCTGTCGGAGGGCATGGAAGCTGCACCGGTGTCCCATCCTTTTGTCGTCGCTGTGTCGTCAGGCCTGGTTCTTCAGGTGCATGTGCTGTAGAGACATAGTACACGACACGCTTGTCTTTCCAAGCCGTAGCCACCATGCCCCTACATTCTCGCCACTCTGTATGTCCACGATCGAGACGCCTTATGTCACGCTGTGCCTTGATCAGAGTACGGGGAAAGCCGATGCGTTCAGGGCGGACCGTCCCACACAGGTAAGTCCCTTTGCTAAACAGGTAGCGAGCGAGAACAGGTGAAGTGTAAAAATTGTCGGTGAAGATGATGTGACCCGAGTTTTGCAAGCTTTGGGTCAGGCCGACAACGACTTTGGAGCTCAATCCAAAAATTTTGTTGACCTGGTCACCATGGCGACCCACATACACCTCCAAATTGTAGCAATATGCAGTGACACTATCTGCCGCCACCCACACCTTGATCCCAAATTTCACCGGTTTGTCTTTCATGTATTGCTTGAACGACAGCCGTCCTTTGAATGGTACCATCACTTCATCCACTGTCACTTCTCGGTGGGGTGTGTATTCTGCCATGAATGAAGCCCTGATGATGTCAATCATGTATCGGATCTTGTAGAGCTTGTCGCCATTGTTGACAGGTGCTGACGGGTCACAATAGTGCACGTAGCAACGGATTTGGAAAAACCGATCTCTGCTGAACACCTTCGCGATGTTGGTTCCAAGCATGTGGTACTTGGAGCCTGTGTCCCAGTACAAGTGGTCTCTGTCAAGTTTGACGATGTCCATCATGATAATCATGCCGTAGAAGGCCTTGATGTCTGACACTGTCACATCTATCCACTCGCCTTTGTTGTTGTCCGGGTCCTCTCTCCTCCTCTTTGCTGCATTCGCGTTTGTATATGTTGTGATCGTTTCAAGCACACTCTCAGAGTAGAAGAGGCCAAAGTACCCGGACGCACTGACAGATGTGTCAATTACACGTGTTGGACCTGGCCTTCGGGTGAATGTCACCCGCTCAGGTGCAACAAATGGTCCTGCTGTCCATTCAAATTGTGGATTTCGGAACGACAGTGGCACGTTGTCATCATCAAGTTCATCGCCACTTTCGTCGTCGGCATCGCGATCATTATCGTTGTTGTCGTTAGTGTCTTGTCGCACAACATGCACAAAATCAGCCCTTTCTTCCTCTGTCAACTGAACTAAATCCATCTCTCCAAAATCGCCTCTATCTCAAAACTCATCATCACTAAATTCGTCGCTGTCACGGTCACTTTCTTCTCTCTCCGCCATTTTTGCAAGCACAACCAAAGTTCTGGAAGGTATTTTTTTATATAAACTCCGCATCCTGTTTCTCAGGCCCCGAGCCGGAAATAACAAACACTACGCGCCTGGCGGTACCATTCTAGCGCTGTCAAGGTCGCCGCTAATTAGGTAGCCACTCTCAGCGCAAACCGCTTTAGCGGGCAGCCGTACGCGGGGGAGCAGAAGCTGCGGTCCTGCTATACCGGGAGGCCGTAAGCAGAGGAGGCGTGTCTCCATCCCCGCTATAGCGGGCGGCAGTAATGAAAGGGTTAATTCGCTTTCAGTGTAAGTGCATGAAATGAAATTATAAGCTTGATAAAGGCAAACCATTTGCCTTTAAGATGAGAAAGATGTTTGTGCTGTGAAAAAAGAAGAAACTGGCTAAACCTTTACTTGTTTGCAAGAGGTATCTGTTTTTGCTTCTTTGTTGCTACTGCTGCACTTGCAGCCACGAGTCTGGCAATGCACTGGTCTTGCCGAGTATTTCATTCACTTCCAGTGTAAGTGCAGGAAACGAAATTATAACCTTGATAAAGGCAGACCATTTGCCTTTATGGTGAGAAAGATGTTAGTGCTGTAAAAACCTGGAAAATTGGCTAAATCTTTAGTTGTTCACAAGAGATATCCATTTTTGCTTCTTTGTTGCTACTACGGTGCTTGCAGCCGCCTGGGAGTCTGGCGATGCCTGCGCTAGGCGGATCAGGTTACCACTGTCGGCAAACTAAGTGGGCTAGGGGAAACTGCCGTGCTCCCGCCACTTCCTGCACCTGGACATACATTTTCGGACCGACCTCAACAAGGTGAGACTCCCGGAGCCTCAGATCCAGAAGTTGGTGACCCTAGCCCGGCAGGTGTCTCCAGAGCACGCGGTCTCCGCCAGAGTGTAGCTTCAGCTCCTGGGCCCGATGAGCGTGGCGGCGGACCGCCTACCTCTCGGCCGGCTCTACTCCCACCCGCTTCAGCTACACCTGCTTCTCCACTGGCAACCCTCCGCTGGCGTTCTGATGTTCTCCATGGCCTCCAGACCTCGCGGACACATCAACTGGTTAGAGCTGGAAGCGGTTGGCGAGCCCTCATCGCGTGGGAGACACGCCTCTGTGGGCACCAAGAGCTCCTCGTCTTCTTCGACAACTCCATTGTGGTCTCCTACATCCGGAAGCAGGGCGGGACGCGCTCCCCCTCCCGTGGCATCCTCCTGTACCAGGCCCTCCAGTGGTGTAAAGATCGTGGCATCTCTCTCCGAGTGCGACACATCCCTGGCCACCTGAATGTCCTAGCCGACTCCCTCTCGCGGCGCGGCCAGCTTCTCCACACCAAGTGGGCACCCCACTCGGACGTCTTTCGGATGATCTGCGCAGAAAGGGAGACTCCCATGATCGACTTCCCCACAGATCTGACTGTCCCTCAGCTGGCCGAGTCCTTCTTCTGGCTCTTCACCGAGCAGCACCGGGTGCTAATCACCATTGGGGGGCTACCTCACCATGATCGCTGATGCGTACCACCACTTGGGCCAACTGGTCCCCAGTGCTTACAAGACCTCGCCAACCATATGGCCCACTTCGGCCTCCAGCGGCCTGCCCCCACTCGCTGTCTCTGCGATGGGACCTCCCTGGGGTGCTGACGTAGCTCAACTCGGACCGCTTCGAACCGCTCCCCTTGGCATGGCTGGCCGATGTGACCTGGAAGACCTGCTTCCAGGGTAAGCGAACTGCGCACACTCTCGACACGCCCCGCCAGCCTACAGTTCAGAACAGATGGCTCTGTGCAGCTATGGACCGACCTGTTCTTCCTGGCCAAGACTCGGTCCCCCTTGACCGTGCCCCAGGTGATCACCATCCGACCGCTGAGGGGTTACTCCTACCCTGGGAGATTGGACAGCAGGACCCGGTGCGGACCTTACGGGGGTACCTGCGCCGATCCTAACCCGTCCGGAGAGGACGTGCCCGCCTCTTGCTGCCTTTGTCCCAAGAGGACCAGACACCTTGGCCAGACAATATCTTCCTGGCTCGGCTGGGTGACCCTGTCCGCCTACTAGGACCTCTTCCCAGACAACGCTAAGAGGCTGAAGATCGGGGCGCACGAGGTTAGATCCATGGCCACTAGCGTCGCCTTCACCCGCTACTGCGCCGTCAAAGACATGTGGCGGCAGTGAGCTGGCGGGAAGAATCTACCTTTGCCCGGTTCTACCCCAGGAACCTCTCGGGCCAGCGGGAGAACTAGCCTTGGTGGGGCACATCACCGTGGCGCAACACTCCCTCCCAGCGCCTGAGGTGCCATGCATTAAGCTTAGCTGAAACTGTCGGGAGTTTGCCCCGGGGGAGGGCGGGTCTGGTTAGCCCATATACAGGGGATAAGGAAGTTCTGGGCGGCACCCACCTCCTTTTCGCTATTCTTCTATCAGTAATGTCATCGGTAATGTTTTTGAGGAAACAAATGAATTTTTCTCTAAAATGTATTTTTGGGAAAAATACTTATCGAAGACATAACTCAGAGGACCCTCCCACCTGCCCCGCTTGCCGCCAATGAGCTAAGCTTCAGACTGGCGAGATATGCTGGGCGCGTGACCGGATAGGGTGGGATGGGAGGCTACTCAGGGTACCTGGTTACGGCGCCCTTGGGTCGCCTCCCTTGTCGTGTATGTACACAACAAAATTTTGGGCTGAAATTGGTAAGCTAAGTGTAAGTTTACTATCAGTAATGTCATCGGTAAGTATTTTTTGAAAAAAAATACATTTTAGAGAAAAATTCATTTTGGGACACCCGTCCTAGTTAAAATAAGATTTAAAAAAAAAAAACGGAAGAAGAAAGGGATAGGAAAATACGGTCTGTTCGCTTATGGGTCGGCGGCGCTTCCATTCGCGTGCTTTGTTGGTCTGTTGCAGTGCCCAGCTGCGCTCGTGCCCCATATGCTGGGGGTTCCAGTGGCCTAGTGACAACCATGACCGCTGCCTACCCTGCTCTGGCTGCTCCTCGTCCCGACCATGCAAGGTTTGCGACTTGTAGAAGGAGCAGCACTGGTCCCGCCTCTGGGACTTCTATAGACGTGAATGACTCTTGGCCGCCCAGGACCACGGAATGCAGCCGCCGGCACCTCACCCTTCTGCTACCGCAACTGCCGCTGCTGTGCCTACTAGCCTCCCGAGATCCCGTAAGCGGGCTTCATTGGACATTGTGGGGCTGTCTGTGTGAAGGCTGACCACTACTGACCAGTGTGCTTGCCCCCTGATCTCCAGGCCCACCTGGCAGGGGATCGGGACCTACAGATGCAGGGATGGCTCCGCTCAGCTGGACTAAGCCAGATCAAGACCAGGGCCCAGGCCGATGATAAGAGAAGCACACGAGAGAGGCATTCACAGGCCCGATGCGCTCCCGCCTGTGGCCTCGCACGAGCATTGCCCCATGAGCTGAGCGCTCCTGAGGCCCGCTCCCACTTGAGCCCCACCCATACGGCGCCTATCCACCCGGCGGCACAGGGCTCAGATCACAGACCACCACGGCACCAGCGGACGGACAGACACACGTGTCACGGACGCTCACCGTCACCCAAAGTTAGTCCTAGGCAGAGGGCCATCCGACGGTTCAGGACTCATCACCCCGACTCACACTGCTTCCGCTCGGTGCGGCGCAGGCGGAGGGACTCTCACCGCGCTGACTCGCCCCTTCTAGTGTGAGAGGGCTCGCGGGCTGGCTGCCTTTCTGCGCGGCCACGGCCCTTCGATCGCAGGTGAGTACCGTTTGGCTTCAGGCGCTTGCCCTACCTCGTGGCGGACAGACTCCTCTCAGCAACCCACCTGCCCTTCGGGTTCACAGACCCCTTCTTTGGGCGGGTCTGTTGCGCTTGTGGGTCCCGGGCCTTGACAAGCCAGCAACCCTTATGCGTGATGCCTTAGCCTGCCTCGGCTTCCTGGAGTTAGCGACGCAGATGGTGGTCCGCCGCATAGCAGATTTCTGGGCTTCCCCTGATAAGCTGGATCCCTTATGTGATCTGCCTTCCTTGGCAGTTACCGTCAACCGGGCTGTGTACGATGCCTCCACGAACACAGTGGCCACTACGGTTAACTGCGACCTGATGAGATGGGACAGTGTACTGCAGTGCACCAGCCTTCCGCCTCGGTCACAGTACAACTCAGACAAGCCTCCCTGGGAGGAGCCCTTCTCGTTGGCCCGGCCTGACAGTCAGTTCAGGAGACGCCCAAGGACCTATGGCCGCGGGTGGCCTCCGTGGAGCCCTCACGCTTTCCAACCACCCGCAGGGTCTCGGGTCGTCCCTTGCGGAGCTACAGTTCCGCCCCTCAACCTGCTTCTCGGGACAATCGTGGTACGGACCCCCCCTCCGTCTTCCGGGGACGAGGCTCTCGGAACCTCCCCGCCTCTGGCCCCCGCAGCGCCCAAAGGCCGTGGGCGTAAGAGGACCCAGTGGCTCGTTTTCCCCTCGACCCCCACCGACCATTTCGGAGCCCCCAGATATCGTTCTGACAACTGCCCCCTCTCCGCCGCTCGCCGCTCTGGACCCGGTCTCCGGCCGATCCTGGAAAGCAGATGCCCTGGCAGGCGAGGTCGCCTCCCTACTTCAGAAAGCTGCCACAGAAGTCAACACCCGCCCCGACTCCGCTTTGAAAAAGTTCAGCATAGCCCAAATCTTCGGATGGCAGCAGTGTGGGCGGTAAGAGCGGCCATGCGTCCCATGGACTTTGCGATCAGCCTAGGTCTCGCCGGCGCCTACCTCCGCGTCCAGATGCACCCCGCTTCCCGACGCTACTGGCGCTTCGCCTTTCGCTGAATAGTTTACCAGTTCCGAGCGCTCCCTTTCGGTCTCAACGTCGGCCCCTGGGTCTTCACCAGGATCATGGATGCGGTAATGGCCCTCTCCAGGCGGGGCTCCTCCAGCCCTATGTCCAATTTCTTGGACGACCTGCTCCGGCGGATCCAGGTGGCCTCTACTCTGGAGACGGACCGGGACAGTCTTCTGTCACTCTTGCAGTGACTGGGCTTCCTGGTCAACCATGGAATCGGACCTCTCACCCTCTCGCACCTTCGTCCATGTGAGAATGGACTTTCTGACCGTGCAGAACAGGATGAGACTGCCGGAAGCACGCGACAGAGGCTGGCGCAGTTAGCGTGCCAGGTGTGTGTCGCGGACACGTGCCCGGGCAGGACTGGCTGCAGCTGCTGGGACTTACCAGCGCGGCGGCGGACCTACTTCCCCTCGGTAGACTCTATTCGCGCCCGATCCCGTTACATCTCGTCTACTATGGGTGCCCGTCTTCGGGTGACCTGGGAGCTCCAGGTCCGGTGGACTCCCTGGTTTGACCACACCTCTGAAGATGGGTGGACACCGCCTAACTCGGGTCTGGAGTAACCCTCGCCTTCCCCCCACCACGGCTCTCACTATGTACGGATGCGAGCCGGTCGGGCTGGGGGGCTCGTCTCCTCCCCGAGTTCGATGGGACTTCAGGCCAGTGGCCTCCGGCCTTACAGAACAGGCACGGCGACTGGTTGGAACTGGAGGCGGTGGGCTGGCTGTTGGAATGCTGGGAACCTCGCCTCAGGGGGTTCTGATTTTCTCTGACAACTCTGACGATGGTGTCCTACATTCAGTGGCAAGGAGGCACCCACTCACCTTCCCTTTGCATGCTCCTGTACCAGTTACTGCTTGGTACAGATACCTCGACATCTCGCTGCGGGGCGCGACGCATCCCGGGCCACCTACACGCGCTCGCGGACTCCTTCTCCCGTCGAGGGCAGCTCCTGCACATCGAGTGGACGCTCAGGCCGGAGCTCTTCCACATGATCGGCACTCATTGGGAGATGCCACGGGTCAACCGGTTCGCGACAAGGGGAACAATCAGCTTCCCTTCTTGTCTCACCCGTTCCGGACCCGCTCGCTTGGGCGGTGGACGCCCTTTCAGTCCCTTGAAAAGGCTGGCGGACCTCTTGGCCCACTTTGAGTTGCAGCGCCCGGTCCAGCATTCCCTGATTCCACGCTGGGACCCTGCGGAGTTTCTCACATGGCTTAACTTGGGCCGGTTCACGGCGGCACAGCACTCCCTCCTGGCGCCGGACGCGCCATAGGTAATGCTTAGTTGAAATCGTTGGGAGTGCGCCCAGGGCGCCTTACTAAGCATGTTACCGTCACGGGGTATGGTGGGCGGCACCCTCCACCTTTTCGTTATTCTTCCTATTAGTAATGCCATCAGTAAGGGTTTTGAGGAAACAAATTAATTTTTCTCTAAAATATATTTTTTCGAAAAATACTGATGGCATTACTCAAAGGGCCCTCCCAGGGAGCCTGCCCCGCTTGCCACCAGTTCGCTTAGCGTGAAACTGGTGGGTCAGCCCATAGGGCCTTATTGGAAGGGAGGGGTGGCAACCCGGGGCTGCGTTTGCTGAACGACTCACCGGAATCGCCTCCCTGCTTGTGCTGATTCACACAACAGACTTAGGCTGAAATCAGGTGAGCTAGCGTACCTTCCTATTAGTAATGCCATCGGTAAGTATTTTTCGAAAAATATATTTTAGAGAAAAATTAATTTTTTACCTTATGGGTGGTTGCTGTAAGGTCCAAAATCACAGACAGGCACATGCATTTTTGTCTTTCACACTCCTGTTTTTATCATTACTGTGCTGCTGGAGACTGGACCTTCTCTTTCGAAAACAGATTTTCTTCTGTCTTCTGATGGCGATTTTGCTTCTTTGAGAATGTGAGGAGACAAACATATCAGCTCTAAGAACTGTTTTTAAAAAAATCACAGCATGTATAACCCATTTAACCTGAAAGCTGCATTTCCCAAATTTTTAGGTGTCATCTAAAGACTAGGTTCCAGTTGCAGGAGATGGATCGACCATGATAATTCAAGGATAGTGCCAGATTAGCTTAGGGCCTTATATATATATATATATGTGTGTGTGCTGGTCTGTGATATTGGACCTTATGCGTATTGGCCATAAGATCTGAAATCACAGTTCAGTGTATTGTTTTGTTCATGCTTCCAGCTCAGAGACCTATCCAGACTGCCAGCCAATCGGACGTGTCTCCGACCGATCATAGTCCACCAGCCAGCCAGTCACGGTCAGACAAAGCACAGATTGGTGGGAAGTCACCCGCGGCCATTTGTCAGAAGGTCAAGGTGAGTGCCAGAACTTCAGGTCAAGGTTACTGGTTAGGCTTGGACAGCAACACAAATATTATTCTCTGCAGTACTGACTGTGATAAGCCTTTTGCCAATGTTCGTCAGCAGAAGAGTTTTGGTGACAAGCTATTTAAAAGACATTCAGTTTATTTTATTTAGTATTAACCCATTTCACCCCATGGCCGCATTTCCCAAATGTTAGACGTTACTTAACAACTATGTACCAGCTCCAGGTGATGCATCGACAATAATTCAAGGGTAGTGCCAGATTAGCCAGATTATTATTGTCGATACATCGCCTTCTGTAAGGCTTTGGAGCTAAATGGGTTAAATCTATACCAAAAAGATGACTTGTGAGCGTGTAGAAAGCAGGGAATGTCCCAACAAAGAAAGAAACACGCTTAGAAAAGATAGTTACAACACAATTTATTGTAACTATCTTTTTGAAACATGTTCCTTTCTTCGTTGGGCTATTCTCTGCATTTTGAAATCAGTTACTTTTTTTTTAACCTTTTGACGACGGAACGCACATATGTGTGCGCCAAGCAAAGCTCCATTGCCGACGGGACGCACACATGTGCGCTGGCCTTGTTTCCCATTTCCGACGAGGCGCACACATATGTGCGCTGGATACCAGTTTAACAGGCAATACCGGCAGTACGGTCTAAGGGAAGCAACCTACTATAATATGTCAAGCACTCATTTCTGTACTTGTAGAATGACTTTTCTTGTTTGTATGGGCTGAAACCAACAAATCAGAAGCTTTAATACAAAACATCCCCTTGTGCGAAAAAAAAATGGCGGATTTTGGTGTAAAAACTTATGTGTGAAGAAACTTTTCTGTTGTGCCTTTCTTTCTGGATTATTTACTGGTGACACACTAGAATATGTCTCTGGAATGCCAAGTGAGTTGTAATTTTTACACTGTGGCTAAATAATACACTAACAGCATGTTTTCATAAACGAGTGCAAATCTGTTTTTGATTTTTGGCTTCCTACCCCATATTCTTTATACACCTGTAAAATCTTAACAATACAAAATATTTTCTTCAGCATAGTGTCTATGAGTTCACCTTGAATTGCTTTTTCCACTGATACAAATATGTTGAGGTATGATATGATTTTTACAACAGACAAGGCCAATGAAATGTGTCAAAATTACTACGGTAGCAGGGAAGTGAGCCAAAGTAAGGCATACGCTCAGGGGGAAAAATTCATTTTTCTTTAAAAGGTATTTTTTCGAAAAATACTTACCGATGACATGACTGAATGGAAGTGTCTACTACTTACTCATTCTAGCCTAAGAGCCAGTTGTGTAAAAACACAACCCGGGAGGCACTCGGGGAACCCCGAGGGGACCAAGAGTTGTCTCCCTATACCCACCACCCGGAAGCCGGGTACCCATAATCCCTCAGTCAGGATACTTTGCGCACCAACGGCAAGCGGGGCAGGTGGGAGGGTCGTTTGAGTCATGTCATCGGTAAGTATTTTTCGAAAAAATACCTTTTAAAGAAAAATGAATTTGTTTCTTCAAAAACATTACCGATGACATGACTGAATGGAAGAATTGCGAATAGGAGGTGGGTGCCGCGCTCCAGCACACCTTAGGGCCCAAGGGCCGTCCTCCCTAACGCAAACTCCCGACGACCCTAGGTAGGTGAATACCTACGGCGCTGAGGCGCCCGGAGGGAGTTGTGCCCCCCGCAAAACGCCCCCAGCAGAGCGAGGAGTCTCGCTGGCCTGGCAGAACTCTGCGATTGAGGCGGGCGAAGTCATCCCGCCCGCCAGCCTCCAGTAGCCACGAAGTGTAAGACAGTACAGTCCCTGACGAATGTGATGTTCGTGGCCATGCAAGTGCCTTGATAACGTAACTGTAGCCTCTAACCTCCCTGAGGGAGGGGTCCTGTAATTCAGAACGTATGACTGAGCTGAGCCAGGAAGAACGTCCGGCATGTAGCGTCAGTGGTGCCGGAACCGGCAAGAGGCGAGCACGTCCGTAGCGAACGGCTCTGTCGTAGGCACACGTGAGGCTTGTACAGGTATTTGCTACGTGGTCTCCTGGTGGAATAGCGCCCCGTAAGCGGGCGCAAGGTGAACCCGTGGACCAAAGGCGCGGCGGTCCAGGTAAGGTATGGTCCGAGAGGAGCTGTACGTAATTGTTCCCTCGAACTGTAGGCAGACTGGGCGAGTCGTAGCTCCTGAAGCTCGTTAACCAATCCACCATGGCAACATCCCTCAGGCGCCGTATGGCGGCAAGGGCAAGACGTAGCATGCGATGACTCCTCACGAGGGGAGTCGACAGGAGGCTCCGGACGAGCGCGTGTAAGTCTCTCCGAACCGGGCTCCGAGGAGAGGCGGGTTATCTGCCGGCAAGTGGACCCCCAGCAGGATCCCGGCGGCTTACTTGGAGACGAGTGGGTACCGAGATTGGACGTGGGACGTCGCCAAGCGCGACTCTCTGTGAGGCGAGTTCTCTGCTTCTCAAAAGCTGTGTCCGGGCTCGCTCCGTCCGGGTAGCGGCCTCGGTCAAAACCCCACCCTGTGCCCTAGTCCACTGAAATCGTTGTGGAGACCCTCCACCGGAACATCCTAGTCTCATGCGCCGATCCTCCGAAGGTGTCCTGGTGCATTCCGTGTGTAGCCACTGTTCCCACCGGGGAAGACTGGCCCAGATCTACCGTCGGTCCAGGTAGCGTCACGCACGGAGGGAGTTGAAGTTCTTTCCCCAAGCACCAGGGTAGGGGGTACGCACTGGTCAGAGGATCGCCAGCTGCCCTGATCCTGGAAGTACACCTCCGCTGTCGCGTTGCCGGAGAGGAGAAGCTCCTGTGACCTATCCTTCCTCCCACGAGCAGAAGAAGAAGGCCTAGTAGTCCGCGTCGGATCCAAGCTAAGCACGCTCTTGTCCGCGAAGTCCGAAGGTCGGAGGGTTGGACCTCGAGAAGAATCACGGAAGTAGGAAGCGTAGCTTGAGCAGCCGGGCTTAGAGACGACCAAGGTGCGTAGATCCGACTCCGTGTAGTGGCTAGGTCCTCCGCCACGAGCACAGCCAAGCGGTACCACCTGTCCGAAGTCCGGCACCCCCCGGGTGCCCAAAGAAATTTGTCGAGATGGCTAGACGTCAGGGAGCAGGGGCTGAGCCTTGGTTCCCCGGTGTCCACGATGGATGAGAACCCCCAGTGAGTCAGCTGGCGATGCCGGGCAAACTTCCTCAGAAGGGCGGCGGCGATGAGCTTGGATGTCCCGTCCAGCGCCGGCCGAGTGTCCATCCGCGCAGAACAGGTCTGCCGGAACTGCAGCACTGGAAGCCGAAGAAGAGGGAGAGGAGAACGGCTGAGACGTCCGAGCAACCAGTCCGAGGGGTCGCCAGCCGTCACACTCAGGGTGTCGAAGTCCCGCTGTCTGGAACCGGCGACCGAGGAGGGCTCCGAGGGAAGGAATCCCGCTGACGGCGAACCACAGAGGTCGAAGACTCCCTCCGAAGGGGAGAGCGAAGACGGAGCGACGCGGCGAGGGTCTCCTGAGAGCCGAAGGCGGGTCCCGACGAGGAGAACGGCTGCGACGAGGAGGAACGGAACGGAGAGGACGAGGGAAGGGGGAGTGGCCGGTCGATGGGAAGAGGAACGGGACGAACGGGAGTCCGAACGAGATGGGGAACGCGAAGAAGGCGAAACCCGTCTGAGTCGAGGGAGACCTGATCCGTCGAACGCTGAGAGGAGAAGGTCCTCCTTCGATCTTGCGAAGCAGAGCGGTAACGGTGAGTAGAATCCCGGCGCCTACGATCTTCGCCAACAGGAGGCCTACCCGGCACCGGCCTCCACGTGGCGTAGGTGGGTAGTCCGCTCAGTCCCTGACTGAGTGGGCTAGCGGACGGGTGCCATCTTTGTCCAGGATTAGGACTTGATGTCAGCAGATATGTTGTTCAGCCTTTTCACTGGTCCGGTTTTTAAGGAGCTGTGCTAACCTAGGTCGTACCATGTTGGATTGGTCCTTAAAAATACTCGTGACTTTTTGGTCCTTTGGATCCCAAGTGTTTGCCGTGCTTGGAGACCCGTGTCGGGGGAGAAGAGGATCCTGGTGGCTGAAACACTCCACTTTGGCCTTGACTTCTGCCTAAACGGGAGGCTAGTCGTACCGGCCTAGTCAATCGGCTCTTGTCACGTTGAGCCCTATCCCACTGTTGACATGCGGGTTGCTATACGGAGCACCATGCTATAGCCTTTGCTGCTGATTAGGTGCTTTACGCCAGTATTCCCCTGCATTCAACGGTGTGATAGAAGGCGGTGGCTCAAACGGTTCAATCGGGCTTACCCCCTTGAGTATATCTTTCGGGCAGTCTCCATTGTGCGTCGGCTGGAGACCCGCCGACAGTTGCACTTTCCCTTGTTGGGCTCGGTGGCGGGCGGGGACCCCCGGGGGATGAATATCTCTACTAATATAATATGGATAAAACAAAAAAACCAAAACTAGCACAGAAACGGCATATAGACACCGAATTTGACCATGACAGTGATTCAGACTGTGAGGAAGCGACGCCTCAGGCGTCGGCCGTATGGCCTCGCTTCCTCATTGTCCATAGCAAGGTGAAGGAGAAACCAGTTACCAAGCTGCATCCTTTTCTGGTGGGGGAGACCCTCAGGAGCCGTGTTGGCAGGCCTGACGCCCAGCGCCTCAGGTCTGGTGACTTGCTGGTGGAGTGCCGTACTCGGGCACACTCCAGCGGGCTACTGGGGCTCTCTTCCATCGGAGACACTCCTGTGGAAGTCACACCCACACAAAACTATGAATTCGTCAAGAGGCGTAATCAAAGATCAAGCTTTGGCAGAACTGTCAGAAGATGAACTTGTAAGGAACCTTAAGTCTCAGGGGGTGACTTGCGTCAGGCGCTTCGCTTCCAAGCGAGGTGGTGGGGAGATCCGTCTCCCTACCATCATCCTGACGTTTGGCACCCCCACCCCTCCTACTACCATCTGGGGAGGTTACTACTCCCTGAGAGTGAAAAAGTACGTCCCTCTTCCCCTCCGGTGCTTTAAGTGCCAAAAGTATGGCCATGGGCAGAAGACATGCCGTCAGGCAGAGGCTTCATGCGCCCGTTGCACTAGGCCCGGACACTCTGCTGAGTCCTGCACAGCCACCCCCCTGTGTGTGAATTGCCAGGGGGCGCATATGGCTTCGGATAAGAAATGCCCTCGTTGGATATCCGAGTGCAAGATTCAGCAGGTGCGTGTGGAGAAGGGGCTGTCCTTTCTGGATGCCAAAAAACTGGTTGAAGGCCCTGGTGCAGCTGCGGCTGCCCCAACCTCTAACACCTCAGTGTATACTTTTAGTGCAGCGGTGGCAGGCAAGCGCCCCACCAAAGACTTTTCATGTCAGACCCCAACTTCTTGGTTGGGGGCGGAGCCTCGGCTCATCTCGCCCCTGGAGAGTAACCCTCCTCCGGTGGTGACAAGGAGCCAGGGAACGCAGAAGGCGGACACTGCCGGTCCGGTTGTGCCGCCTTCTGTTGCCCCTAAGCCTCAGCCCCCACCCAAACCTGTTAGTCAGTCAACTCCAAAGGCTTCTGGCTCTGGTCAGCCTTCTAAGGCCGCTAACTCTAGCGGCAGGAACGCTGCCCAGGACCAGAAGTCTAAGAAATCTATGGGACCGCTGTGCGCACGGGCCCAGAAGGGGAACACAGATGTGCCCCTTCAAAACAAATATGCTGCACTGGAGGAGCGGATGGAGGGAGTGGAAGTTGTTGTTGCTGATGCTGCGGCAGCTCCACCCCCTTCCTCTCCGAAGAACCAGAGGAGGCCCGGGAGCCGGCCCCCCTCTGTTTCTTCAACTCCTTCCAAGGTAAAGGAAAAAGGGGGGAAAAACTCCTTACCCCCAGATCAGACTTAATCATGGACTCTTTGCTTCAGTGGAATTGTCGTGGTTTTCGAGCTAACTTTGAGGAATTACGTCTTTTAGTCAAGTTCTATAACCCCTCAGTCATATCTCTTCAGGAGACTTACCTGAAGACTTCTGACCCTGTGTCTTTTAATGGTTTTAATGTTATACATAAAGGCTCTGATTCGGAGAGGCGCTCGGGTGGAGCGGCTCTTCTCATTAGTAGCCAAATTTTATGTAGCCCCGTTAGCATCGACACCTGTCTTCAGGCTGTCGCTGCTCGGGTTACCTTAAAAAAGACCATAACCATATGCAGTATTTACCTGCCACCATCACTGCGGGTCTGTAGCAATGATATTTTTCACTTAGTAGATCAACTGCCCCCTCCCTTTATTCTCATGGGGGATTTTAACGGTCATGCTCACCTTTGGGGTAGTGACCACTATGATGGCAGAGGTCAGATGTTAGAAGATGTTTTTTCTCAACTTAACCTATGTGTCTTTAACGATGGCTCAACTACATACTCTAACTCAGGTTCCGGATCTAGTTCTGTTCTAGACCTCACTGTGTGTGATCCTTCTCTCATGCTGGACTTTGACTGGAAGGTTCACGACGACCTGTGTGGTAGTGACCACTTCCCAGTAGTCCTGTCATCGGTCAGCTGTGAGGAGGATTCGCCGGTGGGGCGCTGGAATCTCAAGAAAGCTAACTGGTCTCTGTTTGCCTCTCTCTGTCAGTCTCGTCTTACAGAGGAGGTGGTCATGTCAGCTGAAGAACCTGTTTCTTGTTTTACTTCTATTTTGTTGGAGGTTGCAGGTGAAACCATCCCTAGAACTTCCACATCACTCCCTCGGAAGCCGAGAGTACCATGGTTCAATGAAGAGTGCCGCAAGGCCCAAACAATGCGCAAATCTGCTCAGCGACGTGCATTTCGTAATCCGTCGCAAGCAAATATTTTAACCTTTAAAAGACAGCGGGCGAAAGCCCGTTATATTTTTAAACGTGAACGCCGTGCTTCCTGGAGACGCTTCGTCTCATCTTTATCTTCTAGGACTCCGTCCCAAAAAGTCTGGAAGGCTGTTCGAAGAATTAGGGGCAGGGGTGGCTCGGCTTCTGTTGGCCATCTTAGAGATGGTGCCAGTTTGGTCACAGATAAAAAGGCTGTGGCCAATTTGCTTGCCTCCACCATTGCCCATAATTCTTCAACAGAGCATTATTCACCTTTCTTCCAGAGAGAGAAGGAGAAGCGAGAATCTTGTGCTTGTGATTTTATATCGGATAACTTGGAAGACTATAATGCCCCTTTTACGTTTTCAGAATTGCAGCAAGCCATGCAGAAATGTACTGACTCTGCTGCTGGATTAGATACCATCCATTATCAGCTCATAACACATCTGCCTGAGGATTCACTCCTTGTACTTCTCAAGGCCTTTAACCATATCTGGATAACCGGTCATTTTCCGCCATCTTGGCGCCAGGCTGTGGTTGTGCCAATTCCCAAGCCGGGTAAGGATCCTTCCAACCCGGGCAACTACCGGCCAATAGCTTTGACATCATGTTTATGTAAAACTATGGAACGCTTGGTCAACGCCCGACTGGTGTGGCATCTTGAGTCACAGGGTCTCATCACAGACCTCCAGTGCGGTTTCCGGCGCTTCCGTAGTACAACTGACCATCTAGTCCGCTTTGAGTCTTTTATCCGAGATGCTTTTGTCAACAAGCAGCATGTCTATGCAATTTTCTTTGATCTTGAAAAGGCATATGACACTACCTGGAAGCATGGTATAATGTCTGATTTGTCGGACATGGGTTTTAAAGGGCATCTGCCCGTTTTTATTCACAATTTTTTGTCCAACAGGTCGTTCCATGTCCGTGTGGGCTCCACCCTCTCCGACTCCTTTGAACAGGAGATGGGTGTCCCGCAGGGCAGTATTCTATCTCCTGTTTTATTTAGCATTAAAATAAATAACATTGTAAAGGCCGTCAAGGATGATTCTGAATGCTCTTTGTTTGTGGACGACTTTGCTTTGTGTGCACGAGGTCGAGGACTTGCGTCCCTTGAGAGGCGCTTGCAGCTGTGCGTTGATCGCATCCAGGGGTGGGTGTCTCTCAATGGATTCAGATTCTCGCCCTCCAAGACAGTCTGTGTGCATTTTACTAACCAGACAAAATTTTTTCCAGAACCTAGCCTGAGCATTGCTGGAGTGCCAATTAAGGTGGCTGAAGAGGCTAAGTTTTTGGGGGTCATCTTTGACAAAAGATTGACCTTCTGCAACCATGTTAACTACCTTAGAACCTCTTGTCGGAAGGCCCTCGACATTCTTCGTGTCGTTGGTCGTACTGACTGGGGTGCAGACCGCATCGTCTTACTTCGACTGTACCGGGCCCTTGTTCGGTCCAAACTGGATTACGGCTCTGTGGTATATGGCTCGGCTTCCAAGTCTGTTCTGCAGCGTCTGAACACAATTCACCATCAAGGTCTGCGCATATGTCTGGGAGCCTTTAGGACATCTCCAGTTCCTAGTCTGTATGCAGAGGCAGGGGAGCCTTCTCTCAGGCTCCGCCGCATCCGCCTCATGCTCAGCTACGTTCTGAAGCTGAAGGCCCATCCAGAAAATCCTGCCTATGATTGTGTTTTTAACCCGTCGTTTGCAGAGATTTACGATGCCCATCCGGGAGCTGTCCGTCCACTTTCCTTCCGTGTCCGACCTCATCTGCAGGCGGCCGGAGTGGACCTGGACAAAGTTTCGGAATCTCTGCAACACGTCACTCCACCCTGGCTACTACCAGTTCCTGACATCTTGCTGGACTTGACTGCCCACAAGAAGGATTGTACTCCACCAGCCATATACCAACAGAGCCTCAATGAACTCCTTTCAATTTTTCCTGGCTATTGTCGTCTTTATACGGATGGGTCCAAGTCTGAGGATGGAAGAGTGGCTGCGGCTGCAGTGTCCTCTCGCCATCCTAGACGCCCATTTAAGCTCCGTCTCCCTGACCATTCCTCTGTATTTAGTGCAGAACTGCAGGCCATTCTGCTAGCACTCAAGCATGCCTATCAGTCTCGGGAAAGGAACTTCCTGATTCTGTCTGACTCTCTTTCTGCCCTGCAGGCCCTTCAGGGCGCGGGAACAGACCATCCACTGCTGGTGCAGATTAGAGAGCTCTACGCGGACTTGATGAAGGAATATTATGACATCATTTTTATTTGGGTCCCAGGCCATGTGGGCATCGAAGGCAACAGAATCGCAGATTCTGCTGCCAACAGTGCCCGCAGTGACCCTGTCCCTGACACACAGACTGTCTATAGTGATTTTAAACCTGTTATTAGTGCGTACATAGCCCGCGAGTGGCAGTCCGAGTGGGACAAAGAGGAAGGGAACAAGCTTCATGAAGCTCTTCCTAAGTTGTCTGACAGTCTACCTTTCCGCTGCGGCAGCCGCCGTGAGGAGACTGTCCTTGCTCGGCTCCACATCGGGCACACATATGTTACGCACTCTTACTTACTTAAACAGGATGAGCGTCCATGGTGTTTTGCCTGTGATGAGCAGTTTTCTGTTCGACACTTTTTGCTGTATTGTGCTGACCTAATTGACACCAGATATAAACACTTCACAGCAGACTCCTTGAAGGTTTTGTTCCGGGATGTTCCCCCGGACAAAATCTTCAATTTTTTGAGAGAATGCAATATTTTTAACAAGATCTGAGCATTCATAGACTATGTGAATTTTTTTATTTGCCCTTTTTGAGAGTCTGTAGACGTTTCTTTTCCAGACATGTGCGACATTTTAGCCTGAGATTTTTAATCTATATTTACATCTTGTCTTAAGACCTTGCTTTTAGTCTGGCTGACCAGATTTTTACCCATCCCGCCGTGAGATGGCCTTAGTCGCCTGCTCGGCGTTAAACCCAAATAACCAAGCCAACAGGAGGCTCCGTAGGAGTGCGTGTCAGTCTCTGTGAACCAGGCTCTTGGGAGAGGCGGGTTGCTTGCCGGCAAGGGGACCCCTGCGGCCAGAGACGAGTGGGGAATGAACCAGGCTCTTGGAAGAGGCGGGTTTCTGAGCACTAACCGTTGAAAACTCAGTGCGCCTACTGTGTCGGATCAAGTTGGCCTCGCACATCCCGTGCTGGGGGCACAGCGAAAGGCGTCTCGGTAATCTCCCAGCACCCGAGCGGGAAGGTCCTTCTATGATCTTGCGAGGGAGAGCGATAACGTTGCGTAGAATCCCTGTGTCTACGCTCTTCACAACCAGGAGGCTCCGGACGAGTGCGTGTATGTCTCTGTGAACCAGGCTCTTGGGAGAGGCGGGTTTCTTGCCGGCCAGGGGACCCCCAGCGGAATCCTGGCGGCTTCCTCAGAGACGAGTGGGGAACGACGGTGGAGGAGGGACGCCACGAGCGTCCCACCAAACCAGGCTCTTGGGAGAGGCGGGTTATTTCCACCAGCTGTGTCCGGGCGCTCTCTCTAACGGAGGCGGTCTTGACGGTCGAACTCCCACTTTGTGCACTAATCCCTCGATTACTCAGTGGCGTATTCTGTGTCGGATCCAGTTGGTCTCGCACGTCCGGTGTCAGGGGCACAGCGGAAGGCGTCTCGGCAGTCTTCAAGTACCCGAGAGGGTAGGAGGCTCCCTCCTATAAGTTCCAGAGATTAGACCATCGCAGCTCCGGCCAGGTAGCACAGACGTCACAAGTGTGGTCGGAAGCACACCCAGCGCACAGGAGACAGACTGTATGGATATCCGATGGCCACTGGAAGCCTCCGCATCGTTTGCAGGTCACCAGTAGGCCAATGCAACACACCAAACCTGAGGTGGCCTGGAACTGTGTTGATAGTAGTCTCCGCTTCCTTGGAGACGAGCATCCTTACTAGAGTCCCTGGACGTGCACGTGAATGTCTCTGAGCCGGGCTCCGAGGGAGGCGGGCTTTCTTGCCGGTAAGGGGGACCCCCAGCGGGATCCCGCGGGCTTTCTTGGAGACAAGTGGGACCGATAGTGGACATGGCTTCTTAGAAGGCTTCGTCCGGGCGTGCTCCCTCCTGGAAGCGGCCTCATCGATCCAGGCCCACTTCGTGCACTAGTCCACTGAATCTGGTGTTGGGCTTCCCACAAGGACGTCCTGGTCTCAAGCGACCGGTGCCAAGGTTACGTTGGATGGCGTATCCACATCCTGCGCATAGGAGACCCGACCTAGTGGTTCTCCGACGGCCACCGGCACATCTGCCTTGCGTGAAGGACGTCAGCATGCCCCTCTTCATTGGGGCGGAACGGGATCCTTCAAGCACCAACAGCATAGGTCGCTCCCGCCTGCAGACGCTTCAATGCTGCCATCTGCGCTGTTGAGGCCAGGTGACACAAACATTCCAATGTGGTAGGAGGCACCTCCCGTGTCGGAAGACAGGCCTAGTCCCAAATGGGCGCTGCCTGGACATGAAGAACACACCTACCAGTAGCAGCCGGGCTGGTGCCTACAGCCGAGAAGCTGCTTGACCTCTCCAGGTGGTAGTGTACTGCAACGTCCTAAGAAGTCGGACGTGTGCGTAATTGTCATACCGAGCGGGCCTTGCCAGAGGCTGTTCATGTGCGCTCCCCCTGGCAGTGGCCTCCACGATCCACGCTCGCGCACTAGTCGTGACATCCGGTGTGGCTTCTCCATGTCAGTCCGTTGTCGTGCGGAAACCCGCGGTGTCCGGGAGGCGCCTAAACCGGTGCCGATCGCTTGCAACGCAAGCATGGGCAGCGGGGCAACCGGTGCAGTGGCGAAAGACCCCTGGGGGCTGAACTAGCCACTGTCATCTGTGTGAATGGGTAGCACATCCCTGCAACAGATAACACACCCGAAGGCCTGCGGGCGAGTCCTGTGGGACTAAGCCACGAAAGGTAGCCTTCGTAACAACAAAACACACAAGCACCAAAGCGGGGTAACAGACTGTCAAGCCTGCACGCCAGCCGTGCAGTAAGAAGGTCGACTCACTGCCATCAAGCACTAAGGTGAGCAACCAACATATGTAGCAAAAGTCAAACATGTCATGACAGAAGCGAGGTACCAAACTGCACGCCTACAACTAGCCGTGCAGTAAGCAAGTAGGCCCACTGCCGCCAAGCGCTAAGGCGAGGGAACAACATATGTACACAAAAGACGAATACGTCATGATGGAAGCGAGGTACCAAACTGCACGTCTGCAATCTAGCAGTGCAGTAACGAGGTAGCTTCACCGCCGTCAAGTGCTAAGGTGAGCAACAACATATGTACCAACCCCTGTCATAAAAGGAGTCAGGCCCCAACATCATTACTAAGGGTGACCGCGTGTGGAAAAAACAACACCGGCCGCATGCTGTACAATTCAATACGCAATGACAACCAAGACAAGAAAAACATCTGGGGCAGTAAATCACCACTTTATGTGGACATGTCACGAGGGGCCCGCCCAGCCAAGGAGCGTAAACCCCCAAGCTGCCCGCCGGAACGTACATCCACTCTCTAAGGTACGTGAGCACTTGTCCACAGCGTATGCCTGCGTATGCGAGCGTGCGCTTAAATTCATCACCCGTATCTATACAAACATCCCGCAAGCGAAAACAGAAAAGGGGCCAGAACAGGCGCTGGTACCGAACAAACTACGCGATGACAAGGCGTGACCCAAGCTGCCACTCAGCTAATCAGGCCATGGAGTAAAAGAATTCTCCACACCCAAGGTACAAATGCGTAGGAACTTAGCTACGATTCACCGAAGGTGAGTGGGCGCACAATTACAGTGAGAAGAAGACGAAAAAGTTCGTACCTGCACAAACCAGTGCCCAGCCCGGGAACCGGCCGAGGGTCAACCCCGCTACCTTACCTCTCGGCCGAAGGGGAACGGGGGGAGACGTCCAAAACCCGCCTGGCACGACCGGCGAAGCTCACCGGACAGCTCACCAGCGGTCGAAGCGTAGGCGCTAAGCAGTGGGGACGAGAAAGCCACGCAGCAGCACAGGCAGGGCCGACGAAACGATCCTATCTCCCGCTCTTCATTCCAACAGCAAGTCCGAAACCCGAGAACCGGTCGAAAAACCAAAGTCCGTAGGCTAGAGCAGAGCGCAAGACGACCGAATCGTGCGCCTAAGTAGACTAGACTGAGGGATTATGGGTACCCGGCTTCCGGGTGGTGGGTATAGGGAGACAACTCTTGGTCCCCTCGGGGAGTGCCTCCCGGGTTGTGTTTTTACACAACTGGCTCTTAGGCTAGAATGAGTAAGTAGTAGACACTTCCATTCAGTCATGTCATCGGTAATGTTTTTGAAGAAACAAACCTAGCTGGCAGACTACGGTGGCAAAAGGTTAATTATTATTATTTTTATTCCTTTATTCACTTGATAACTAGGCTGACAGAGAGTGAGTAAATGGTGCTCTGGTTTTTGCTTTATTTCAGGGTTTAAGTAACCTCGGCAATACTTGCTTTTTCAACGCCGTCATGCAGGTGAGTTTTGTGGGGTTATTTAACCCCAGGGTCCCATTTCCCAAATTTTGGAGGTGTTACTTAACGAATGTGTACCAGCTGCAGGAGATGGATTGATGATGATGATAATTCAAGGGTATTGCCAGATGAGCTTGGCGCCTTCACCACCAAGCTCATCTGGCACTACCCTTGAATTATCATCAATCCATCTCCTGCTGTAGGGACTCGGGGCTAAATGGGTTAATATTGTTGTGTTTTTCATTTCTATGCTGGTGTGTGATACTGGACCTTGTTGCTCTGAGCCATAAGATCCAAAATATTAGACCAGCACATATTTGACTATATGGAAAATGGAATACTGATGACAATGAAATAAAGCACATAAACCTTTGGCTGTCTGTAGTGGTTTCTACCATGATGATTTCTGCAGGAATCAGCTTGACAAAAAAGGCTACCAACAGCCAATGCAGGAATCATTGTGACAAAAGCGGCTACTGACAGTCAACACAGGAATCGATGTGACCACAAAAAAATTTGCTACCAACAGTCCATGCAAGAATCATTGTGACAAAAAACGCTACTGTCAGCCAGCGCAGAAATCATTGTGACAAAACCACTACCGACGGCCAAAGAGTTACATTTTTGGAGCTTTACAATTTTTCAAAATGGTGGTGGTGAAAGATCGTGCTCAGTTGACAGAATCAAATTGCTAATATGTGGACGACACTGATGACGATGATGATGATAATGACTGTGTTACGATTGTGGTTGTATTGTTCTGCCATGAGAGCATGCATGCATTAATCGTAGGAAACAATCCGATATTTATTTGAGCTATCATGATTATGAATCACGTACCTTTTAAATAAGATTCACTATCGTTCACACAGAGAGCGGATTTGATTGTCTTTTGATACACGGAGTTGAATTCCGAAGAGTCTAGAAACCGCTCGAATAACTACGGTTGTTTTCTGTGCGCGTGAAGTTAGCAGCCAGTATGTGTTACGAAAAGTCGTGAAACTTCCGGAGAATTCAGACAAGGTCGTGACCTGTCTAGCGTATTCTTGTGTGACGTCTTTACACACTGGGATTTCCCAAAATTGGGGTTGAAATTAGCAGTCGAATTTTGTAGACTATTGTAGTCTATTCTATAAAGTTCTTTTTCATCAATATTTATGAGTTTCGGTTACGTGTTCCGTTCTGATTGGTTATGTTGTATGAATTTGCTAGATCATTCTGGAAAGCTATTATACTATAAAAGATCATGCGAGGAAGCATGTGTGTACAGTGTCATACATTGTCAGTGATGGAGTTATGCAGTGTATAGTGTTTACATTGTATGATAGCCACATTGTGTTAAAAGCGTAGATACATTGTAGAGGAGACTTTGTATCAGTGTTGGTGCATTTGTGAATGCATTGTTTGGAGATCACATCACTGCAATAAAATATTATGGGAACTGTTACTCCAGTGTGGTCTACATCCTTAAGCCACATGTGACGGGTTGCAGTAGACCACACTGGAGTAACAGTTCAAACAATATTTTATTGCAGTGATGTGACCTCCAAACAATGCATTCACAAATGCACCAAAGACTATGGAGTTGAAGTCAACAACAGAACGAATAATAACCATGTGAATCTACTGAAGGAGTACATCGAGAGAGGTCGTCAGTGTAAACCACAACAAGTTGTGTCCGTGAGTCTGACTGATGACACTGAGAGACTAGACGAGAAATTGTTCGATTTTGGCGAACTCCGCCACCAGGAGAGTGTGGAGGACGTACAGTCTGGCCGACACTTGGCCCAGGCAAAACAGGAGACGCTGAGAGTCCAATCTATGGAGTTCGGGCATCGATTTCAGCCCGACTCAGAGACTGCGGATATTGTCCAGCAAGAGGTTGGTTCGATATCGAACCAGCCGGTTCGTGACGAGCCATGTCGTCTGCTTCGCAACACGAGAGAAGAACTGAGGAAGAATTTGGGGAGACGCCGGACTTGGGAGTCATCAGAGATTCCAGATCGCCAGTGGTCATCGTGAAGAAACCAGAGAGATCCAATTTGGTGTGCATGGACTATCATACATTCTATAAGCCGACAGTGTTTGACCCAGGACCAGTAACCCTTGAACTGTGTAAACTGTATCCCATGATTTGGCGATGTTCCAGAAATGAACTTTGATATTAATTTTCAGTTTAATCAAGGGTTCGCAGAACTTTTAGAGTGGATTACCTGAGCAGATCAGTTTAAATGAACATTTCTGTGTCCAGAACAGTTTAAAGAAATATTTCGGTGTCCATGAGAGTTTAAAGAGACATGACTGCGCTTAGGACAGTTTAAAGGAACTGTGAGACGATTATTTTAAAGTAGTTGATTTGATTTGATTTTGATGTGAAGTTGTATTTATTTAGGGTTCTGTGTAGGTTAACACAGCCACAACCGTATTTTGAGATTTGAGAAGAAATTTTGTGAAATTTCATTTTAAAAAGGGGGGTAATGTTACGATTGTGGTTTTATTGTTCTGCCGTGAGAGCATGCATGCATTAATCGTAGGAAACGATCCAATATTTATTTGAGCTATCATGATTACGAATCACATACCTTTTTAATAAGATTCGCTATCTTTCACACAGAGAGCAGATTTGATTGTCTTTTGATACACGGAGTTGAATTCCGAAGAGTCTAGAAACCGCTCAAATAACTGCGGTTGTTTTCTGTGCACGTGAAGTTAGCAGCCAGTATATGTTAAGAAAAGTCGTGAAACTTCTGGAGAATTCAGGCAAGGTCGTGACCTGTCTAGCATATTCTTGTGTGACGTCTTTACACACCAGGATTTCCCAAAATTGGGGTTGAAATTAGCAGTCGAATTTTGTAGACTATTGTAGTCTATTCTATAAAGTTCTTTTTCATCAATATTTATGAGTTTCGCTTACGTGTTCCGTTCTGATTGGTTGTGTTGTATGAATTTGCTAGATCATTCTGGAAAGCTATTATACAATAAAAGATCATGCTAGGAAGCGTGTGTGTACATTGTCATACATTGTCAGTGATGGAGTTATGCAGTGTATATTGTTTACATTGTATGATAGCCACAGTGTGTCAAAAGCGTGGATACATTGTAGAGAAGACTTTGTATCAGTGTTGGTGCATTTGTGAATGCATTGTTTGGAGATCACTTCGCTGCAATAAAATATTGTTGGAACTGTTACTCCAGTGTGGTCTGCATCCTTAAGCCACGTGTGACGGGTTGCAGCTGAGTGAAGTTTCTTTAAAAGAACCTTGCGTGCGTGCGTCTGGTGTGATATCATACTACGACTACGACCCAATACGTAACAGACTGATAATGATAATGGTGGTGATTATTTTTATATTAACCCTTTTAGCCCCAAGGTCCCATTTATCAAATTTTGGAGGTGTTGCCGAACGACTATGTACCAGTTGCAGGAGATGGCTTGACCATGATAATTCAGCGGTAGTGCCAGATTAGCTTGGTGCCTGAAGGCGCCAAGCTAATCTGGCACTACTCTTGAATTTTCATGGTCAAGCCATCTCCTCCTGTAGGGATCCGGGGCTTAAAAGGGTTAATGATAACTTTTTTATATCATGCTTGACAGAACTTGTGCCAGACACATAGCCTGGAGTCCCTGCTCATCAGCAGCTGCAAGAGAGGACGGCCCCTGACACTTCCTGGCCAGGAGCATCAGAGTGACTCGGAAAGCAGTGCTGATGGGGAGGAGGATGACGATAGTAAAGACAAACTAAAAGAACTGGTGAGAATGTTTCATCATTATTTAATATTAACTCTTTCGAGATGAACTGCATCCGGATACGCAGCTTTACACCATGTATTCTGGATGCGGTTGGTCTTGAATGAGTTAAAACCACCACATTATGATCAGTGAGGCATGGTTGAAAGCTGGTGGACGGAAGGATGAAAATCTGTATAGTCACAATCATATATAGGAAGTTTTTTTGTATTTTTAACCCTTTCGCCGCCACAGGTGTTAAAATGTTGCATTTCCCAGTGCCGCAGCTGTTTTGCCAAACCGCTGTGGCGCAACACCTCTTATCTTTAAAAGGCTATAACTCTTGAACCACTGAACCGAATTACTTCATTTTTAAGAAAAATGGAGATGAGAAAACAAATTTGTACACTGACACCTTTTTGTCTTTCATGTGACTCACTCAAAGTTTTATATCTTCCCTGATGCAAGAAGTATAGACAAAATCTGTGTTCTCAACACACACAACAGACAGTTTACACACATGGCAGTCACTAACAAAGTAACAAACATGATAACATGTCAAGAAATATATTGAGAAAATGTTCAACTCACAACTGAAGCATAGTTGGTTGTTCAGAGCTCTACAGAAATCCATAACGCACCAACTCACAAGCATAGTCCATGAAGAATACACAACACTCTTCTACACAAAATCTGCTCGCGAGAGTGCTCGTACTCGGATCGTTATCAGAGCTATCTTGTAAATTTCCAAAAAGCTCTTTGTCAACTTCGTTGCCACATGGATGCTCCTCGTTCGAATCAACATCAGTTTGTGATCGTATGAGGTTCAAACGACGCAAAACTTCCTCCGTAGATAGTCTCTTGTGCCGCTCACTTCGCCCTTTCGAAGTTTCAGCTATCACGAAAAAGCACCTCTCCAAAAAAGTCAGAAAAACTCACAATTTCTTTGCTCAAAACTATCAAAAGCACTCAAAGTTAGCGCTGGAATGTAAGAGGGGATTCCCCTGTCCCATGATGCACTATTATTGACCAAAACTACCTCATACATTAGAGTCACGATCAAGTGCAGTGAACTCGACTGTGTTACTCGCCAAAAGGCGAGATCGGCGGCGAGCCACGTACTCGCCAATCGGCGAGATCGGCGGCGAAAGGGTTAAGGCCAAACCCCCTTCTTACGTGAATAGCCCCCCCCAAATGCTTGGGCAAAAAGTGTCACCACTCCAGGCACCTTAACCCTTTTCATCCTGATATGCCCAACAGTTGAAATAAATTTGATAGTTCAAGGGTGGTGCCTAAGGCGCCAAGCTATTCTGGCACCAACCTTGAACTACAACATTTGATCTATCTCCTAATCTGTAATAATAATGATAAAGGAGATTTGTTAAGCGCTTATTCTAAAAATAGCTCTAAGCGCTGATACAATGAAAAGGCTAACATGCACACACACACACACACACACACACACACACACACACACACACACACACACACACACACACACACACACACACATACGTGACAGTGGTGATGAATTGTGCATGGCTGGGGAAATGAACTAGTGAAAGGCAGCGTTGTAAAGGTGGGTTTTGAGAAGTGGTTTAAGTGAGGAGAGCATTTGACAGTTATGGACTGGGGCAGGGAGGCTGTTCCAAGTGGCGGGGCCAAGATGGGAGAAGGCACGACCGCCACATGTTTTGCATTTGAAATTTTGAAGGCAAAATTTACATGAGTCATAGGAAGAACGGAGGGTGCGAGATGGAATATACAGATGGAGTAAGTCAAAGATATAAGCAGGAGAAGTCAGGTTGAGAGCAGGAGAAGTAATGTAGGCTTCATAGGACAAAAAACAAATTTTACAAGATCAGCCTCAGGATGTAATGGGTTAACCCTTATTCAGAATACACCATTGTGTGAAATAAGTTTCACTAAAATAGTTCAAGGGTAGTGCCAGAATAGCTTGGTGGCGCCAAGCTATTCTGGCACCACTCTTGAACTAAAAACATTGGTTTATATCCAAGTACTATAAGGTAGCTTGCATATGGCAGTGTACAAATTTGAAGCTTTTGGCTTCAGTATGATAAGGGTTAATGGTGGTCTTGGAAGACAGGTGATCCCTCATCAGGGTGGTCACAGGTTCCGCTTTTGTATAGTTATTGGCTATCATGTTTGAGTCTTTGTTATCAGTGTAAATTGATCTTTCCTCACAGCCTCCCATGGAGATTTTATGTGGCGACCCAGGACCACTAACTCAAGCGCTGCTGTACTTTGTGCAAGAAATGAACAACGGCAGCTCGCATGGCACGGTCAACCCTAATGCTCTCTTCAGCCATGTGTGCAAAAAGTACAGTGCTATTGTTTAACATTTTTTCTTGGTGAAATTGTCAATTCCTTGTGCATGCAGCCACTGATGCTGTTAACCCTTTGCATGTTGGTAGCGGTTTTAGTCATGATGATTCCTGTAGGAATATTCGCGACTAAAACCAGTACTGACATGCAAAGGGTTGACAAAACTGGTGGCTGCAAGTGTGTGGGAGTTACTTTCAGTGCCTGCTTGAAGCGGTAGTGCTTTACTTGTTCACAGTAACAGTCAGAATTGCCGCATTTCACCATATGTAACAAAATCTGTCGGAATACACTTCAATAGTGGCTACTATTAACCCTTTGACTGTCGATATCACTTGTCATGATGATTACTGCAGGATTCATCACAGCAAAATGTGCTGCAGACAGCCAAAAGTTTCAATCCTTTACATCCTGAGGCTGATTTGTTTCCTCAAAACACATTACCGATGACATGACTAACTGGAAATAGTCTACTTGCTTACCAATTTTAGCCTAAGACCCAAAGGGTCCCCCCAGGAGGCTCTCGGGGATCCCTGACAGGGACGAGAGAGCTTTCGGGGATCCCTAACAGGGACGAGAGTAGCCTCCCCTGCCCATCCGGTCAGGCGCCAGGTGGTGTCTCCTTTAGCCAGTTGTCTACTTCGCTGTTAGCGTTCGGACGCTTTTACCTGAGCCTCTGACCCTTGGAAAGACTGTGTACGGTTCGACCGGCCCTTACCGGCCTGCCTTCGCCTAGCCTCTCGTCTACCGCTTCTGGCGTGGCCTCCGTCTTCTCTGCTAGCCCTCGTCTGTGCCTCGTGCTCTTGGCTGGCCCTGGAACCTTCTAGGCTCCCGTCGTCTCCCTGCCATTCCGCCATGGACAGGTAAAGTCTCGGCCGTTTCCGACGTCTCGCCTGGCTGGGTCGGACCTCGGGCTTCGCTCGAGCTACGGTTGGTTTCTCTCCGCATTTCACGGTGAGTTTCGAGTGTTTCTTGATTTCGAAGCTTTATAGGGCGGGGTTCGTTACCCGCCCCCGGTCGCCTTTCATGTTTGGGTATGGGCTGCAGTTACCTAGTGCGCCTCTCCCCAGTACGCCGACCTCCAGTGACCTACTGTCCGGTATTTTGTGCTTCGTCACTCTGCCGTTCCGCCATGGAAGGGTGGAGTCTCGGCCACTTCCTACGTCTCGCCTGGCTGGGCCGGACGTCGGGCTTCGCTCGAGCTACTGTTGTTTGTCTTTGCATTCACTGTCAGTTTCATGTGTCTCTTAATTTTCGAAGCTTTCAATGGCGGGGTTTGTTACCCGCCGCCGGTCGCCTTTCATGTTTGGGTTTGGGTTGCAGTTGCCAAGTGCGCCTCTTCCCAGTTCTGCGACTTCCAGTGACCTAGTGTCCGGTGCTTTGTGCTTCGTCACTCTGCAGTCCCGCCATGTAAAGGTAAAGTCTTGGCCGCTGCCTACGTCTCCCCCGGCGGGGCCGGACGTCGTGCTTGGCTCGGACTTCTGTTGTTTTCTCTCCGCATTTCACGGTGAGTTTCG
Source organism: Semisulcospira habei (assembly GCA_036245525.1). Taxonomy (NCBI): domain Eukaryota; kingdom Metazoa; phylum Mollusca; class Gastropoda; family Semisulcospiridae; genus Semisulcospira; species Semisulcospira habei. The sequence goes on from BTPG01000006.1 coordinate 154,106,750, forward strand.
CTCGTTACTTCGGAGCTTTATCTGGCGGCGTTAGTTGCCCGCCGCCCGTCACCTTTCATGTATGGGTATGTGTTGCAGTACCAAGTGCGTTTCTGCCCAGGACGGCGGCTTCCAGTGGCCTGGTGTCCGCCACACTGTAGACCGGGTGCCACCTGCTCCTCTGTCATCGGCTGCGCTGACTGCCCTGCATGACTGGAGTTTCTTGGTCTCTACTCCGGTGTTCCATCCGCCGAGCGACCCGCGACTTCCGCCTTCCTTGGGACCTTCCGCGGCACGGCGGGATTGTTCAAGCTGCCCTCGGACATGGGATAGCCACTCCTCTCGTCCCTGGTAAGTTTGTAGCTCTTTCATAGACGCGTTAAGCCCGCTGACTCCTCCGGCGAGTCGCCAAGCTGGCTACGTGCCCCCCTCCCTTAAAAGGAGCCCCGGGCACCGCGACCATGTCGCCTTAGTTCACGCGTCGGCCCCTCAGCCAAACCTCAAGCCCGCTGACTCCTCCGGCGAGTCGCCAAGCCGGCTACGTGCCCCCCTCCTTGAGCCCCGGGCACCGCGACCTTGGTCGCTAATTCGTTAAGCGTCGGCCTTCGGCCCTTCTTCTAAGCCCGCTGACTCCTCCGGCGAGTCGCCTAGCTGGCTACGTGCCCCCCTCCTTGAGCCCCGGGCACTGCGACCTTGTCGCCTGTTACATACAAAAAAAAAGAAAAAAAGAAGTTGACGCTTGGCCTCGCGGCCCCTCTTGAGCCCGCTGACTCCTCCGGCGAGTCGCCAAGCCGGCTACGTGCCCCCCTCCTTGAGCCCCGGGCACCGCGACCTTGTCGCTAATTAGCTTAAGCACCGGCCTTCGGCCCATCTAAGCCCGCTGACTCCTCCGGCGAGTCGCCTAGCTGGCTACGTGCCCCCCTCCTTGAGCCCCGGGCACCGCGACTTTGTCGCTAACTAGTCTACGCGTCGGCCTTCGGACCTGCTCAGCCCGCTGACTCCTCCGGCGAGTCGCCTAGCCGGCTACGTGCCCCCCTCCTTGAGCCCAGGGCACTGCGCCCTTGTCGCCTATGGTAGACGCGTTGGCCTCACGGCCCCTCCTAAGCCTGCGGACTCCTCCGGCGAGTCGCCGAGCCGCTTTGTGCCCCCGCCTTGAGCCCTGGGCACCGCGACCTGGTCGCCAATTAGTTCACGCGTCGGCCTTCGGCCCCAGCTTCAGTCCGTGTGCCCCCCTCCTTGAGCCGGGCACCGCGACCTTGTCGCCTTCGTTCTCACTTCGGCACTTCGACCTCAGTCTCTGGGCCCGCTGACTCCTACGGCGAGTCGCCTAGCCGCTTGTGTCCCCTCCTTGAGCCCCGGGCACCGGTACCCTTATCGCCTGTTGGTACCCTACGCGGCTTATGGCCCCCTTCTTCTAACCCGCTGACTCCTCCGTCGAGTCCCCCAGCCAGCTACGTGCCCCCTACTTGAGCTTCGCGCACTGCGTCTGGATCGGCCTTCTTGTACCTCGGGACTTCGGGCCGTTTCCCCTGGCGCCTACGGCCTTCCACGTTTCACCGGTTCTCGTCTGTTCACCGAAGTGAAGCTACGTCGCGCTGTTAGTGCTTGGTTGGGTGCCCCTAGGGGTACACCCAGTGCAGTGGGGAGCGACTTCCTCGCCCTCGTCGCCTGGATAGTTGCGGCGCCCGACGGTCGTCGCCCGCCCCTTGCCTCCCTCCAGGGTCCCTGTCGACCTTCGCCTCGTGCGGCGCTGTCGTTCTCCTCGGGACATCCTCTTCCCTGCTCCCTGCACCCTTCGCCTCCAGCGTCTCCCCGACCCTCTCCGGTGGATGACTCGGCGTCCTGCGTTCGCCTCTGGCCTGCTGGCGTCTTAGCCTTCGGCTCCCCGGTTCGCTGGCCTCTCGCTCCCTTCGTGCTCGCTGCCTCGGGGGGTTCCGCCGGCGCCCGTGCTTGCGGCAACCCTTCCCAGCTCTAGCGGATCTTCCGCGTGGCTTCGAACCCTCCGCCCCTTGCCTTCCTTCGTTCGTGGCGGCCTGGCTCCTGCCTGGCCATCTCGCCTGATGCGACGTCGCAGCTCTACTGTGCTCCGGTGGGTACCCGCGTCTTCGGCCCTGCCTGGCAGTCTCTGAAGGAACCCCTCTAGGCCGTTGGGCCCAACTCCACCCTTGTGGATTGAGTTCCCGCCCGTTCGGACCAAGGCCCGCGCCCTTCGCGCGCAGGTCTCCGCTCTTATTTGGGAAGTTGCGATGCTGCTCATCGCTCGGCACGGCTCCCCCGCCTCGGACCCTTTGCGTCGCCTTCAGCCCTTGGTTGTCGCCGCCAGCCTGGACCTACCCGTTGCTTCTACGGGTCCCCGTGCCTCCCGCCCCCGCCTTTGTCTTCGCTTGCCGTCGACGGGACCGTTTCCAGCTCGGCCTCTCTGGTGTGGTCTCCCCTCAGCCCTGGGTCCTTGCGTGGATCGTGGATGCCTTGGTTGCCCGGGACCTTCGATCTTCCGCCAGCCATTCTCCTACTTGGTCGACCTGCTTCGGCGGTATCAGTCAGTGGTTCCTCCTCGTAGGGCAGGGATGCTCTCCTCCTCCGGTTGCTCGCCTGGTCGCCCTGGTCAGCGCCTACGGTCCGGCCTCTCGCCCTCGCCGCCTGTTCACCTGGGAATGGATTTGGTGACCGACCGCAACTTGGTGCGTCTTCACGACCCTCGGATCCAGTCCTTGCCGTTCTAGCCCGTGGGTAGCTGCGGGCGCGGCGGTCCCCTCCTGACTGCAGCTCCAGCTCATCCTCCTGATGAGTGCAGCGGCTGATCTCCTTCCCTCGGTCTTCTGTACTCCGCCTCTGGAGGCTGTCCTCCGGCGATCTCTCTACCCTGGTGCCGATCTCCCCTGTGCTGCGCCACATCGGCTTCGCTGGACGGACATTCTTAGCTCGGCTCCCGGATCCCCCCTGACCTCGCCACTGCCCCTCTCTCTCTGCGTCATTGCCGGTCTCGACGGTTGGGGCGCTCTTCTTCTCCCGAGTTCCACTCGTCGGCCGGCCGCTGGCCCGCAACCTGACTTCGCGGCACGTCAACCCGCTGGGACTGGTTGCAGTTGGCAGGCCCTCTGCGCTTGGCGATACGATCTTGGACACGGGACCTCCTCGTCCTTCCGACAACCCCTCTTCATGGCTTGCCTTCAGACGCAGGAGGAACCCGCTCTCCCGACTTCTGCTTCCTCCTCTATCGCCCCCTTCGCTGGTGCGCGGACAGCGACTTCTCCCTCCCAGACCGCCACAGTCCAGGTCTCCTGTTCGTCCTGGCAGACTACCTCTTGCGACGGAGGCAGCTTCTTCACACGGATTGCACCCTACGCTGGGACATCCTTCGCTGGTTCTGCGCTCGTTGGGAGACTCCCCCCTTGTCCTCTTCGCCACGAAGTGGAACCTCCGGCTTCCCTCTTCATCTCCCCGTTCCCGACCTCTGGCCTGGGCAGTCGATGCGCTTGATCCCTTGGGACGGTCTGGTCCTTTACACCTACCCTCCGGCGGTCCTGGTCCTCAAGTCCTGCTCAGCCTCCGGGGATGCAACGCAGTCCTTCTCCTGGTAGCCGTTCTCCCGGACCGGATCGTGGACTTCCGACCTTCTCAGTCTCGCCACGGGCTCACCCTCCCTCTTCCCACCCCCCGCACGATGCTCGAGCAGCGCCGACAGCCGCTCTTCCACCCCTGCCCCGAGCGACTTCTCCTACACGCCTGGCGATTGTGCGGCAAGCTCTGTCTGCTGGAGGCTTCTTGAGTGCGACAGCGGACGCTATCGCTTCAGCCCGCAGTCCTACCAGACGTGTCTACGAGGGAAAGTGGCGTGCTTCGTGCCTGGTGCTCTGACCCCGCCGCCTCTCCACCGTCGGCCTGACGTCTCCTCAGCTCGCGGACTTCTTCTCTGGTTCGTCCAAGACCAAGGTTGGCTCCCCTCTGGGGCAGCTGCTACCCCTCTTGATCGCCGACGCCTACCGTCACCTCGGCCGTCCCGACCCAGCGCCTGCAAGGACCTGCCCGACCTTATGGCGCGTTTCGGCGTGCAGCGTCCGGTCTTCCTCTCCCTTGGCCCGCGCTGGGACCTCCCTGGTCCTCCCCTGACTGACTTCGGACCGTTAAACCGCTCCATCTGGCCCGCTTCGCTGACGTGACTCGGAGGCCTGCTTCCTGATGGCCCTCGCCACGGCGCCCCGCGTCAGCGAGCTCCACACGCTCTCGTCTCGCCCCACCGGCCTGCAGTTCCGAGTGGATGGCTCCGTGCAGCTACTCCCGGATCCTTCCTCCTCGCTCAGCCTAGGTCTCCCTTGACAGCGCCTCCGGCCCTCGCCGCTCGGCCGCTTACACGACCCGGTTCCTCGGGGCACTCAGCAGCAAGATCCGGGACAGGCACTTCGTATCTACCTGCTCCAAGTCCGTGCGGAGGGGACGGTCTCGTCCCTTGCCGCCGACCGCTGGCAGAACCGGCTTCTCAGCCCAAACGTTCTCCTCCTCGCTCCGCTGGGTATTCCGGTCCGCCTATCGCGACCTCTCCCCACAGGGAGCCGAGGCACTGAAGATCCGCGCCCATGGAACGCGCGCTAGGGCCGCACGTCTCGCCTTCGCCGCGCCGGTGTGGTTAAGGACACTGTGGCGGCGGTCGGGTGGCGGGACGGATCTACCATTGCCGCTTCTACTCCCGCGCCCTGACAGTCCAGCGCGACAACCTTACGCTGGTGGGCAACTTCTGCGGCGCAACACTCCCTCCAGGCGCCCTCGGCGCTTAGGCGGCACTTCGCTAAAATTGTCGGGAGTGGGTGATCAGGAGTGACGGGCCGTCTTCGTCCCTGAAGAGGTTTCTAAAAGGGATTGTGCGGCACCCTCCTCCTCTTTGCCATTCTTCCAGTTAGTCATGTCATCGGTAATGTGTTTTGAGGAAACAAATTAATTTTTCTCTAAAATGTATTTTTTCGAAAAATACTTACCGATGACATGACTCGGAGGTCCCTCCCTCCTCCCCGCTTGCCGCTGGTAACTCCGTAGACAACTGGCTAAAGGAGACACCACCTGGCGCCTGACCGGATGGGCAGGGGAGGCTACTCTCGTCCCTGTTAGGGATCCCCGAAAGCTCTCTCGTCCCTGTCAGGGATCCCCGAGAGCCTCCTGGGGGGACCCTTTGGGTCTTAGGCTAAAATTGGTAAGCAAGTAGACTATTTCCAGTTAGTCATGTCATCGGTAAGTATTTTTCGAAAAAATACATTTTAGAGAAAAATTAATTTTTTTTAATTTTCTTAGTGTCCTATGAAGGTCACATTACAGATTAGGAAACAGATCAACCATTTTATTTCAAGGATGGTGCCAGAATAGCTTAGCGCCTCAGGCACCAAGCTATTTTGGCACCATCCTTGAACTATCATAGTCAAATTAATTTCTATTAGTAGTATGTCAGGATGAAAAGGGTTAACAGATCAAGGTTCCTTCCAAATAAGAAGAAGAAACATCATTAGGCAACAGAACAGAACAATGAACAAACCAGTTAACAAACCACTGCACTGTGCTGTACTGAATCACAGTATTTTTCATACAGGGTTTTTTTTATTTTTAAAAAAATGTATTTTTCTCTAAAATGTATTTTTTTGAAAAATACTTACCGATGGCATTACTAATAGGAAGGTACACTTAGCTTACCGATTTCAGCCTAAGCCTCCATTGTGTACACTACACGACCAGGAAGGCGACTCCAGGGAGTCGTTACCAAGAAATCCTGTGGCCTCCCCTGCCTCCCTATCCAGTCACATGCTTGGTAGTATCCCGCCAGTTTTTGCCTTAGCTCACTAGCGGCAAGCGGGGCAGGAGGGAGGGTCCTCAGAGTAATGCCATCGGTAAGTATTTTTTGATCAAATACATTTTAGAGAAAAATATGTTTTATTTTGTTTTCTCAAAACTCTTACCGATGGCATTACTGATAGGAAGAATAGCGAATAGGAGGAGGGTGCCGCCCATTATGCAAAACTCAAGTGTTAATTTCATAAGGAACAACCGCACCCCCCGTGCGTTAAGTTATCGAGGCCCTCCCCTGCACCCACTCCCGACGATTTCAGCTAGGCATGACCTATGACCTATGGAGGGAGTGCTGTGCCGCCGAGATGTCCCCCACGAGGGCCAGGTTGTCATGCTGACTGGATAGGTCCCGTAGGTAGAAGCGGGCGAAGATGGATTCAGCCCGCCAGCCCACGGCGTTGTGGTCAGAGGCGATGCCCGCTGCCACTGCTCTGGCCTCGTGTGCCCAGATACACAACTTCTTTGTTCCCTCTGGGGAGAGTTCCTGTACGCAGACCAGATGACCCAGCATAGCCAGGATGAGATCGCCTGAGTGGAGCTGTTACGTCTGCCCGGAGCCAAGGGCAGGAATAGGGCGGGAGCGCCTGTGTCTGAGTCGCTTCATTCTGCGCATATATATTCTCAACGCCGTGACCGGGTCCTGCTGACGGGACTTCCGGGACTGATCCGTCCCCTTGAGCGGGCGTATGGTTAACACCTGGGGTGCGGCAGCATGTGGCCGATTCTTGGCCAAAAATGTCGGGTCGGTGAGGAGCTGCACCGATCTATCAGCCTTGAACTGGAGACAGGCAGGTCGCACCGAGAAAGCGTGGATCTCGCTCACCCTGGACACTGTGGCGAGGGCTAGCAGGAAGCGGGCCTTCCTGGTCAGGTCTCCGAACCGTGCCAATGGAAGAGGTTCGAAACGGTTCGAGTTGAGTCATGCCAGCACCCATGAAAAGTCCCAGCGTGGGATCAGCGAGCGGCAGACTGGCTGCTGCCGATCCAGGTGTGCCATCAGGTCAGAGAGGTCCTTGCAGGCACCTGGGTCTGGCCAATCCAAGTGGCGGTAAGTGTCTGCAATCAAGGCTAGGTAACCTCTGATGATGACGGGGGCCAGGCTCTGCTGGAAGAAAAGCCACCGACAGAACTCGGCTAGTTGGGGAGTAGTCAGATCCGTGGGCAAGAGCTGCTCGGCGGAGCACCCAGACTGGAGGACCCGCTACTTTCCGTCGTAGAAGCTTTGCATGCTGGTGCGATAGCTTCCACCGCTGCCCTCGAGAAGCTTTTTGTGGCGAGGGCCTGCCGCACAATCTCCCAGCGTGCAGTAGCAGCCGATCCGGACACAGGTGAAAAGATTTTGCCTGGACTGCCTGAGCATCATGCGAGGGGCGGGGAGCCTCAGGGGAGAGTCCATGGCGAGGCTCAGGAGGTCAGCGGTCCAGCTCCTGCTCCAACTTAGCGACGCCACTAGGAGCAGAACTGTGTCGCAGCCCGTGACCTTCGGGAGACCTGGGGTACTAGGACGGAAGGAGGATACGCGTACGCTAGCAGGCCGTCCCAAGCCAGTGGATCCGGAAGGTAGAGACAAAGAGAGCAAGCTGTCTGTTCCACCTCGCGGCAAAGGGGTCGATCATGGGCGACTCCCAGCGGGCGCTGAGTAGTCTGAAGAATTCTGGCGCCCGTCCTCCGGCGATCTGGCGGCCATGATCCCAGTGTCTCCTTTGGTCAGGCCTCACCTCCAGCGGTGGTCGGACCTGTTAGGGCTAGAGTCAGGGGTTCCCCTCTCCTCCCCTCTGCCACAGCTATCCATCTGCACGGACGCGAGCCTCTCCGGCTAGGGTGCACTCTGAGCTGAAGTGGCGGAGCGGGAACGGGGAGACTAGAGGTCCAAACGAGACCGGTGCCTGTATCTTTCCCCGTGACGTACCTCCTGGTCACGTGGTTCCTGCGAGCTGGGTCAGTGACCCCTTCCGGAGCGTCCACTGATGGCCGAATGAGGTGATCTCCGCCGCCATCGAGTTGGTTCAGAAACTGAGCCATGGTAGCCTGAGTGTCCGGCGATTCCTCGTAAACCTCGTCATGGGGTGAACACCGCTGCCGACTGCGTCTCAACGAACGTCAGGTCCCAGTGGGTGCATCGGGCCCAGGGGACTGATAAACTCCACAAAGCGGGATGCCCTAGGACACTATCGGCCCCTGTCAGCCCCTGTCAGGTCCTATGAAGCTGTGGGGCTGGGCTCCTGCATCCTGTTCCTGACGGGGAAGCACGTCCCATCAGCGGCTGACCGGGACACTCTCAGAGGCTCTTGAGGCCTGGACCAGATCAGCGACTGACAGGCTTCTCTCTCTCCAAGCGGAGAGGCCCGGTCCGAGGGTCCAGGGGGGGAGCAGGGCCCGACGCGTCAACAATCCCACGATATCCGAGATAGCGTGCCTATGCAGTCCTTAAACGGAGGCGGCCTCGGGTGGGGTGGGTGGTTCCTTGGACCGGGTCAGCCTATCCCTAATGTAGAAGGCCCCCTGCTGCGACAACCGCTCCTCGACCCATGTAGCGCAGGCATTACACGTTTGCCCGGAGGAGCAACCCGAACACGGTAGGCAAACATCGTGGGAGTCACTGGGCCACTGGAAATGTCCGCCCAGGTGCAGGTCTCCACCTGTGTGCTGTAACCGAAATCAGACATATGCCACCGCGGTGGCGCAAGACCTCTTGGTAGAGGACACGTGCCCACAAACGGTCACGAACCAAATCTACTGCCAGTGCCGCCGCCTGGGAAAGTCGCCGGTCAAGAGGCATTAATCGAGGCCTTATCTTGTCATCACCCACAAGCTACAAGGTAATCCCACCAGTGACTGACCACCAAGGTAATCCACACCAGAGGTAATCCAAACCACACACAACACCAAGCACAATGCCAAATCCACCGGTAATCCAACCATACACAGCCGAAGAGATGAAGGCTGAACACAACCGTTCACGGTGAGCTAAGTGTAAAGACTGGCGGGATACTACCAAGCACATGACCAGATAAGGAGGCAGGGGAGGCCACTCAGGGTTTGTTTCCTCAAAAACATTACCGATGACATTACTGTCTGGAAGTGTCAACTACTTACCCAATTTTAGCCTAAGAACTTGTTGTGTTCCTTCACAACCCGGGAGGCACTCGGGGACACCTCGTTAGGACTGAGAGTAGCCTCCCGTCCCAGTCTATCTGGGCACCCACTACGTGGCCCAATCACAAATCAGTCGTTTCTACTTAGCTCTAAAGTTCAGACCTGTTAGCCTATCGCTCCACAGACCGTTGCTAACGGTTTTTCACTGGACTACTTTTTGTGGATTACTGTGTTCCTTCAGTCTTGTGTGCTTGGATTTATGTGCCTGTGTGTGTTTTTCAAGGATTGTGCTTCGGGTGAACTGTGTTTTTCTTTGTTCTGGTGAAAAAAAAAAAAGAAAAAAAAAAGAGTGGTGTTTACTGTTTCAACTATGGAGCTTCCTCCACCCGTCGCCACGTCACAGGAGAGGTAAGGTCTCGGCCCCTCCCTCAGACGGCCCCGGCCCGGGTGCCTGTTTTGGTTGGTTTGTTTCGTCAGATCGCACAGAGCCTTCGTTCTCGTTTTCGCGACCTCAGAGTGCTTGCGCCCGGTCGCCTACTATTTCTGTTTTTATGTTGCAGTCTCCTGTGCGTACCTGCCAAAAGTGTGGATCTTTCCAGTGGCCGTGTGATGACCATGATTTATGCCTTCCTTGTACAGGCTGCAACTCGGACCATACTTGCACCGTCTGCGCCGCCTGGCATGAGCAGCAATGGTCGCAGCTTTGGAGTTTTTACAGGCGCGGGCATCCACATACGCCTAGTCATAGCTGCCAACCCTCCCGATTTTATCGGGAATTTCCCGATTTTTTTTCAAGTCCCGATTTTCCGGTTTTTTGTACATTTTTCCCGATTTTCAGATTTTCAAGTTTTGTTTGAAAATTCGAGGCATTTGGGCGCACCGCTCCCGGTCAAGCGCCTGTAGTTGAGAGCCTGCCGCTATACTGTACCGCTAAGCTTTCGGGGACCCACAGCCAGTCTTGATTACGCATGCGCAGCAAATTTGCATCCATTCTGTGTTTGTTCCGGTTCCTTCGAAATTGCCATGGTTTGGAGCACATGCTTAGCGATTTTCACAAGTGTTATTTTCGATTTTCAACAAAATGATGCCTCCAAAGAAGCAGATGTGGTTGGTGAAGTTCCATCCAGACTACAAGTGTTCCTTGCATCATCGACGAATCGAGAAAGGGCGAACACTTTGCCGTTTGTAAAATGTGCCGGGCGGACATAAACATCGCTGCACAGTAAACCTAGGCGGGCTGACGCGCACTGTGTTTGATTATTCGGCTGGAGCAAGGTGCGTACCCACCCCCCCCCCCCCCCCCCCCCCCCCTGTTGTTTGATTTTTCGGCACCTGGAAGCAAGGGCTAGCGTCGTGGAGGCCGCAGCTCAGGATTTTTGTTGCCTCAAGGTTGGCAGCTATGCCTAGTGACAAGGCTTCCTTCCTAGAGCCCACATCAGTACTTGGCGCTGTTTCCAACCGCGTGGGCGCGGACCGTGAGGATCCACTGAGCCGTCGGCCGCTTGAGCTTCGCTCATCCTCCTTAGGGCGCAGCGTTTGCCTTACGGGGGCACGCGTACTGCGACATACTTCGCGCAGTAAGTTGTCCAAAAATGATCGAATTGGCATTAACCGTGAGGATCAACTGAGCCGTCGGCCGCTTGAGATTTCCATATCCTCCAAAATTTCTATCCGGACACAGCCTGCTGACTCTTACGGGGAGTCCACCTTAGGGCTTAGCGTTTGCCTTACGGGGGCACGCATGCCGCGACATACTTCGCACAGTAAGTTGTCCGAAACTAGTCGAGTTAGCATGGACCATGGACTGAGCTGTCGGCCGCTTGAGATTTGCTCATCCCCCAAGATTTCTAAACAGACACCGCCTGCTGACTCTTACGGGGAGTCCGCCTTAGGGCGTAGCGTTTGCCTTACGGGGACACGCATACCGTGACATACTTCGCGCCAAAAATTGTCCGAAAATCAGCATAAGAGATCTCATTTGCAAAAGCCTGCGTACTCTTATGGAGAGATGCTTATGCGGCAACGTGCCCGCCTTACGGAGGCAGGTGAGAGATCCAGGTCCAGGCGTCATCGGTTTGATGAAACTTTCTCACTCGACCTCCATGTCCACTAGCGCCCCGGTTTGTAACCGGTCTCCGCGCAGCGCCCTGGCTCGTAGCCGGTCACCGCGCATACACCTATCAGACACTTTTCCGCCTAAGCGTCGCCATAGATCGTCACTTTGTGACACTTTGCTCGGCGCGGCGGGTCTTCCAGTGTCACCTAGCGCCCCGGCTATTAACCGGTCACCGCGCATACACCAATCTGATACTTCTCCGCCTAAGCGTCACTATGGATCGTCCCTTCATGACACTTTGCACGGCGCGGCGGGGCTCCCGGTGTTCCCTAGCACCCCAGTTTGTAACCGGTCACCGCGCAGCGCCCTGGCTCGTAGCCGGTCACCGCGCATATAACGTTCAGACACTCTTCCGCCTAAGCGTCGCCATAGCTCGTCACTTTTTTACCCTTTGCTCGGCGCGGCGGATATTACGGTGTCCCCTAGCGCCCCGGCTAGTATCCAGTCACCGCGCGTACATCGTTCAGGCGAGCGGTCCTCTGGCGCCGCTCTTGCCTCTCTAGTTTGCTACAATACAATACACAATACAATACAATAATACTTTATTAATCCCTCACGGGGAAATTCACTGTCTGCCCATACAACACACATGGCATCATCAATCACTCATAACCCATAACACTCAATTACAGAAATGAACTGTAACAGACATATTGTTACCTTTGAATAACAATAACAGGCATCAGAACTGTCTGATTTTCGGCGATTTTCAGATTTTCCTGGCCCCTGTTTAATAACACTTTTGACTTCTTATGTGCCAGGAAATGGCTTTAAATAACTCTACAATTCTTCAAAATCGCCGTTTTCAGATTTTTTTTTTGGGTGAACAGTTCTGATGCCTGCAATAATAATAATACTAGTAATAATACTGAGAGGGCTAGTACTAAGGACGGAAGAATGTTGACCGACACTATCTACTGATATTACTGTTGAAAAGGGTAACAGCCTGAGGGACAAAAGAGTTGGCATAACGTGATGTACGACTTTTGGGTACTCAGAGTCTGCCACTTCGTTCGATACGTCTGCTGTCAAATTCATATCTAAGTGGATGTGTTTTGTCATCAAGAATGTCAGCCAATTTGTTCGTAATCCGTTTGTTGTACAGTGTGTCCAAATTATCCTGTGCCCTACCAATCACCCCACCCCCTTTCCGGATTACTTTGTTAAGACGATCTTGGTCTCTGTTACATAAATTTCTCCCCCAGCACGTCAGTCCAAAAGTTAAAATGCTAACAATACTGGAGCAGTAAAACATCTGTAAAAGCAGAGTGCTTACATGAAATGATCTGAGCTTTCTCAAACAGTAAAGACGGGTATGCGTTTTTTTTCACAATAGCATCTGTGTTTTGTTTCCAGTTGAGCGCGTTGTCAAAAAGAACACCTAAATACTTGTAGGACTCTACATGCTCAACTTCTGTTCCCTTGATAACAACAGGACCGGGATGCTGTTTGTTATTCCTGAAATCTATGACCATCTCTTTTGTCTTGCCAACATGTAATTCAAGGTAGTTTCTATCGCACCACTCTACAGTCATTGATCTCTTGTCGATAGTGTCTGTCGTCCTCATCTGTAATCAGACCTGTCAGTGCCGTGTCGTCAGCGTATTTGTCCATGACACAGTTGTCATGAGTAGCTCTACAGTCTGCTGTGTACAAAGAAAACAAAAAAGGCGACAGGACAGTCCCCTGTGGTGCACCGGTGTTGGTAAAAAGTACATCTGAGATTAGATCCGAACTAATTCTGACGTACTGTGGCCGGTTAGTGAGATAGTCCAAAACCCAAAGAATGGTAGAGGCATTTATGTTCATGTGAACTAGTTTGGAGGCGAGTATGTGTGGCTGAATGGTGTTAAAAGCAGACGAAAAATCATAGAACATCAGTCGAATGGAGGCTCCTGGGTTCTCTAAATGAGAGTAGATGTTGTTTACAACATGCAAAATGGCATCATCAACACCTCTTTGCCTTCTGTAAGCAAACTGAAAGGGGTCCATAAAATCTGCAACCTGTATTTTAAAATGTGAAAGAACAGCCCTCTCAAAAACCTTCAAGACACACGAGGTAAGAGCAACTGGTCTTAAATCATTCATCACAGATACAGTTTGCTTTTTTGGCACGGGGACAATACAAGAGGTCTTCCATGAACAGGGAACGACACACTGGGTAAGTGACGTTAAAAATATAGCAGAGAATTCGGTACAGTTGTTCAGCGCATAATTTTAACACATTTGATCTAACACCATCTGGCCCAGCTGCTTTGTTTGGGTTGGTATGTTTAAGTACGCTAAGCACCTCCTCCTCAGTCACCACAATCACTTCACTTTGCATGTGTTTAGGTCCACTAACTAGCATTTCCTTGACCTGTTCCCTCTCATGCTCAAAATCATGACAATCAAATCTTGCATAGAACTGATTTAAGTCATTCACCTTCCTCCCGGGATATTCAGCGTTCTCCTCTACAGGTCCCGGAGTCTATTGACATCGACGTCCTCAGTCTCCACCCTGATGTTACCCCCACCCGGGTCTGCCCTGGGGGACTTGGGTGGGGTTAGGTATTTTTTAGTTCCCAGGGTCACCCTGGTCAGCCCCACAGGGTGGGTTTTTCTCTCTATTCTGGGGCATGCGTTTCTGTCTACCCTTTGTCCATTCACCTGTATTTGCCTTTTTAAAACTCTCCCTACTGTCTGCACTGCCTGTAGCTCTTGATATTGGATGTGTGTTGCTAAATGGTCTTAGCTTTATTTAGGCCCCATGTTGTAGGTTTATTTAACGTATTTGGCCGGCTGGCGACATACATTCAATTTTCTGTTTAGTTTTTTTTCACAAGCAGTGCAGGCACGTCCTGAGAAAGCCTTGTTGCTGTCGGGACGTTAAGCAATGTACAATCAAATCAAATCCACCCTGATGTTTCGACCTCCAATTTTGCAGTTTGGGGTGACCATCCCGAGTCCCTGCTTTCCCTCTCAGCGGACTCTCCTTGCAATGATTTGGACTCTTCCTCCCGCGTCGCTCCGGGTATCGCGACCAGGCGGTCTATTGAGGCGGCCTCGGAACATATTCTCCGTTTTTCGTTTCCCCGGATGTTTGTCCTTCCGCTCCTCCACTCAAGCACAACGCTTCCGCGGATGCTCTTCTTCCCACCAAGCGAATTAGATCTCTCCCACAACCACCTGCTTTTTGCAATCTCTCCGACGCCTTTTCGGCCCAGTTACCTCTCACCACTTCGAAGGAGTCGGTTTTCTTTTCTGATCCCAAGTGGCCGGCGCGCTTCGATATACATTTTCACCAGAGCTGGTATGCATGCCACTCTCAGGCGTTTTCGTGCCCTTTGCCTTTGCTGGATACTGTTGCAGCTTTTCAGGCGGATGGGCGCCTTGCCGCCTTTGCTCGAGTTCCTTGAGGTGTTGATAAGACTACTGTCCTCATTCGCAACCCCCGCCTCACCCGCACCAGAAGGCGCAACAATCGCCGACGCCTACACATCCGCACCATCGGACACGACGCCCGCTGGCTGCTATCTTCTCTCGTCGGGACGTGGCTCGAACGATATCCGCCAATGGCACACCTCACCAGTCTTCGCTCTCTACGCGGGTTGATGACACTCTTCGTGTTTTCCCGGAGGTTTCTGTTCCACCCCTGCTTGGTGTGGACAGTCCCTCGTCTCGCTCTGCTGTGTTGGATGCGTCACGCACGGCCACGCTTCTCGACTTTGATGCCGCAGCTCGGCTCATCGCGGCTGCACTACCCAAGGACGCATGTCCCCAACCCCCCCCCCCCCCCCCCCCCCCCCCCCGCCCCCCCTCCCCGCTCCAGAGGAAGGTGTCCGCAGGTCTTTACCTCAGCTCCCGGGCTTTCAGGATCTGAAGGATTCCTTTTCATCTTTACTCCCGGCTGCTTTCCAGGAGTATCCTTTCTTCGCGGATCGCTAGAGCCCAACTGACCTAGACATCTCCTTCCGCCATTCCTGGTATGCGGGGCATTCCCCATCCTGTAGCTGTCAGCTTCCATTGTTGGACCCTCCCTCGATTTCTCGGCTTGGTGGTCCCAATCAGCTGAACCACACCCTCCCTCATGGTTGGGAGACGACGTCGCTATTACGGAATACCTTGGCTTGCGCTGATTTTCTGGAGTTTCTCTTTGGTGACACCTGGCAGAAGGTGAAGGACGACAATCCGGAACACTGGCACAGCTACGTTGCAGCCTCGCGCTTCAAGCCGCCCGCGAGGCCGTGGGTTGTGCCCTGCGGACCTCCCGACCCGCTTCATCCTTCACTCCCGCTCCCGCCAAGGCTCTCCGGCGGGTCCCCGCCTTAGACCGCGCTAGACTCGTTAGGACCTCTGTCCGCGACTGGCCCAGGTCTGCCCGTGACTGGCGGGCCCCCTGACTCGTTTCCCGTGGGACTCTCGTTTTCTTTTCGTTCTCCCCCGCCGCTGAGAAGCTCACCCTATTGGACAGAGATTCCGTCGGACGATCTGAAAGCCTTCACACTGCGCGGAGAGGTCGTCTGGCTTCTACCGACGGCCGCCACAGAGGTAGTGTCTCATTCCGACTCACCAGCATTTTACAGCCGCCTGTTTATGTGGTTCCTAAAGCCGGGCGACAGGTGGCGTCCCGTTATCGATCTACCAGACATCTCCCTATCTTGCCGGTTACTCATCTAGACATGAAATTTACGACCACCCTCAACATAGTGAGTTTGCCGGAGCCTCGGATCCACAAATTCGCCTCCTGGGCCACCCAGGTAGCACAGGCGGTGTCAGTCCCCGCCAGAGTTTGGCTTCAGCTCCTCGGCTTGATGAATGCAGTGGCGGATCTCCTTTCCCTCGGTCATCTTTACTCCCGGCCTCTTCAACTGCCCCTTCTGCTTCATTGACGTCCGTCCTCCGGCGACTTAGACGCACTGGTACCTGTGACTCTGTTACTTCGCTCATATCGACAGCGCTGGACAGACACCTCACGGCTCGCATTGGGAGTTCCTCTAGACTCTCTGCCTCCTCAGCTCTCCCGCTATGCGTGGACACCAGTCTCTCCGGCTGGGGTGCACATCTGCTACTGAGTTTCCTCTTGACGTCCGGCCTTTAGTCTCCGGAAATAGTAGACAGACACATCAACTAGCGCGAGCTACCAGCGCTTTGGCAAGCCCTCATCAAATGGGAATCGCACCTTCGCCACCAGGAGCTCCTAGTCATTTCGGACAATGCCACTGTGGTCTCTTCCATTCAGAAGCTGGGTGGTACGCACTCTCCTGAGCAGTGCCTTCTCCTCTATAGATTGATGCGCTGGTGCGTGGACCGCGGCCTATCCCTCCGAGCTCGACACATCCCAGGCCACCTGAACGTGTTGGCGGACTCCTTATCTCGGACTCCGAGGTTACCTGTCCATGATTGCTGACAATTACCGTCATCTCGGCCACCCCGTCCCTTGCACATGTAAAGCTCTCACAGACCTGATGGCACATTTTGGCCTGCATCGCCCGGTTCCCCGCTGATTCCTCACTGGGGAACTGACGTGGCTTAATTCAGACAGGTTTGAACCCCTTGCCCTGTCTCATTTTGATGATGTGTCGCGGAAGACATGCTTCTTTTTGGCCCTAGCCGCGGCGGCCACAGTCGGCGAGCTCCAGGCTCTGTCGGCGCGTTCTATCCTGCCTCCAGTTCCGGGCGGATGGCTCTGTGCGATTGCTCACAGACCATGCCTTCCTAGCCACGAACAGGTCTCCCTTGACTGCACCCCCCGATCATCACTATTCGGCCGTTGCAACCCGCAAATTTTCTCGGGAGACCCAGCACCAAGATCCTGTGCGCGTCTTTCGCGTTTACATACGCAGATTCAAGCCCGTCCGTCGCGGACAGTCACGCCTCTTTCTGCCTTTGGCCCCCGGCAGCACTGACCTCACAGCTCAGACGATATCTTCCTGGCTACGTTGGGTCATACGGTTCGCCTACCAGGACCTTTCCCATATGGGTCGGAATTCTGCCTAAATATCCAGCCTGTTGTGGCGAACAATCTGAACTAAGTTTGGTTTTGGCTACGGTCATTCCTCAATGTGATTAATGATGCGCTCTGGGCAATTGAAATACCAGCTCCAAGTCCGCGGGAACCGGACATATAGAGCACGATGACGATGACTGGCCGTAAGTCCGCGGGTGATTGACTTCCCCGGGTTAACAAGGACGGAGAGGGGTCACTTTTTCAGAAAGATGGTGTGAAGAGGTTCAAAATCCGCGCACATGCGGTTCGTGCCATGGCCGCGTGCGTAGCCTTCGTTAGCACCTGTGCTGTTCGAGACGTCGTGGCAGCAGTGGGCTGGCGGGCCGAATCAACATTCGCCCGCTTCTACCTCAGGGATCTGTCGGGCCAGCGAGACAATCTAGCCCTGGTGGGGGACATCGCCGCAGCGCAACACTCCCTCCCGGCGCCGGAAGCACCGTAGTGTGCACTTAGCTAAAATTGTCGGGAGTTTGGCGAATTGGTGTGTGGCTCTGTCGTATGCCCTTTATGGCGGTAATTTGGGCGCGGCACCCTCCACCTTTTCGACATTCTTCCAGACAGTAATGTCATCAGTAATGTTTTTGAGGAAACAAATTAATTTTTCTCTAAAATATATTTTTTTCGAAAAATACTTACCGATGACATTACTCGAAGGACCCTCCCACCTGCCCCGCTTGCCGCTGGTAAGCTAAGTATCACGACTGATTTGTGATTGGGCCACGTAGTGGGTGCCCAGATAGACTGGGACGGGAGGCTATTCTCAGCCCTAATGAGGGTTCCCCGAGTGCCTCCCGGGTTGTGAAGGAACACAACAAGTTCTTAGGCTAAAATTGGGTAAGTAGTTGACACTTCCAGACAGTAATGTCATCGGTAAGTATTTTTCAAAAAAATATATTTTAGAGAAAAATTAATTTTTTGGTAACAACTCCCTGAAGTCGCCTCCCTGGTTGTGTAGTGTACACAACGGATGCTTACGCTAAAATCGGTAAGCTAAGGTGTACCTTCCTATTAGTAATGCCATCATTAAGAGTTTTGAGAAAACATAAAACTCACTTCCAGAAAAATGCAATCACCACCCAACTGCAAGAGGCAAAGAACCGCATGGGCCCGCACATCTCTGTCGGGGGCTCGTAAGGTTCATTGCATCGTGCTGACACTAGTCATTGCTATGTTCATTGGATTGATGTGACTGGTCCACGTTGAATTTGCCCTACTTTTGAAGAAACATTTTTTGCTTCTGCTGGCAGTGATGGTGTCAACCTGTTCGTAAGACAGAACTTGGTGAGGGTCTGATGTATCTGTCTTGCTCTGTATGTGTTCAGGGCTCCAAGGTTCAAGGGTTTTCAGCAGCAGGACAGTCACGAACTGCTCAGGTACCTGCTGGATGTGGTCAGGAATGAAGAAATCAAGGTAAATATTTACACTGTAATTTTGTTAAGCCTTTAACTTCCAGCAGACACACATTTTGTTTTCTGCAGTCTTCGATAATTTAACACCAAAGAGCCCAAGACGTCCAGTAAACATAAAAGTGGTGTTTCAAGAGGCATAGATCCTCATGAACCCCTGCAGTTGTGGGGGCTTATGAGGATCTATGTCTCTTGCAGTTGGATCCTGTCCAGTTTTTCTCGGCAGTGATGAGGTTAAATAGTTGGATGTGTGGGTGGACGGACAGATGGAACATTTATTTGATCAGTTGATTGATTGATCAATTTGCTTGACCAGTTTACTTATGTATGGTTGTTTGATTTGTCTGTCAAACTGAAAGCGTTGTGTTCACTTTTTTTTCATTGTGTGTTTTTCAGAGGGCTCAGAGTGGAATCTTAAAGCATTTTAAATTGTCGGAGAGCAGCAACCCAAAGAAAGTGGATGACGATACCAAATTTAAAGTCAAAGGTAATTATTGCTCATTAATTTATTTGTTTCCTCAAAAACATTACCGATGACATGACTTTGTGGAAATGTCTACTACTAGCTCAATTTTAGCCTACTTACCCGTTGTGTGCCTACACAACCCGCTAGGCACTCGGGGAACCCCAGAGGGGCCGAGAGTTATCTCCCGCTCCTTCCTTACCAGTTCCTGTCACGAGACCAACCAGTCTTGCTACTTCGCTCGTGCCGAGAAGACGTGTCGGGCTTTGCTCCGCTGTGCCTCGACCGGTCTTCGTCTTGCCTACGCTCGTTTCGACTTCTCTTCCGTGCCTGCCGCCTTCTAGCGCTGCCTGCTTCTTCCTTGGCGCCGTTCCGGGTTCCCTCGGCTCTCCTCAGTGCTGTGACTGCTGTATGGCTACCCTTTCCCCCGTTCCCACTTCGGCTTGGAGGTAAGGTAACGGTAGCTACCCACAGCCGGCCCTCGGGTCGAGAGCCGGCTGCCGTGGGACTCGTCTTTCGTTGTGGTTACGACATAAGGGCACCAACTATTGAGATAATTTCCGTGCCTTGCACAGCCTTCTTGCGACTCTCCTAGCGGGACGTCGCCTTCTCTCTCCTGGTTATGCCTCGTTAGCTTACGAGTAGACTTTGCCTTTCAGACGCTGGTTTTCGTAGGGCCTGGCGGCACTCACGTTCCGTTCGTCCAGCTTAAAGGCCCTTTAGCCCTTGGAGAGTATAACCACTGTTTCACGCGCCGGCGGTCACGGCGCCTGGGGTACTTGGTGGACAGGGGGAGGTAGCTTAGTGGATAAGACACTGTGCTGGCAGTCGTAAGATCCCGGGTTCGTATCCCCTGGGGGGCAGGAATGGGATATGGACTTTCCTCATTCCATCTAGTCAATTTCTACAGACTCGGCTTACGTTTGCCTGTCTCGCCTTCATGTACACAGCACGCATAATCAAGGGCATATGATACAAATGCCATTCCCACTAATTGAACAGAGAATGCCCGGTAGGGCTGGTGAGATGGAAACAATGATATCACAAGGAGGGCTCGGCGCCCTCTTGCCTGTGTTTGCGACCTTGCTATGCCCTTTGTCTGTTACAGAACCCAAATGCTTATGTGCTCCCTATGGGGAAACTTCCAGTGCCGACGGATGACCATGCGGTCTGCCTACCTTGTGCGGGCTGCTACCCGGACCACCTTTGTGATGTCTGTGCGACCTGGCCAGAGATGTTTGGTCGGACCTCTGGAGCCTGTACCGACGAGAGCGGCCCCTGCCTGCTTCCTCACTTCCGGCTCCGGTTGATTCTTCTGCAGCCCTTACGGTGCTGACCGCCCTTTCCCGCCCTGGCCTCACGGAAAGGATTCCTGTTGGGACTCGGTGTTGCTGGCTGACCAGAGGACCGCCACTGCTGCCACGCCCGCTGACCCTTCCGGAGGGTCTGTTTGCCGACAGAGCGCCCGCCTCACTGAGCCCGGCCTGCAGCAGTCTGCCCTGAGCCGTCCCACGTTGACTGGCCTTCCTCACCCGTCTCACCACAAGCCGCTGATCCTTCCGGAGGATCTGAACGCCGGCATAGTGCCCGGCTCTCGGAGTCTGGCCAAGAGAGGCGTCAGCTTTAGCTTGCGCGACACAGTCGCGCCCCGACTCCCACCGTTCCACTTTCAGTTCACTTGCTGGCTGATCAGAGGACTGCCACTGCTGCCACGCCCGCTGACCCTTCCGGAGGGTCTGTTTACCGGCAGAGCGCCCGCCTCACTGAGCCCGGCCTGCAGCAGTCCGCCACGAGCCGTCCCACGTTGACTGGCCTTCCTCCTCTCTCTCTCTCCACGATAAGCCCGCTGATCCTTCCGGAGGATCTGTACGCTGGCATAGAGCCCTTCTCACTGAGTCCGGCCAGGAGAGACTTCAGCCTCGACCCACGCGACACAGTCGCACCCCTGACTCATTCCGTTCCACTGTCAGTTCTAGACACTAGCGCTCGCCCGCGAGCGCCGCCGGAAGGATCATTCCCCCCGCCGGGATCGTCGCCGCTCCCACCGCCACTCCTCGTCGCACTCGCCCTCGCACCGTTCGATGCGTTCGCCGCGTCGCCGCCATCATCGGCCCTCTTCCTGTGGTCGGCGCCCCTCTTCGGTTGTCCGCCGTCCTTCGTCCAGACGTCGTTCCCGCGCACCGGACAGGACCCCTCCTCGCTTCTTCTCGCGTTCGCCTCGGCGATCCCCGCCTCCGTCGTCGCTGCCGGCTCGTTCCCGGGCTTCCCGCGAGGTTCGACACGCGTCCCTGCCCAAGCTTCGGCCTTCCTCGGTGCCTCGCCCGCCTTCTCGCCACCCCCTGGACGAAGAAGCCATCAGTTTGCTGCCCGAGGACTCCGTCTCAGCCCTGTTTGGTGAGGATGGTCGCTCCCTTTCGCCCGCCGACGTCGGTGTTGATGTCCCCTCGACCCTTCCGTCGTCGTCCTGTGCGGAGACCCTCTTAGCTTTGGATGAAGCCGCCAGGATCATCGCGGCCACTCTGCCAGCGGACTCCTGCCCAGCCTCTCCCCCCCTGAAGAGGAAGGTCTCTGCCTTGGTGGATGCCGAGCGTCAAGTTAAGAGGTTCAAGTCGCTTCCCCAGCCGCCTGGATTTGAGGAGCTGCGAGATGCCTTCTCAGCGCACCTGCAACTTCCCGCGTCTCGTGAGCTGGTGTTCTTCTCCGTTCGTCACTGGCCGGCTGGCCTGGACATCCCCTTCCGTCGGGACTGGTATGCTGGCCATTCCCAGGCTTCCTCCATCCCTCTTCCTGCGATGGACCCCCCTGCCGTGTCGCAAGCTGGCGGCTCCGCTCTTCTTCCCCGTTCCCCCCCTCGTGGCCTGGATATGACTGCGTCCCTGGTGCGGAACACCTTAGCCTGCGCTGGGTTCCTGGAGCTGCTCACTCAAGCCCTGGTTCGTCGTGTGGAAGACGCGTGGCATCCTTCTATCACGCCTCCAGGTTGATCGGCTCTTCTTAGCGGAGTCGCCTACCGCGCCGCCTACCTCGCGTCGGTCTACGCTTCGCTGCCTCCACCGACTGTGCCCTGACCCCGTCTTGGCCGTCTTTTCCCTCGAGGTCTCATGTTCCCCGTGTTTCGCTGAGGCCTCCGCGCGGCGGGAGGTGTCTCCTCCCTCAGGTAAGTTGCCACGGAGGTTTTCCGATTCTCAGATCGCCAACCTTTTACAGCCGCCGATTTTTCGTTCCGAAGCCTGGAGGAAGTGGCGTCAGGTTTCTTCTCTCGGCCTGTACAGATTTCGGCCCTCCTTCCGGACGGAGACTGCCAGAACCCTGAAAGCAGCGGTCCAGCCTTAGACTGCGCAGGCGGCTTGGACCTTTCCGATGTGTACCTGCTGTCTCGATGCTCCAGGCCCCGGGAAGTTCGCTGGTCGCGATCGACGGCGTCTTCTCCAGTTTCCCGCGCTCCCGTTCGGTCTCAACCTCGGCCCTGGCGGTTCACCGGGCCGATGGACTCCTTAGTCGCCAAGGCCCGACAGTCCTCCTCCAGTCCGACGTCGATCTACCCAGACGACCTCTTCCTTCGCCGCCAGTCTGAGAGCTCTCTCACGACAGACAAGGACGCGCTACTGCACCTCCTGACGCACTTGGGGCTTCCTAGTAAACGAGGGCAAGTCTGATCTCACTCCTTCCCTAGGTCGTCTCTACGCCCAGCCGTTGCTGCTGCATCTCCTACTCCTTGGGTGCCCGGCTTCCGGCGACGTATCGACGATGGCGCCGGTGCCCCAGATTCTGTCGCCTCGCCTTCGTCGGTGGACCGACGCCGCTTGGCTGGCTTCGGCAGTTCCCCGGGCATCTTCTCCGCCCCAGTACTCTCTGGGTTCGACGCGAGCCTCTCTGGGTGGGATGCTCATCTCCTGCCGCGGTTCCCCTTGACTTTCGGCCCTCGGATTAACGCACTATCTCATCGTCCGGCCAGTGATGCAGGCCGTTGACAAGCCCTTCATTGCTGGGATGACCTCCTCAGACACCAGGAGCTGCTCGCCCTCGCTGACAACACACCTTTGGTGGATTACTTCCAGTTACAAGGTGGCACACGCTCTCTCGAGCTTGGTATGCTTCTCTACCAGAGCTGGGGTTGGTGCGAGGACCGGACCTTCTTGGCGAGCCCGACACATTCCCGGACAGCTGTACGTCTGGACCGACTCGCTTCCCGCCGCGGCCAGCTCTTGCATGCGGATTGGACCCTTCGGCAGGACATCTGTCGGTGGACCCCTGCCCGTTGGGAGTCTCCCCAGGTCGACTTGTTCGCCACTAGGTGGAACCTTCGGCTTCCCCTCTTCGTCGCCCCGATTCCCGATCCCTGGGCTTGGGCTGTCGATGCGCGCTCCATTCCCTGGGACGTCCTGGCGGCCTCCGCCTTTCCTCGACGGTCCTCGTACCCAAAGTCCTCCTCAACCTTCGGCGCTGCCCGGCGGCCCTCCTGTTAGTCGCTCCGTTCGCCTGGATCCGCCACAGGAACACCGGCCTTCTCAGCCTCGCCACGGGCCCCCCCCCCCCCCCCCCCCCCCCATGCGCCTTCCCACTCCTCGCACCATGCTCAAACCACTGCGCCAGCCGCTGTTCCTCCCTGCCCGGAGCGGCTCATCCTTCACGACTGGAGGTTGTGCGGCAAGCCCTCGGTGCTAGAGGCTACTCGGGTACAGCGGTGGAGGCGATCGCTGCGGTCCCCAGACCTTCAGCCATTCGACTCTACATGGGACATGGCGAGTCCTGTTTTCCTGATGCCCCAATCACAGCCTGAACCTCACGGATTGTCGTATCCGTAGCTGGCAGAGCTCTTTGGGCTCGGCTGAGACCTAGACCTAGCCCCTTCACGGTGAGGGCTCACCTGTCCAGGCTCGCTTACACGTTGACACCGCGGACACCCAGACCCGGGCGCCTGCACAGACCTCGCCGACCTTATGGGACACTTCAGCAGCCGGCGCCCGGCCTACCGCTCGCTCCTCCCCCGCTGGGACCTACCCTGGGTGCTAACGTGGTTGAATTCTGCCCGATTCGAACCCTTACAGCGGCCCGTTCGCAGATATGACACGCTACACGTGCTTCCTGCTGGCCCGGGCTACCACCTCACGGGGGAGCGAGCTACACGCGCTTAGGCGCGTCCTATCTGCTTACAGTTCTGAGCGGACGGGTCCGTGCTACTTCTCACTGCCCCGGCCTTCCTTGCCAAACAGGTCTCCTCTGACCGCGCCGCAGGTTTCACCTTACGGCCGCTATGAAACAAACCCCTGTCACAGGAGACCAGGTAACAGGATCCCGTGCGCACCTTTGACTGCTCTGCGACGATCTAAAGCCTTCCGCAGAGGGCGTGCACGCCTCTCCCTACCTCTGAGACCGGCGGAATGACATAACGGCCCAGACGTTCTTCCTGGCTCCCTGAGTCATTTGCTCCTCCTATCAAGTTATCTCCCTGCAGGGAGCGAAGAGGCTGCACATATGCGCACACGAGGTACGAGCCATGGCCACGAGCGCCACGTTTGTTAGAAAATGCGCTGTCACGGACATCGTGGCTACCTTGGACGGGAAGACTGAATCTGTATTCGCCCGCTTCTACCTCAGGGACCTGGCGGGCCAGCGAGAGAATCTCGCAATGGTGGGGGACATCGCCGCGGCGCAACACTCCCTCCCGGCGCCACCGGCGCCGTTGGTATGCACTTCGCTAAAATTGTCGGGAGTTTGCGACTGGGAGGACGGCTCTGTTCCCTCCTAGGGAGTTGTCATGCGGCACCCTCCGCCTCATCGCAATTCTTCCACAAAGTCATGCCATCGGTAATGTTTTTGAGGAAACAAATTCATTTTTCTCTAAAAGGTATTTTTTCGAAAAATACTTACCGATGACATGACTCGGATGGCCCTCCCACCTGCCCCGCTTGCCGCTTTCGAGCATTCCGAGCGAAGTATCTGACTGGTTGGTCTCGTGACAGGAACTGGTAAGGAAGGAGCGGGAGATAACTCTCGGCCTCTTTGGGGTTCCCCGAGTGCCTAGCGGGTTGTGTAGGCACACAACGGGTAAGTAGGCTAAAATTGAGCTAGTAGTAGACATTTCCACAAAGTCATGTCATCGGTAAGTATTTTTCGAAAAAATACCTTTTAGAGAAAAATGAATTTTTTTTTAAATCGCCACCAGCACCAGTTATCGTACACACGCCAGATTTTGTTTGAAAAAATAAATCTGAAAACAAGATGCATAGGAGATGCTCGAGTGGAGTAAGGGAGAAAATTCGGATTGTTTCCCTTGGACCACCTGATGCTGTTGTTTTGTTGTCAGACTAATGGAACAATGTGATGAGAATAAAATAAAGATTACTAATTAAATACAATTTGAAAAGTGACAAATTTGAATAATTTCTCAGAAGTTGGATTATGACGTTGATTTAATCAAAATATTTTCAGGTTGGATTTGTGTTTGATTTTCATTTTTCTGCAGAGTATGGTCGTCAGGTCAAATACACATTCCTGGACAGTTTGTTTGGTGGTCAGCTGGTCAGCACTGTCATGTGTGAAGAGTGTAAACATGTGAGTCAACATTGTAATCATAATAATAATAATGTTGATGATAATATTGGTGATCATAAGAATAATAATATGTAAAAGAATTTGTTGTCCCGCTTAGCATTGCATTATTTGACAGTATAATATGTGTGCTGGTCAGCGATTTCGGACCTTGCAGAGAGCAGATATAAGGTCAAATCACTGACCAGCACGCATATTTTTTGTGGGAGGGAGCAAACTGGTTCTGTTTTAGTCCCTTTACTGCCAGTGGCCGTGAAGTATGTTTTTGAAACCACTGCTGATTATCCCTGAGAATGATTTTTGTCGTAGGAATGTTGATATTTAGCAAGAGGCATAGATCCTCATGAGCCCGTGCATTTGAGGGGGCTCAAGAGGATCTATGTCTCTTTTGGTGGGGTAGTGTTAGCTTGTTACTGATATTGAAGAGATTACTTGCATGTAAGTTATTTAGGTCTAATTTAGTGGACTCGGCGTTCAGGTAAGGTCGCACTTTTAACCATTTGGCTGTCAGTAGTACTTTTTGTGGTGACTGAACAAGTACCGGAGGTGCATGGGCAAGGGGGTCAGCGCTATTTGGGGATTCACCAATGTCTAAGCTACAGTGAGATGTATGTACCAGTAGAATTGTTTTATTAATAAAGATGTTTTGCTCTTGCATTTGTTTTTTCAAAATACATTACCGATGGCATTACTACATGGAATACACTCTATAGCCTATCGATTTCAGCCCAAAGTTGTGTCCCCTACACAACTGGGAAGGAGACACCGGGTATCCATACATAGGGGCCCCAGGTGGCCTCCCCTTACCACCTTATCCCGGCAAGCATAGGGCGAGTTCCTGTCAGTTTTCACTCTTAGCTCGACCGTGTGCAGTCGAGTGTTGGCCTTGCTACTGAGTTTCGACCGGTGTCTTCGTTCTTCTTTGTTAGCCTGGCTTTGCCAGGTGGACTAGACTAGACGGTGCCTAGTGCAGTGCTGTGTCCTGCAGTGTACCTGTGAATTGTGAAGTGAACTAACGTTTGGACTTGGGGCCGACCGGTTTTTCCGGGCTACGGTCTTGGACCGTGGCTAGTAACTGTGACTCTCCTTTATGACTGTGTGCCTCATGGAGTGAGTTTCGGCGCTTCGTGAACTTCCCCGGGAGACTGTGGTCCTTGGACTTTAGAGCGTGTGGGCTTAGCACCGATCGGTGTTGACTTTCAGTGCTCTTCTTCTTGGACGCGACCTCGTGGCTGCGCTAGTGACTTGACTCTTCCTTTTGTCTTGGTGCCTCGTGTAGTGAGCTTTCGGCACCAGGGTGAGTGCTTCCTGGCGGACTCTGTGTGGCGGCGGACAATATGGCGGCTTCGTTAGTGTAGTCCTTCTGTCGGTGTGTGGAGTTTCAGTGGCCTTCCGACGCTCACGACGCCTGTCTCCCTTGCTCGGGCTGCTCTTCCGACAGGACTTGTGTCGTCTGTGCTGACTGGAGTGAGGACCGGTGGTCTCAACTGTGGAACTTCTACAGACGCGACCGTCCTCCCCGGCCCCTACAGGCTCCCCGGACTTCTCCACAGGTGGGCGTCATTCCATTGGCTCGTTGAACCCCACTTCGCTCCGTCGTCCAGGCCACAGGTAAGTCTCCTTCCTTTACCATAACCACCCAGGAAATCCCCCCCCCACCCCCTCCAAGTCTCCTGAGCGAGCGTCAGAGTCGCGCTCCCCACGCCCGTTTCTTCCGAGCGTGGCTTGAGCACCTTGAATTTGCTCCCCCCTCTCCCCCGCTCCGTTTTGTCTGAGCGGGCCAGGCGAGCCAAGCTTTCATCCACACCCCCCTGCTTCTTCCGAGAGGGCTCGGCGCGACGAGCGCAAACATAAAAACAAAGGAGGGGCAAAAAAAAAAGAGTAAAAAGAGAGACTCTCCCTCACACTTCGAGTCTTCTGAGCGTGACTCGAGGGCTAGACATGGGCCGCCAACCCGCTCCGAAGCTTCCGAGCGGACTCGGCGAGCTACATTGACGTTCCCCCCCCCCCCCCCCCCACCCCCACCCCGTGCATACCAGGCGGGCTGGGCGAGACTTAGGCTCGCGTCCCCCTCGCTCCGACTTGTCTGAGCAGGGGGCGCGTGCCCAACTAATGCTCCCTCCTCGAGTTAATTACTCACAGGTCTGGATTCGCGGCGTCTTTCTTATGCCCACCTTGTGCTCGTGCTCTCCCGAGCAGGATTGTGGTGCCAGGGTTCCCCTACCGCCTCCCCTCTTACTTTCGGAGCATGGTCCCCGGCACTCACGTTCCCCTCTTCGTCCACTCGCTTTCCCGTCTCTAGAAGACCCCCCCTCCCCTCGCATTTCGGTGAGTCGGGGGCTTTCGGAGCCTAACTTCGCCTTTGGCCATGGTTCGGCCGCGGTCCCTCCTTCCATGCGACGCCCCACCGAGTGGGCTTCGCAGGCGGTTCCGCCTATCCTTCGCACACACCTTCGCCAGTCGCCTTTGGTGGTCCTGCGCTCTTGGAGCTGGTCGCCCCTCCTTGCGGCTTCGCATGATAGGCAGACTGTGGAGATAGACCCTGACATACTAAGCCTGCATCCAGCGGATTCGGCTTCGGCCTTCTTCTTGCGGGATTCGCCCTTGGGTTCTCCCGACCGCTTCTCAACTGTTTCATCGGCCTCCTCCTCTTCTAAGGATGTCGGCCCTTCGCTCAGCTCACAGACGGTTCGTGCTTTGGGAGAGGCCTCCTGTCTGATCGCCACCTTTCTCCCTACTGACTTCTGTCCGCCTTCACCCCCTCAGAAGAGACGGACTTCCGCCATGGTTGATGCGCAGAGGCAGGCCAAGCGTCGCAAGTATCTCCCTCAGTCAGCCGGCTTCTGGGATCTTGTCGATGCGTTCTCTGCCCGGCTTCGCCAGGACTCCTTCGGCGACGAGGGTTATTTCGCAGATTCGCGGTGGCCTGCGGGGATTATTATGTCTTCCGACAGGCTTGGTTCACTGGACACTCTCAAACCTTCACCATCCCTCTTCCTTCGGGGGACGCGGCAATTATCTACCAGGCGGGTGGGCGCCGGATAGTCCAGTATGCTTGGCCTCGCCCTCTCGACAGAATCACTTCCTTAGTTTGGAACTCTCTGGCGTGCTCCGGGTTCCTGGAATTGGCGACGCAAGCGGTGCTACATTGCCTGGAGGACACTTGGGACCTGGAAGCTTCGTCCCCGCTCCGTGACGTCCATTCCATTTTGGTAGCTGCTAACAGGGCCGCCTACCATTCCTCAACCAACACTATGGCAGCGTCCGCCAACTGTGACCTTTGACGACGAGATTCGCTCCTACGGCTCTGCACGGATCTCCCCAAGATGGTGTAGACGCAGCTCCGCCAGGCTCCCCTCGGCGGTTCCCTCCTGTTTGGTGAGACATGGCAGACAGTTAAGGAGGCTACCAGGCCATCTACAGCGACCTTTGGAGATTGCTGTTCCCAGACGACCCCTGGATCATCTTAACGGTTTCCTCAGGCCTTCAGCCTTCGTTCCAGTCCCCTCCGCCATTGCGCAGGTCCCCCTGGTGGACCCAGGCTCCGGTCGACCGATCCCAGGCAATAGCTCTGGGTGGAAAAATCACGTCCTTACTCGACAAAGCGGCGACAGAAGTGGTTCTCGACCAGACTCGCCGGCATTCTACAGCCACCTCTTTCTCGTTCCCAAGCCAGGGGCAAGTGGCGGCCAGTCATCGACTTGTCGGCGCTAAACAAGTTCATTTCAGCGCCTCACTTTCGGATGGAGACAGCCAGGACTCTCTGCGCAGCCATCCGGCTGATGGACTTCGCGATCAGCCTCGATCTGTCAGACGCATATCTTCACGTTCTGATTCATCCGTCTCGCCGGTATCTACGTTTCGCTTTTGGCGGGGTCATTTACCAGTTCCGAGCCCTCCCCTTTGGCCTCAACATCAGTCCTTGGGGTCTTCACGACGCTCCTCGACGCGGTGATGGCCCTCTTCCGACACAGAGATCTTGAGTCCACCCTCCAACTACCTGGACGACTTGCTGTTACGCAACCTGATTGCCTCGGCGCTCAAGGAGGACAGAGACGCCCTCCTTTCTCTCTTGCGCCGACTTGGGTTCCTTGTCAACAGGGTCAAGTCGGATCTCACCCCTTCTCGCCGGTTCCTGCATTTGGGGATGGAATTCTGGACCGACCTCAACTTAGTCCGCCTGCCTTTGGCGCGGCGGCAAAAGTTTGCTGAACTCACACTTCATATGGTCTCCTTCTCGGCCAGGGCCTGGCTTCCACTCCTGGGATTACTCAGCGCGGCAGCGGACTTGTTACACCTTGGCAGGCTTATGCCCGCCCGCTTCAGCTACACCTTCTCCTCCACTGGCGTCCCTCGTCGGGCACCCTGACGGATCAGGTCCCAGTTACCCCGCTGATCCGGCCACACCTCCAGAGGTGGACGGACCTCGCATGGCTGGCGACGGGCGTGCCTCTACACTCCCCTACGCCCCGGTGGTATCTCTGCACCGACGCGAGCCAGTCAGGCTGGGGTGCTCACCTGTTTCTGGACTTTGTCTCGGCCTCGGGCCTCTGGCCCCGGGACCTTGCGGACAAGCACAGCAACTGGCTGGAAATGAAGGCGGTGTGGATGGCTCTCGACTTCTGGCAGGGAACGCTGACCGGCCAAGAGGTCCTCGTTCTCTCGGACAATTCGGTGGTGGCCTACATACAGATCCAGGGGGGCATGCGCTCACCCTCCCTATGCATCCTCCTTACCACCTCCTGCTCTGGTGCAGGGACCGGGGCATTGTTCTTCGAGCCCCCCACATCCCCGGCCACCTGAACGGGGTCGCAGACGCCCTATACCGCCACAGACAGCTGCTACATACGGAGTGGTCCCTGCGTCCTGACATCTTTCGCCTGATCTGCTTACGTTGGGAGACACCTCTAGTCAACCTGTTTGCCACCAGATGGAACAACCAGCTCCCGGTTTTCGTCTCCCCAGTCCCGGACCCGCTCGCCTGGGCGGTGGATGCGCTCTCCATTCCGTGGGACGGAGTGGTCGCGTATGCTTACCCCCTGTCTGTCTTGGTACCGAAGGTCCTACGGAAACTTCAGGGATGCTCCGCGATTCTCTTCCTGGTGGCCCCCTTCAATTGGACCAAGAGCTGGACCACTGATTTATTTGCGCTAGCGACGGACCTGCCCCTCGAGCTCCCGGCTCTGACCACGATGCTCAAGCAACCCCGCTAGGCTCTCTTCCACCCTTGCCCAGAGCGCTTCCTCCTAAACGCCTGGAGGTTGTCCGGCGAGCCCTCGCCGCTAGAGGTTTCTCGGATGCAGCGGTGGAGGCGATTGCGGCAGCCAGCAGACTGTCTACACATAAGGTGTTCGAAGGCAATTGGAGGGTCTTTCAGTCCTGGTGTGCCGCTCGGCGGCTCCCCCCCCATGGATCTTACTACCCCCCAACTAGCGGATTTATTTC
This sequence comes from Semisulcospira habei, assembly GCA_036245525.1. Lineage (NCBI taxonomy): Eukaryota > Metazoa > Mollusca > Gastropoda > Semisulcospiridae > Semisulcospira > Semisulcospira habei. Next base: position 154,137,622 of record BTPG01000006.1, read on the forward strand.
TGTGGCTCTTCGACGATCAAGGCTTAGCCCCAGTTACCGTCAAGGGTTACCGCGCCATGATCGCAGACACAACGCCACCTGGGCCTTCCGGATCCAGGCGCTTATAAGGACCTCTCGGACCTGTTGGCGCACTTCGAGCTTCGACGTCCGGTCTCCCGTTCCCTCTTACCTCGGTGGGACCTCGCCTGGATACTGACGTTGCTAAATACAGACCGCTGTGAACCCCTGCCTTTGGCACGGTTCTCCGACCTGTCCCGGAGAGTATGTTTCCTTCCGGCTCTCGCCACTGCATTCCGCGTGAGCGAGCTTCACGCGCTCACGATATGTCCCACCTGTCTGCAGTTTCGTTCCGACGGATCTGCGCAGCTACTCACCAACCCGTCATTTCTGGCCAAGATCTGCCTGCCCTCGTCGGCTCCCCAGAGGCTGACCGTACGTCTGCTCAGAGGGACGGACCTTCCCGTGAGTCGCGTCAACAGGACCCAGTTCGGGCGCTGAGGATTTACCTGTGTCGCTCTAAGCCAAGCCGCCGGGTGCACTCCCGCCTCTTCCTCCCTTTGTCACCAGGCAGGACTGATATCTCGGCCCAGACGGTTCATCCTGGCTTCAGTGGGTGATTAGGTTGGCCTACCAGGACCTGTCCCCTGACAGGGATAGACTTTTGCAGATTCGGGCGCATGAAGTGAGAGCAGTAGCCACCAGCGTGGTCCTGGATCGCAACTGCTCGGTTAAGGACATTATTACGGCGGGCGGCTGGCGTGCAGACTCCACCTTCGCCCGCTTCTACCTCCGTGACCTATCCAGCCAGCGTGACTCCCTGGCCTGGGTGGGCTACATCTCCGTGGCCCAGCACTCCCTCCGAGCTCCACATGTGCACTAGACATCTTAGCTGAAATCATCGGGAGTGCTCCTTGGGGGCCTGCGGGGGGGAGGAGGGGGTTAAGTTATGGGCTTTTGGGTCAGCACCCTCCTCCTTTTCGCTATTCTTCCATATAGTAATGCCATCGGTAATGTATTTTGAAAAAACAAATGAATTTTTTTTCTAAAATGTATTTTGGGGAAAAATATTTACCGATGGCATTACTCGGACAGCCCTCCCTCCTGCCCCGCTTGCCTCTTTGGCTAAGTGTGAAAACTGACAGGAACTCACCCTACGCTTGCCGGGATAGGATGGTAAGGGGAGGCCACCCGGGGCCCCTATGTATGGATCCCCAGTGCCTCCTCCCCAGTCGTTTAGGGGACACAACTTTGGGCTGAAATCGATAGGCTATAGAGTGTATTCCATATAGTAATGTCATCGGTAAGTATTTTTCAAAAAAATACATTTTAGAACAAAAAAATTCATTTTTCCAGATATCCCAGATATTTGAGCCATTCCTTGACCTGTCTCTACCAGTCACAGAGGAAAAGGTAAGTTGTAACTTAATGCTTTCGAACTATTTTTTTTTTTAAAACTGTTATCTGGTGCACAGTAAACTACATACAAGCCACCTGAGTCCTTTCCTGAATGTTTGACGAAGAATAAAAAAGAAGGAGAAACTTTCTTTTTGGCTTACGTGCGAAGCAAAAGTGAGTCTATGCTCTGGGCCAGTGGTCATCTGTCTGTCATCTGTCCGTCGTCTGTTGTCCGTGGTAAAAAGATTTAACGTTGGCATTTTCTCGGAGACTATTCAAGTCAGTCTTCAAACTTGGCCCAATGATACTTTGTGGCAAGACCTTTCTCAGCATACCAATTTCATTCACCTCTCACAAAGGTCAAGGTCACATGGGATCAGGAAGTATATCAAAAATAGCTATATTTTGACATAATTTTTTTTAAAAAATACTATTCACAACTTCGAACCCAAATGGTGCAAAGATACCTGATGGTAAGACCTTTCTATGCATACTAATTTGTTTGATCCCTCAGAAAGGTCAAGGGTCACTAGTGCTCAAGAAATGGGTCCAAAATGGCCATATTTTGACAAAAAAATGTTTTTCCTCAATTACTATTCACAGCTTCAAACTTAAACTTGGTACAAAGATACCTGATGGTAAGACCTTTTGGTTGATCCCTCGGAAAGTTCAAGGGTCATGAGTTCAGGAAATAGGTCCAAAATACAAAGATGTTTTTTCTCAAATACTTTTCACAACTTCAGACCCAAACTTGGTACAGAGATACCTGATGGTAAGACCTATGTAAGCATACTAATCTGGACGACCTCTCGGAAATGTCAAGGGTCACAAGAGCTCAGGAAATAGGTCCAAAATAGCCACATTTTGACAAGAAATGTTTTTTCTCAATTACTATTCATAACTTCGAACCCAAACTTGGTACAGAGATACCTGATGCTAAGACATATCTATGCACACTAATTTGGATAACCCCTGGGAAAAGGTCATAGGTCACAAGAGGTCGACAAATGTGTATAAAATGCCAATAATTGTAGTTATCAACATTTTTGCAAACTTTTTTAATCAGATTTGGCACAAAGGTAGCTGATGATAAGACCTTCCTATGTATCCTAATTTAGTCGACTCATCACAAAGGTCAAGGGTCACAGGGGTTTCACAGATGTGTGAAAACTGATTAAATTTTGAGAAAACATGGATTTTGTTAGTGCAGAAGCCATCCCTTTATACAAATTGTCAGACGGGTAGATCGGTCATACATGTGAGCCATAAGGGTTTTGCCTTTCTTGTTATAGAATTGTAGTTATTATCAACATTTTTGCAAACTTTTCAATAAAATTTGGCACAAAGGTAGCCGACGATCCTCGCGCTGGGACCATATGGCGTTGAGGCGCGTCCCCTGGGTGGTGGATAGGGGGTCCCTCGTGAGAGGGGTGCACCGAATGAAATAAGGTGCCGTGAACCAACATGGTCTAAGGGAAGGTGACCCCGACAGAAAACCCCTGGTCCTCCTAGTAAGGGGGTTGGGCGTGGGGGTAGCTTCCCCACCCTGCAAAAAAGGAAATAGCTACAAAAACGCCGACGAAAAGCCTCTCGGGAGCATCATAGACAAAAAAGGCGGCACTGATGCAGATGTCAGAGCACGAATCGGTAAAGCCAGAGCAGCCTTTCTCCAGTTGAAAAAAGTGTGGAGTTCCAGAGAGCTGTCACAACACACCAAAGTCCGGATTTTCAACTCCAATGTAAAAGCAGTTCTCCTATATGGAGCAGAGACTTGGAGATTGACAAAAACTACAGTCAACAGAGTACAGACCTTCATGAACAGTTGCCTTAGAAGAATTTTGAAAATCCACTGGCCAGAGAAGATCAGCAATGTCAGACTCTGGGAGAGAACAGAGCAGATAACAGCAGAGAATGAAATTGGGCGAAGAAGATGGGGATGGATCGGTCACAGTCTGAGAAAGCCAGCTTCCAGTATCACTAGGCAGGCATTGTCATGGAACCCCCAGGGAAAGAGGAAAAGAGGTAGGCCGAGAAACTCCTGGCGTCAAGACCTCCAAGCAGACATCAAGAGACTGGGAACCATCTGGAGTAGAATCGAAGAAGAAGCACAGGACAGGAGTTGCTGGAGGTCTCTCGTCGACGGCCTATACCCGGGTAGGGGTGACAGGCGTAAGTAAGTAAGTAACCGACGATAAGACCTTCCTATGTATGCTAATTTAGTCGACTCATCGCAAAGGTCAAGGGTCACGGGGCTTTCACAGATGTGTGAAACCGATTAATTTTTGAGAAAACATGGATTTTGTTGGTGCCAAAGCCACTTACTTACTTACTTACGCCTGTCACCCCTACCCGGGTATAGGCCGTCAACGAGAGACCTCCAGCAACTCCTGTCCTGTGCTTCTCCTTCGATTCTACTCCAGGTGGTTCCCAGTCTCTTGATGTCTGCTTGGAGGTCTCGACGCCAGGAGTTTCTTGGCCTACCTCTTTTCCTCTTTCCCTGGGGGTTCCATGACAATGCCTGCCTAGTGATACTTGAAGCTGGCTTTCTCAGACTGTGACCGATCCATCCCCATCTTCTTCGCCCAATTTCATTCTCTGCTGTTATCTGCTCTGTTCTCTCCCAGAGTCTGACGTTGCTGATCTTCTCTGGCCAGTGGATTTTCAAAATTCTTCTAAGGCAACTGTTCATGAAGGTCTGTACTCTGTTGACTGTGGTTTTTGTCAATCTCCATGTCTCTGCTCCATATAGGAGAACTGCTTTTACATTGGAGTTGAAAATCCGGACTTTAGTGTGTTGTGACAGCTCTCTGGAACTCCACACTTTTTTCAACTGGAGAAAGGCTGCTCTGGCTTTACCGATTCGTGCTCTGACATCTGCATCAGTGCCGCCTTTTTTGTCTATGATGCTCCCGAGATAGGTGAAGGACTCCACCTCCTCCAACGGGGTGCCAGCAAGCAAGACTGGTTCTTCCCTGGTTGCGTTCAGCCTCATTGTCTTTGTTTTCTGTTTGTGAATGGTGAGGCCCACTTGGGACGAGATGTCAGCAAGCCTCGTGGTCTTGTCCTGCATTTGTTGATGAGTGTGGGACAGTAATGCCAAGTCGTCTGCAAAATCGAGGTCGTCAAGCTGTGTCCACAGTGTCCACTGTATTCCACTTCGTCTGTGCTCTGTGGTCATCTTCATGACCCAGTCTATGGCCAGTAGGAAGAGGAATGGAGACAGCAGACACCCCTGCCTGACACCAGTTCTGACCTGGAGCTCTCTGGTGAACTGCCCTTCGTGGATCACGCGACATGTCATGCCATCATAGCTGCTCTTGATCAGGCGGACGAGCTTTGTGGGTACACCGTAGTGTCGTAGGAGTTTCCACAGAGTCTCTCGGTCCACGCTGTCAAATGCTTTCTCATAATCCACAAAGTTGACGTACAGCGGGGAGCTCCACTCCAGAGACTGTTCCACGATGATGCGGAGAGTGGCGATCTGGTCTGTACATGATCGGTTCTTCCTGAATCCTGCTTGCTGGTCTCTCAGCTGGGGGTCAACGGAGCTCTTCATTCTCTCTAGGATGATCCTGTTGAAGACCTTTCCTGGTACTGACAGCAAGGTGATTCCTCTGTAGTTGGAACACTTGCTGAGGTCGCCTTTCTTGGGAAGCTTGATTAGGTACCCCTCCTTCCAGTCAGCTGGCATCACCTCCTCTTCCCAGATCTTTCCAAACAGTGGGTACAGCATCTCAACTGTTGTCTCTAGGTCTGCTTTCAGAGACTCCGCTGGGACGCCATCTGGCCCTGCGGCTTTGCCATTCTTCAAAAATGCCACTGCTTTTCTGATCTCTTCCCGGCTGGGTCTGTCACAGCTGATGGGTAGGTCGGTCTCTGCCGGCTGGATGTCGGGGGGCTCGGGTGGGCTAGGTCTGTTCAGTAACTCTTCAAAATACTCGGCCCATCTGTCGAGTTGGTCTGCTCTGTCTGCAATAGGCTTGCCTTCTTTGTCTTTTACTGGTCTTTCTGTATGGCCATACTTACCCGACAATCTTCTGGTAATGTCGTAGAGCTGTTTCATGTTGCCGCTGCCTGCTGCCTTTTCTGCCTCTGCTGCCAGGCTGTCTGTGTAGGCCCTCTTGTCTGCCCTGATACTCCTCTTCACCTCGCGGTTGGCTTCCGAGTATTCCCCCTGTGACCTTACTTTGGCTGCTCTCGTGCGACTGTTGTTGACCGCTGCTTTCTTCTGCTTCCTCGCTTCTATCTTCTTCAAGGTCTGTGCCAACAGCCAGTCCTTGTGGTGGTGTTTCCTGAACCCTACAGTGTCTTTGCAGGTTGAGTTCAGCGCCTCTCTAACTGCCTTCCACTGCTGCTCTGTGGTGACCGCCTCCTCTTCATTTACTAGCTCCTGTAGCGCTTGAAACCGGTTGGACAGCACCAGTTTGAACTCTTCTCTAACTCCAGTTTCTCTCAGGAGGCCTAAATTATAGCGCTGTCTTCTTGTTGTCTCTGTGCGGCTTTTCTTTAGCTTGAGCTTCATTCTTAAGGTAAGCAGATGGTGGTCTGAGGCGACATCTGCTCCCCTCCTCACTCGAACATCTTGAAGGGATCTTCTAAATTTCTTGCTAATGCAGATATGGTCTATTTGGTTCTCTGTTGTATGGTCAGGTGAGACCCAAGTTGTGCCAAAGCCAGCCCTTTACTTATTGTCACACGTGTGGATCGGTCATACACGTGAGCCTTTCTTTGCCTTCCTGTGAGGCTTTGCCTTTCTTGTTTATGTTACTGTACTGAACGTAATATATGCATAAACACACTTAGAAATCCGTTCATGTATTCAGTGACTTGATCAGTGTGTATTTGTGTGAGTTTGCATGTGGCCATCGTTATAATAGTGCAGGGGGTTGATGGATGTTAAAGGGTGAGACTGTATGCGTGTGTGTAAGCAGTCATATATGCAGCATATACAACCTTCATGTTAAACCCTTTTAGCCCCGAACACCCTACAGCACGAGATTGAATGACCATGATAATTCAAGGGTAGTGCCAGATTTGCTTGGCGCCTTCAGTCGCCAAACTAATCCGGCACTACCCTTTAATTATCACGGTCAGTCCACCTCCTGCATCTGGTACATAGTTGTTAAGTAATGCTTCCAAAATTTGGGAAATGCACCCGTGGGGCTAAAAGGGTTAATCCGCTTTTGCGTGCAGACGTCAATGCTGTTCACAACACCAGTAGGTTCATGCACAAGCTGGTTAATAGTAGATGTAGCAAGGACATGATTGAAATAATGTCTACTTTCTTGATACCATTCTTTGAGATAAAATGAAATTAACATAGTTGCAGTGAAACCAGCATTGAGCGACCACCCCTTTGAGAGATCACGTCATTGAAGACTATCATTTAGGTGGCTACTGCCACATAAATGATGGTTTTTAATGACAGATGACACTTTTTGCTGTTCAAGACTTTCCTTGAGAGACCACCTTTTGTTTTAATAATAATAATAATAATTACGGTATTTATAATGCGCTTATCGTATAATAATTATAACTCTAAGCGCGCACTCACAACTCGCGCACGCATGCGCACGCTTTAGACAATGACTCACGTACCACAAACAGTGAAATACATTACGACGGTCAGCTTGGGGTGTGGGGTGTGGTGATATAGTGCTAAAACTGTTGAAAGAGGTGGGTTTTGAGGGCGGACTAGAAGGAGGAGAGAGAGTGTTTCTGACGGAGAGAGAGTGGGAGAGAGTTCCAGGTGGATGGACCGTAGACGGAGAAGGAGCGGGGGCCGAAAGTGTTAAGTTTGGTGCGAGGGATGTGGAGGCGGAGAGGGTCGGAGGCAGAGTGGAGGGAGCGGGAAGGTGTGTAGGGGTGAAGTAAGTTGGGGAGATAGTCAGGAGCGCAGTTGTTCAGGGATTTGTAGCAGAGAGACAGAACTTTGTATTGGATGCGTTGGGGGATGGGGAGCCAGTGAAGGAGTTTTTACACAAAATGGTGGTTGCTTAACCCTTTTCATTCTACTTGAAATAAATTTGACTATGATAGTTCAAGGAGATGAGGCCCCAAGCTATTCTGGCACCACCTTTAAACTAAAATGGTTGATCTGTCTCCTAAATTGTAATGTGGCCCTCATAGGACCATAAACCCCACCCGGGTCTGCCCTGGGGGACTTGGGTGGGGTTAGGCATTTTTTAGTTCCCAGGGTCACCCTGGTCAGCCCCACAGGGTGGGTTTTTCTCTCTATTCTGGGGCATGTGTTTCTGTCTACCCTTTGTCCATTGACCTGTATTTGCCTTTTTAAAACTCTCCCTACTGTCTGCACTGCCTGTAGCTCTTGATGTTGGATGTGTGTTGCTAAATTGTCTTAGCTTTATTTAGGCCCCATGTTGTAGGTTTATTTAACGTATTTGACCGGCTGGCAACATACATTCAATTTTCTGTTTAGTTTTTTTTCACAAGCAGTGCAGGCACGTCCTGAGAAAGCCTTGTTGCTGTCGGGACGTTAAGCAATGTACAATCAATCATAGGACCATAAGCAATTTTTTAAAATTCAGCCTCAGGATGTAATGGGTTAAACAGGTTCTACCATAGTATCATTCTTAATCACTTGGAATACAGTTTTTGTTAGCATTATCATCTTTCCAGTATTAAACCTGTGAGCATTAGGATGCTGTTTGTTCACAGCCTCAGCGGCCCAACCAGATGCTAGGGGGCAAGCGCAAGGACAGTGTTGCTGCTGCAGTCTCTGATGTCCATGAAGACCCTCCGCCGGTGACTGGTGTGGACGGTTTTGCTGCACGCTCTGACAAGCCTAGCAAATATCAGGAACGCAAAAATCGCCGTCAAGCAAAGAAAGATGCCAAGGTAAAGGCGTAAATTTGTTTTAACTCCTTCACTGCCGATAAAAAGTAAATGCGATTTTTAGCTGCAAGAGATATAGATCCTCATGAGCCTTTGGGACTGTGGAGGCTCAGGAGGATCTACGTCTCTTTAAATTTGTATCCATGTTCCTTAGATGATTGTGGCTTTTGGTGATTGCATGATAAAAGATCTCAGGAACAAAATGTTCATCCAGTGGCGGGGAAGGGGTTATTCCCCTGGTGCACACAGCCACAAGTACTGCATACAGTGCCAGTGGCTGCATACACTAAGAGGTTTACATGGATAATTTTGCTCATGCTACAGATTTGTGCCTGCAAGAGGCACAGATTTTCATGAGCCCCTGCTGATTGCAGGGGCTCATGAGAATATGTGTCTCTTATGGATGAATTATGTCCGATGATCAACTGTTGCAGCACTGGCTGTAGGGGGTGGGTTTTCACAAGAGACCCCTTGAAGGGTGAAAAGTGTCACTTTTCATTAAATGCCAGCATTTAGGGGGCTACAGCCACCTGAATGATGGTCTTTAATGACAGGTGGTTGCTCATATGGGTGGTCATTCAAAACAGGTTATGCTGTAGTCACAAAAGCCCAATAAGATCACTTACACTGTTCTTATGCAGTGAGAATAAATGTTAATTGTGCCTCTTTTTGTCTTCTCACAGAGAAAAACTAAAACCACAACACGCAAAGGAAGCAGCAGCCAGATGACAAAGGAGACTGCAGGGGGAGAAGGAGAGGAAGAAGAAGAGGGGGAGAAAGGGGGGGAGGGGGAAGGGGAGGACCAGGATGATCAGCTGCCAGAAGAGCCAGGGTCAAAGGTTGAGGGAGAGGAGCAGCAAGGTGGCAGCGGGCGCAGCATAGACAATGACGATGACAATAGCAGTCCGCAGGATGACCCATCAGGTTTGTGTCGCCATCTGTGATCTGCCTTTACAGCTGAGAAAAAGGCTGCACATCTAGCTGCAAGAGGCATAGATTCTTATGAGCCCCTGCAGGTGCAAGGGCTCATAAGGATCTATCCCTATGTAGGGGCTCTCATGTAAATCTAAACCTCAAGGAGAATCAAGAAGAACACTTTATTTGCTGTTGACAGTGTTGAATGATTTCACTTTTTCCTGCAGATGCCGATGTGGAAGACAACCTTGAGACTGATACATCCAGGCTTCACCACTCTATGACCAGCCACTACGATGGCTCCTCAAACCATGCCCTCAGCGCCCACACCCCCACCCCCTCCCAGCCACCCAGGCACAGCAGTAACCTCAACTGTGGCGATGGTGGCAGCGATGATGCTTCAGCTTCCGACACGCAGATAAAGTCGCAAACTGTGAAAAAAACCCATATTGTGCCTAATGATGTCCTGGAATCTGAGGACTTGCGAATTGCCTCCGTGGAGAACTTTCATGGCATCAAGGATGAAATGAGCAAAAGTGTAGAGAAGCTTACAAACATTTACTGCAATTTAGAGATGGGTAGCAAGGATGTGCAGGGAGCAGCTGCTGATGTGCCTAAATCCCCTGTGAATGCAACCAGTAGTACTGTTCACAGCATGGGTGTCGGCATTCACGAGGGTGCTAAACTCCCACAGTTTGGCACACTCGCAAACCATGTAGGAAATGGTGACGCTGGTTCTGTGCTTTTGCCAAACCAAATGGACATACATTCACCTCCAGCATCACTTTCCACTGTTGATTCTGTGTTATCCTCCACCCACAAAGAAAGTCTGGACCACACTGACATTGTGCTGAAGGAAAATGGGCTGGGTCCCAGTGATATATGTAACACTGCTGAGGCTTACGTTGGGGAGACGGGGCTTGAAAAAGACTTTGAAGAGAAGCTAACCCTCACCAAAGAAGCAGGTGGTGATGCAGTTAACTCCTCGGTGGGCATGGACAGAAAACCTCCCTCCCACAATCACCTGGTGGACCGGTCTCGTCTGAGGCTGGATGCGCGGTACAAGTCGCAAACAACCCTCTCCCCCCGCTACCAGCCAACACCTAAGGAATGCTCTGTCATGTCTTGCCTGCATCAGTTCACAGCGGCCGAGCTTCTGACTGGGTCCAACAAGGTGGGCTGCAAGGCGTGTACTCGCTTGAGGCCGAAAAACGCCACGCCACACAAAGGTATGTTGTTAAGTTGCCAGTGTGGTAGCAAAGCACCTTCTGCCTCTCACTAATAGCAAAAATAGAAGGGTCATGTAGGGAGAAACCATAATCTTGATTAGAAAATGCCAAAAAAAATCTATCTATGCATACTAATTTGAATGAGCCCTCGGAAAAGGTCAAGGGTCATAAGAGCTCAGGAAACAGGTCCATTTAGACAAAAGATGTTTATTTCTTCAAAAACATTACCGATGACATGACAAAGTGGGAGTGTCTACTACTTTGCTCAATTCTAGCCTAAGAACCCGTTGTGTTACCACACAACCCGGGAGGCACTCGGGGAACCCCCAGAGGGGCCGAGAGTTGTCTCCCGCTCCTGCCCCCAGCCGGTACTGAGTCACGTGTGACTAGCCAGTTAGCTACTTAGGCTCGTGACCGTCGGACGTGTCTCTCTAGCCTCCTGTTGTTGACCGGCCGTTCACGCCTTCTTGTTACCGGTGGACTCCTTCTTCACTACGCTAGCTCTCTCTCCCTTCCGTGCGCCCTCGCCGTTTGGCTCGGTGGCTTGTTCGTCTCGGACGGGTTCTTCGCCTGCGCGTTTGAGTAGCTGGCATGGACGTTTCTCCCTCCGTTCCCGCTTCGGCGGAGAGGTAGCGTAGTTAGTCGCGCCCTCGGACAGGTCCCGGGCTGGGTACCGGACTGAGCGGCTTTTGTGTCGGCGTGGCAGTCCTTGGGACTGTCAGGCAGATTAGGATAGATGTGCTATATGGAGAGGAAAAGAGAAGAATTTGGGGCGATACTCTTAGCTTAGGCGGGGCCCTGGGCTGCCGCCATTTTCACTCACTGGACGGAGTAGGTGAGCAGTGCTCACCTCCGACCTTTTTTCGTGTACTGCCCCCTTACGTGGGGCTTGAGCGACTCGCACATTCTTAGCTTGTCGGGAGCCCCTCGCGCTCCCGCACTTGGCTGGCAAGCGACTTTTGAGGCTTCGCTTTAGTGTGTTAGCCCCAGGCCCTTTCGGAGATAGCTCTATTATTATTGTTGTGCTAAACCCGCCTTGAGCAGGCCGGGTCACAGGGGACACGCACACGTGCCTGCAGTTGCTTTGTATGTTTCAGTGCCCCCCTGATGAATTGCACACAGTGTGGAGGATTCCAGTGGCCCTTGGATGTACACAAGGTCTGTCTACCATGTACGGGTTGTTCTTCAGAGCGTTCGTGCGATATCTGCGCCGCCTGGCCTGAAAGCCTATGGTCTCAGCTCTGGATGTTTTACCGACGCGAGCGCCCGGCACCCGTGACTGATTCCAGATCGGCGGAAGTGCCTGCTGTCGTTCCCGATACCTGCTCCTCCAGGGGCCCCGACGACCGTGTGGAAAAGTCTCCACGCCGTACACGACTTTCCAGTACGCGGAGTGGGTTGATCGATGCGGTCGTTCCCAGGAGGGAATGCACCAAGAGTAAACCTTATGACAGACAGAAGACCAGCACCGGCGCGGGGCCGAGGGACGTGCCCCAATCCGTCCTTGTTCCAATGCCGATCCCCACTCGTCTCCTAGAAAGCACACTGGCTCCTACGCGGAGTCTCCTCGCCGGCAGCGAGCCCACCTCGCCATAGACCTCGGTTCACGGAGACATTCCCGCACGCGTACTCTATCACGGCATGATGTGGAATCCTCTCGGCACGCAAGATCGGATCGACGCTCTCGCTCTACGGCTCGCGAGCGCAAGAGGGATCTTTCTTCTCGCCGGCATAAGGATCTCCAGCCTCGTCGTTCTGCTGCTTCCTCATGCTCGCCCGTTTCCGCTTCCCGCCGTTACTCTCGCTCCTCTCGTTCCTCCCCCCCTCATTCGTCCTCTCGCCCTTCCCGTCGGTCTCGTTCGCCTCCCCGCGGCCTTTCTCCCCGCCCTCGTCAACTGTCCCGCAGCGCTCGCTCCCCTGTTCGTCGCTTGGCGCCTCGCTCCACTTCCCTTCCTTTGCCTTCCGCCGCCGCCTCTGCCTCTCGTCGAGTTCTGCGCGTCAGGAGCCCCTGGCTTCTTCGGACTTCTACGGCTGGCCGCGTTCGGGATGACGAGACCCTGAGTCTTCTTCCGGACGACTCCGTCTCAGCCCTGCTAGGAGCTCTCAGCCATTCGCCTTCGCCTGGTTCATCTCTCTCGGACTCTTCCGCTTCGCAGAGGCTGCCTTCTTCTTCCCGTACAGAGACCCTCCTGGTTCTAGATGAGGTAGCCCGCCTGATTGCCGCCACTCTTCCCATCGAGGACTGCCCTCCGTCGCTGCCGCTCAAGAGGAAGGTCTCAGCTTTCGTGGATGCTGGTAAGCAGGTGAAGAGGTTCAAGTCCCTTCCGCAGCCCCCCGGCTTTCGTGCTCTCGGTGAAGCCTTCTCCGCTCATCTGTCTTCTTCGGCGCGTGAATCGGATTTCTTCTCGGACCGTAGGTGGCCGTCTGGACTGGACATCGCCTTTCGGCAAGACTGGTACGCCGGTCATTCCCAAGCCTTCCTTTGTCCTCTTCCCCCCGTGGACCCCGCCGCGGTGGTACAAGCAGGTGGGACTTCGGTACTGCGGTGCGCCCTTCCGAGCGGCCTGGAGAAGACTGCTATCCTGGTGCAGAATACGCTAGCTTGCTCTGGGTTCCTGGAACTTCTGACACAGGCTCTCATTCGTCGCGTGGAGGATTCTTGGCACCCCTCCTTGACTCCCCTCCTCGGAGACCTCCTCGTTCTGGGAGAAGCAGCCAACCGGGCGGCGTACCACTCGTCGGTTAACGTGATGGCGGCTTCGGCAAACTGTGACTTGATGCGCAGGGATGCTGTCTTGCAGTCGTGTCGAGGGATGCCTCAGGACCTGCGGACGCTGCTTCGTCGTGCCCCCCTGGGGGGCCCCTTGCTCTTCGGGGACACCTGGCAGTCGGTCAAGGACTCCAACTCCGACTGCTGGCCTCGCAAGTCTACCCTCCAGCGCTTTCCGTCAACCCGCAAGGCCCCGGGTCGCTCCCTACGGTCCTCCAGACCCGTTACCGCCTCCGCCGTCCCCGCCCGGGCGCAGGCCTTTCGTCGCCGTCGCCAAGCCTTCGGTCGCCCCAGCCAGTCTAGCGCTCCCGCCACCACCCCCGCCTGGCCCCGTCCCGCCCGTCGCCCTGGGCGCGGGCGGGCCACTTGACTCCTCCCCTCTTCAGCCTCCGCTGACCGTCCCGGGTCCTCCAGTCGGCGGGAGGCTAGCTCGGTTCAGCAAGGAGTGGTTCCGGCTGTTCCCAGACGACCCCTGGATTTTGGATACCATCACCGAGGGCCTTCGGGTCTCCTTCCGAGCCCCCCCGCCATTGCGATCTACCCCGATGTGGACCAAGGTTCCCTCAGATCCTCTCAAAGAGCGCGCCTTACGCGGAGAGGTCTTCGCTCTTCTAAGAAAGGACGCGACGGAGATAGTGCGACACACGGAGTCTCCTGGCTTCTACAGCCGTCTCTTCATTGTTCCCAAGCCCGGAGGCAGGTGGCGACCGATGATCGACCTTTCCGTGCTGAACTTTTTCATCGTGGCCCCTTCCTTCCGGATGGAGACGGCCCGGGCTCTCCGTGCGGCCGTACGGCTGATGGACTTCGCCGTCAGTTTGGATTTATCGGATGCCTATCTCCATGTCCCCGTGCATCCCGCCACTAGGAGGTACCTACGCTTCGCGTACGACGGGACAGTTTACCAGTTTCGCTCCCTGCCCTTCGGCCTCAACCTCAGCCCCTGGATTTTCACACGTCTCATGGATGCGGTGATGGCCAAGGCCCGCCAGTCGTTGGCCAGCCCTATCTCCAATTACCTCGACGACCTCCTTCTGAGGAACCAAGTCGAGACCTCCTTGGTGGCCGACAGGGACGCGCTGATACGACTTCTGTCTCGTTTGGGTTTCCTCCTCAACGTGGGCAAGTCCGACCTTACGCCGTCACGTCACTTTGTTCACCTTGGCATGGAGTTTGCCACCGACCGCAACATCGTTCGCCTCCCGGATCCCCGGGTCCGGAAGTTGGTCTCTCTCGCTTCCCAGTTAGCCCAGCAGGAGGCGGCTCCCGCCAGAGTTTGGCTCCAACTCCTTGGTCTCACCAATGCGGCGGCGGATTTACTCCCCCTTGGCCGCCTCTACTCCCGACCCCTGCAGCTGCACCTCCTGCTTCTGTGGAGACCCTCCTCGGGCACGTTCTCCACCCTGGTCCCCGTGTCCCCCTTGGTTCATCCCCACCTTCTCCGCTGGACCGACACGACGTGGTTGTCTTCGGGAGTCCCCCTCCACTCTCCTCCCCCTCACCTGTCCCTCTGTGTCGATGCGAGTCAATCGGGGTGGGGTGCCCACCTGCTCCCTCAGTTCGCCATTGCCTCCGGCCTCTGGCCTCCAGCTTTCGCGGACAGGCACATCAACTGGTTGGAGATGCAGGCTGTCTGGCAAGCCCTCGTCGTTTGGGAAGACCAACTCCGACACCAACAGCTTGTTCTCTCGGACAACGCGACAGTGGTGGCATACATCCAGAGGCAGGGCGGTACCAGATCCCCCGACCTGTGCATGCTCCTCTTCAGGTTGATGCGGTGGTGCGAGGACCACAACATTGCCCTCCTGGCTCGACACATCCCGGGCAAACTAAATGTTCTGGCGGACTCCCTCTCACGGCGCGGCCAACTTCTTCATACGGAGTGGACCCTACGCCAGGACATATTCCGGATGATCAGCGCCCATTGGGAGACACCGTTAGTGGATCTCTTCGCCACAAGGTGGAATCATCAACTTCCCCTTTTCGTCTCCCCGATCCCGGATCCCTCGGCCTGGGCAGTCGATGCTCTGTCGATCTCGTGGGAAGGACTCATAGCTTATGCCTACCCCCCTACAGTCCTCGTCCCCAAGGTCCTGAACAAACTTCGCGGGTGCAACGCGGTCCTCCTGCTGGTAGCCCCTTTCGCGTGGTCTCGTCCCTGGACCACCGACCTCCTCAGCCTCGCCACGTCTCCCCCTCTGCGACTCCCCATCCCCCGCACGATGCTCAAGCAACCTCGGCAGGCCCTTTTCCACCCGTGTCCGGAGCACCTGCTACTACACACCTGGAGGTTGTGCGGCAAGCCCTCGCCGCTAGAGGCTTCTCGGGTGCAGCAGTGGAGGCTATCGCTGCAGCCCGCAAACCCTCCACCCAGCGTGTCTATGAGGGGAAATGGCGAGTCTTCTGCTCATGGTGCCACGACCGGCGTTTCTCTCCAACTGATTTGACTGAACCCCAGCTCGCGGACTTCCTCCTCTGGCTTTTCGAGGACCTGGCGTTGGCGCCTATTACCATCAGGGGCTACTTATCGATGATTGCGGACACTTACAGACACCTTGGCCGCTCAGACCCCGGCGCCTCTAAGGACCTCGCCGACCTTATGTCCAATTTCAGCCTACAACGCCCTACTCACCGTTCGCTCGTTCCTCGCTGGAATCTCCCGTGGGTACTGACCTGGCTGAACTCTCCCCGCTTTGAGCCTCTTCATCTCGCCCGCCTACCAGACTTGACACGCAAGTCCTGCTTCCTCTTGGCTCTCGCCACGGCTTCCCGCGTTAGTGAGCTACACGCACTTTCAACGCGCCAGGATTGCCTGCAGTTTCGAGCCGACAGGTCAGTTCAGCTGCTCACGGACCCTGCCTTTGTCGCCAAAACCAGGTCCCCATTGTCCCCACCACAGCTCATCACATTGCGGCCGCTGAGAGAGCCTAACTCGCCGTTGGAGACTAGGCACCAGGATCCCGTTCGAGCCCTACGTATCTACCTGCGCCGTACCAAACCTATACGAAGAGGACGTTCCCGCCTCTTCCTGCCACTGAAGCCAGGCAGATCTGATATCTCAGCCCAAACCATCTCCTCCTGGCTTCGTTGGGTCATACGTTCGGCATACAGGGACCTTTCCCCGCAGGTGGCAAAGACACTGAAGATACGGGCTCACGAGGTACGCGCCATGGCCACGAGCGTCGCTTTCGACCGGAACTGCGCGGTCAAGGACATCGTGGCAGCGGTGGGCTGGCGCACAGAATCTACCTTCTCACGGTTCTACGGGATCTGGCTGGCCAGCGTGACGACCTGGCCCTGGTGGGGGACATCACTGTGGCACAACACTCCCTCCCGGCGCCTAGGGCGCCGTAGGTACGCACCTAGCTAGGTGGTGGGAGTTACGATGGAAGGACGGTCTTCAGCCCGTGGTTACGGTGCGGCACCCTCCTCCTATTCGGTATTCTCCCACTTTGTCATGTCATCGGTAATGTTTTTGAAGAAATAAATGCATTTTTCTTTAAAAGGTATTTTTTCGAAAAATACTTACCGATGACATGACCTAGAGGACCCTCCCACCTGCCCCGCTTGCCGCTGTGGAGCCTAAGTATCTAACTGGCTAGTCACACGTGACTCAGTACCGGCTGGGGGCAGGAGCGGGAGACAACTCTCGGCCCCTCTGGGGGTTCCCCGAGTGCCTCCCGGGTTGTGTGGTAACACAACGGGTTCTTAGGCTAGAATTGAGCAAAGTAGTAGACACTCCCACTTTGTCATGTCATCGGTAAGTATTTTTCGAAAAAATACCTTTTAAAGAAAAATGCATTTTTTGTCAAATACTATTCACAACTTCAAACCCAAATTTGGTACAGTGGAGTCCGCTTAACACGAATTTCTGGGGACATGGAAAATCACTTCGTGTTAAACGTATTTCGTGTTAACCAATATGGCCTCAAAATTGATCACGGCCCTCCCGGCAAGGAAAAAGTGTGTAAGAGATGCGTGCATGAATGAGTACGAGGTTAAAAGTGCACATTATCGTACTAAATATGCTTACCTTACCTTCAGCTCGCTAGGAAAACACAAGGAGACATGTACAGATCACGTATTTAATGTAAAATCCATAGTAAAGGAAAAGCAACATGGGCTGAAGTACAATCTCGCATCGGTAAAAACAACACGGTCAGTCATTTAAAAACTGCCATGATCGAAGTCTGTCTTGCGTTATTGACAGCCCGTGTAGAAAGACAATCGTGGATCTCATTAATCTTGTTTTTTCACTTCAAGCGTAATCGACTACTGTTTTACCTTGGGGGTAGCCACGATCGGTGGTTAACTGAAGTGAGGGAGTGTTGGGTTGTGTTGGTACACGAATGATGAAGGAATACAGTTCAGAAACTCTAGCCAATGAGAAGACGGATTACAACAACTGAAGGCTATTCAGCCAATCATAGGCTAGAGTTCGTTCTGATCTGTGTCGTGTACTACAGCACGAGAGTGACACGTGCAGTGCCCCTTTCATGAATTGGTTTTCGGTGTTTGAGACTGGAATCTGTGTTCGTGTTAAACAGGTGAATAATAGTGAAAATGCTCTGGTTGGGAACTGAAAACAGCTTCGTGTTAAGCGAAATTTCGTGTTAAGCATTTCGTGTTATTAGTGAAATTTTAATACATAATAAGAAGGCCGTCGGCCGGGAATGCAAAAACGGTTCGTGTTAACCAGAAATTCGTGTTAAGCGAGTTCGTGTTAACTGGACTCCACTGTACAGAGATACCTGATGGTAAGACCTATCTATGCGTACTAATTTGGATGACCCCTCATAAAGGTCAAGGGTCACAAGAGGCCAGCAAATGTTTGATAAAATTGTAGTATTAATCAACATTTGTTTCCTCAAAATACATTACCGATGACATGACTATATGGAAGTGTCTACTACTTACTCAGTATTAGCCTAAGAACCTGTTGTGTTACAACACAACCCGGGAGGCACTCGGGGAACCCCTGGAGGGGCTGAGAGTTGTCTTCCGTTCCTGCCCATCCGGTACCGAGTCACGTGGTGACCAACCAGTCGTTCTACTTAGCTCACGCTGTGCAGACGTGTTTTGCCTAGCCTACGGACTTTGACTGTGTTGGTGCGACCGGTTCACTGGTCTTCTGGACTTCTTGTTGGCTGTGTGCCTTTCGCCGACCCTGCCTGTGCCCTGTGTGGGAGTGCTTCGTTGCCTGAGCGTTCTGCTGCTTCCCTCTTCTGCGCCTTGTTGGGTTTGCGTGGACTTCACGGCGTGGACTTGCTGGGACACCCGGCCGCCTTCGCACGCTGAGGGTGGTATGGAGGTTCCTCCCCCCGTCCCCGCTTCTACCGAGAGGTAAGGTAGCTGTACTAGCCCTCGGCCAGCCGCCGGGCTGGGTGCCGGTTTCGATCGGAGGCACTTCTTTTCACTCGTACCTTTGTGGTACCTCTTCGTGCCGAACGCTTGACTTAGCTTGTGGGGCCCCACGTGCCCTCGCCCGCTCGCCTTTCATGTTGTTAGGTGTTGCTGTGCCAGGCGCTTACCTGCATGCTTGTACCTTCATTGTACCGTTTGCTTCGAATGCTCGCCTTAGCTTGGCAGGGCTCCACGTGCCCACGCCCGCGTGCCATTTCATGTTGGATAGGTGTTGCAGTACCAGGCGCTGACCGGCATGCCTGTATCTTCGTTGTACCATTTTGCGTCGAATACTCAGCTTGGCGCGGCTCCATGTGTCCTCGCCCGCTCGCCTTTCATGTTTGACATGTGTTGCAGTTGCCAGGTGATTACCTGCACGCGCGTACCTTTGTTGTACCATTTCACGTCGAACGCTCGCCTTAGCTTGGTGGGGCCCCACGTGCCTGCGCCCGCTTGCCTTTCATGTTTGACATGGGTTGCAGTTGCCAGATGCTTACTTGCACGCTCGTACTTTTGTTGTATCACGGCCGCGGAGGGATGTGAACTTCCCCAGGAGACCAGGCAACAAGATCCAGGGCGCGCCCTACACATTTACCTACGCAGATGGAGAGGACGCTCACGCCTCTTTTTGCCGTTGAACCCAGGCAGTACTGACTCAACAGCCCAGATGATATCTTCCTGGCTGCGCCGGGTCATGTGGTCCGCCTACCGGGACCTCTCCCCAGAGGGAGCAAAGAGGCTGAAGATACGCGCGCACGAGGTACGAGCCATACCCACAAGCGTCACGTACGACCGAAGCTGCGCTGTCACAGACATCGTGGCAGCTGTGGGCTGGCGGGCAGATCGACCTTCGCCTTTTTCTACCTCCGGGATCTGGCAGGCCAGCAAGACAACCTCGCTCTGATGGGGGACATCACCGCAGTGCAACACTCCGTCCCGGTGCCCCAGGCGCCGTAGATACGCACTTAGCTAAAATTGTTGGGAGCTTGCGGCAAGGAGGACGGCTCTGACTATAACCCGTCTGCGACGGTGTTTTGGGCTCGGCACCCTCCTCCTTCTCGCAATTCTTCCATATAGTCATGTCATCGGTAATGTATTTTGAGAAAACAAATTCATTTTTCTCTAAAAGGTATTTTTTCGAAAAATACTTACCGATGACATTACTCGGAGGACCCTCCCACCTGCCCCGCTTGCCGCTGGTGCGCTAAGTATTCCGACTGGTTGGTCACCACGTGACTCGGTAGCGGATGGGCAGAAACGGGAGACAACTCTCGGCCCCTCCGGGGGTTCCCCGAGTGCCTCCCGGGTTGTGTTGTAACACAACAGGTTCTTAGTCTAAAATTGAGTAAGTAGTAGACACTTCCTTATGTCATTTGTAAGTATTTTTTTAAAAAATACCTTTTAGAGAAAAATGAATTGTTTCCTCAAAAACATTACCGATGCCATTACTACAATGGAACAACCTATAGCTAGCGTAATTTTAGCCCAAAAACTTACGATGTGTACCTTTAGGGCCAGGGGAGGCCACCAGGGGTGCCATGACCTGGTACCCAGATAGCCTCCCTTCCCACCCCCTGCGGGTAACTGCCCGAGCAGCCCAGCCGAACCAGTTCTTTCCTTGAGCTTGCAACCCCCACCCGGGTCTGCCCTGGGGGACTTGGGTGGGGTTAGGTATTTTTTAGTTCCCAGGGTCACCCTGGTCAGCCCCACAGGGTGGGTTTTTCTCTCTATTCTGGGGCATGTGTTTCTGTCTACCCTTTGTCCATTCACCTGTATTTGCCTTTTTAAAACTCTCCCTACTGTCTGCACTGCCTGTAGCTCTTGATATTGGATGTGTGTTGCTGAATGGTCTTAGCTTTATTTAGGCCCCATGTGTTAGGTTTATTTAACGTATTTGACCGGCTGGCGACATACATTCAATGTTCTGTTTATTTTTTTTTTTTTTTCACAAGCAGTGCAGACACGTCCTGAGAAAGCCTTGTTGCTGTCGGGACGTTAAGCAATGTACAATCAATCAATCAATCCTTGAGCTTGCAGCGTATAGACGTGTTCGCTTAGCCCTCTGCTGTGCTTCTACGGCTGTATATGGTTCAAGCTGTGCTTGGATTTTTTCGGCAGTGGACTTCGTTCCCGGCCTGTGCTTTCGCCTTGCCTTGGAACTTTCTCTGCCCTTGTGTGTACCTACGACTGTGTATGGTTCAAGAAGTACTTGGACTTTCGACAGTGGGCTTTACTCGCGGCTTGTGCTTTTGCCTTGCCTTGGAACTTTTTCTGCCATTGTTGTAGCGTAGGGTCTACTGTGCTACCCACAGCTGTGTATGGTTCATGGGGCCCTTGGACTTTTCGATAGCGTGACTTCGTTCCCGGCCTGCGCTTCGCCTTGTGTGACTTTTAGGAAGTGGGTGTCACTGGTGCTTCTGTGCGTCGTGTGCCGGAAGATAGGTCCCCGGGCCGTGGGGCCGGCCTTCGCCCCTCGTGGAAGCGCTGTGCTGCACCGGTTCCGGCATTGAGAGACTTTTACGGCTTGTGTGGTGCCTCTTGGAGCCTTCGTCCGGGCGTCCGGTGTGCTCCTGCTTCGGTCTCTCCGGTCAAGTTTGCCGGTTGGACGGCCGGGACCTTCGTTGAGGACCCAGCCTTCCTCCGCCTGTATGCTTCTGGGCCTCTACCGCGTGGGCGCTTCTTCTTCTTCTTCTTCGGAATGGCTACAGGTGCTACCTTCCCCTGCCCCTTGCGAGATGTCCAGGTATGGTCTCAATGTTTGCCAGCGCCGCGCCTCTGACGGCGTGCGCCGGCGTCCCTTGCTATATCGTTGCTTGTTAAAAAAACAAAACAAAACAAAACAAAAAGTAAGAGCGATATTACTTGATGCAGGATGGTGGGGAAAGGTGAGGAGTGGTGCGCCGTTTTCGTCTCGTGGCCTTCTGCTATGACCAGTCGCTTCGTTGTTTCACTCTATGTTGCAGTGGTCAAGTCCGCACCTGCACACGATGTGGCGACTTCCAGTGGCCGAGTGACGAGCATGCGGTCTGCCTCCCCTGCGCTGGTTGTGCTTCGGGCCACACCTGTGATGTCTGCGCTCTCTGGGTGGAGGACCATTGGGAAAACCCAGCTGCGGAGTCTTTTCAGCGTGACAGTTCCGCCGCCCGCCCGCAGCCACAAGCATGCTTCGGCCCCGGATCCAGCAGAAACGCACCTACACTGCCGTTGGGGGACGGCATACAAAGGCTCCCCCCTTGCGCACCCACTCTCTCGAGTCAGGTCCGCAGCGAGTCCGCTTGCCCCGCTTTGCAGAAAACAAACCCCAACTCTCGACGTTAGGGGATGCCTTTCTCCCCCCTTGCGCACCAGCTCACTCGAGCCAGGTCCGCGGCGAGCTAGCTCGCCCCGCCTTGCGGAACCCAAGCCTCACAAGAACACCGACAGAACTGGACACCGCTTCTCCCCGACGCCGGACCCTCGGCTTCTGCGTACCACCCTCGACATGCGGCCTCGGGTTCGCGACCGCCTGGACTCAGCTCCTCGCCCCTCGCCCGCGTACGCCCCCTCGGACTTTGGCGTCCTACCCCGGACCCACAGCCCTGCGTCTTCGGTCCTCGCCTCCCGTCGCAAGCACTCTTCGTTCTCTGCTCGCTCTTCGCGCCTGGCTTCGCTCGCCGCTTCAGTTTCACGGACGTCTCGCCCTCCTCATCAGTCTTCCCCTCGGGCTTTGCTGGTTTCCTCTTCCTGTCGCCGCCCTTCCCGGTCGGCGTCCTCCTGGGTCGTCTGTGCTGCTCTTCATTCCCAGCCTTGTCTTCTCCCCACTCCTTCCCCGTCACCCTTTCCCCGCCTTCCCCGCTCCCCTCCCCTTCGCACCGTCGACCAGGTGCTCACCTCCCTCCTTCGCGCGGACGCTCCACTCGTCGGTCTCGCCGCTCGCGCCTTCTCAGCCGCTCGCCCTGGTCTCGCTCCGTCTTGCGGCGGCACCCAGCTCCTGGCGCGTCGGCCTCCTGCGCCGCCCGTCGATATGGATAGAAGCCCTCAGCATCGCCCCAGAGTATTCCGCCTCGGCTCACTCCTACCGTTCGACCTCCGCGCGTGCTCTACTCGCCCTTGACCCTACGTACTGGACGACCAGGGCGGAGACCCTTCCCTCGCTCGACGGGCCGCACTTCGGTTGCCTCGTGTCTTCCCCAAGCCCGGATGCCTGTACCCATTGCCCGCTTGGACGCTGTCCCAGCCCTCCTAGAGGTTACGTCCCTGCCTTGCCCCGAGGTATCAAGGGTTCGTGTTGCCTTCTCCGCTCCTGCAGAGGGTTCCGGCTCTGACGCGGTTCTCTTCTTCACCGTCGTTCGCTGGCCAGCGGATTTGGACATCGCCTTTCAGCACGGCTGTATGCCGGACACTCACAAGCCTTGCTTCTGCCCTCCCCGCAGTGGATCCTGCCACTCAGCAGCAGCTGGTGGACTTCGTGCCTCCCGCCGTTGCTTCCCCCCCCCCCCCCCCCCCCCCCCCCCCCCCCCGGCCTGGAGCGGACGACGATCCTCATCCGCAATGCCCTCGCCTGTGCTGGATTCCTCGATTTGGCCAAGCAAGCGCTTGTCTACCTTCTGGAGCTGGCTCTTCTCCTTCTCGCCGCTGTTAGGGCACCTCCTCGCACTGGCTGTGGGGAAGAAGTACCACCTACCGAGCGGCGTGTCTACGCTTATGGTCCTCGCTTTCACCGCTGCCGCGCTCTGCGGCCTGCCTGCCGGGATGTTGTGCTCGCCGTCTGCCCCTACCTCCCGCAGGACCTACGGAGACAGCTGCGACAGGCTCTGCTTGGCGAACCCACCCCCCACCGCCCCCCCCCCACCCCCTTCGGTCCAAGACCTGGCAGTCGGTGAAGGATGCGATGAGGAACCTTGCCCTGCCCGCGTCACCT
Organism: Semisulcospira habei; assembly: GCA_036245525.1. NCBI lineage: Eukaryota > Metazoa > Mollusca > Gastropoda > Semisulcospiridae > Semisulcospira > Semisulcospira habei. The sequence continues at coordinate 154,161,089 of BTPG01000006.1, forward strand.
CCCCCCGCTTCAAGCCGCCCGCGAGGCCCTGGGTCGCGCCCTGCAGACCGCCGGACCCGCCCAGCACCCGCTCTCCCGTCGTCGCCGCCTCCCCCGCGCGTCCCTGCCGCGGCCGCCCGCCCCCCGACCCCGCGTCCGCCCCCGCCTGGCCTTGCTGGCCACAGTAGGCGTCCGATCATCGACTTTTCAGCGCGGCACGAGTTCTTCGCAGCGCCTTCATTTACTTGGGGACCGCCAGAGCCCTTCGCGCCGCGGTTCTTCCCATGGGCTTCGCTGTCAGCCTGAATCTAGCTGACGCCTACACTCACGTCCCCGTGCATCCGGCATCCAGATGCTTCTGCGCTTCGCTTTCGACGGCCCTGGGTGTTCGCCCGTCCTTTGGACGGCGTCTACGCCACAGTCAGGCATGCTTCATCGAGCAGCTCCTCGAACTACGTCGACGATCTGCTCCGGCGCCACTGGTCGGCACGCTCCCGGGAGCAGCATCGAGACGCCTTGCTGGCCTCCTCGACAGCCGCGGCTTCTTAGTCAACTTCAGCAAGCCCGTTCTCGCCCCGTCCCTTCGCTTCGCACACCATGGTTGGAGTTCCTTTCGGACCTCGTCTGGTGTGACTCCCGGAACCGAGGATCCAGAGGTTGGCGAACCTCCCTCGTCTTGGTGCACAGGAGGAGACGGTCTCCGCCAGACTCTGGTTGCAGCTCTTAGGCCTGATGAGCGCGGCTGCGGATCTCCTCCCCTTGGTCGGCTCTACTCGTGCCTGCTTCAACTTCATCTACTCCTTCACTGGCGCCCTCGACCGGAGACTTCGAGGCTCCCGTTCCGGTTCCTCCCTTGCCCGTTCCACTCCTCCTCCACTGGACAGAACCTGCCTCGCATCTGGAGTCCCTCTCCTTCGCCCCCCCCCCCCTCCCCCCCCCAGTTGTCCCTTGCATCAACGCCAGCCGCTCCGGCTGGGGTGCACACCTGCTGCCGACGTGCCACGGCTTCCGGCAGCTGGCCACTGGTCCTTGCAGTTAACTCTTACCAGTTCGCTCCCTTGGCCATCGTATGTATACATACGAAGCCACGCCCATGGAAAATTCCATCGTGTTTACTGAATTAAAACCAATTAATTTTTACTCTCAGTATTATTGTAATAACTTATTGACATTAGAAAGTCACTTTCATATGATAGAATGAAAAAAATATTAATTTTGAGTTTGTTCGTGACCTTTGTTATCGATCGAGTCACTACGTCCACCATCTTGCTTTCCCTACTGCGTTATTTTCACTGCTTGCGATTTCTCTCTGCGAATATTCCGTCAAAATGAGTTCATCTGAGTCCGAAAGTGAAGAGTATCTCACTGAAGGGGAATCTTCCAGCAACCAGGCCACTGAACATGATTCCAGCACCAGCGATGTGGAAAAAACGAAAGAAAACCATCGCAGGTCATTGTGACACTTTCTATTTTGGTTTGACCATGTGCTATCCATGTGAGTCTTTGTTTACCTATTGTCTGGTTCAGAATCGTGAAACTTTATGAAGTACATAAACAAGTTTTATTACTTGCTGTGTATTGCCTCAGTGATATTTTCAGCAAGTTAGAGATTTTCAGAGAAGCACATGTTTGTTGTCTCAGTCATGCCAGGTGTTGACACGCCCACTTTTTCCTGCCCTTGACCGGTGTAGATTATGTTGCGTAACTCTTAGAAATTCAAACATATTTTCTTGAAACTTCACAAAAATGTGTAGAAATGATTTGTCCACACACTGGATTCACATTTTAAACAAAGGGGCAAGAAACAAAAATTTTTTCTTCTTAGTGACTTTCGTGAAAACTGTTTTTGGAAACCGGACACCATTTTTTCTTCGTCGCTAAATAAACAACAACTTCTAAACTACGTTAAGTACAGACTTTTTACTTATCCTGACTGAAAGCTGACTCAATGCACTTTAATATGATGTATAATAAGCCAACTTTTGACCACTAGAAGAGCTTTCAGCAGCATTTTTGCTTGGTCATGTGTGAGGGTAAAAGTCATTTTGTTCACTGGCCTCAAATAGAGCGAACTGGTTTAAGCATTTCAACTGGTTGGAGTTACAGGCAATATGGCAAGCTCTCCTCGCTTGGGAACCGGCTCTCGGACATCAGGCCCTGTTCGTCCTTTCGACGACTCCGCTGTCGTGTCCTACATACAGAAGCAGGATGGGACCCGCTCCCCTTCCTCTGCTTTCTTCTTACCAGCTCCTCCGTGGGTGTGAGGATCGCCGCGTCTCTCTCCGAGCGAGATACTTCCCGGCCACCTGTGGCCCTCGCGGATTCCCTCTCCCGGCGCAGTCAGCTTCTCCACACCGAGTGGGCGCTTCGCCCGGACTTCTTCCGGATGATCTGCGCCACGTGGGAGACCCCCCTTAGCGATCTCTTCGCGACAAGGTGGAACTGCCCCCCCCCCCCCCCCCCCCCCCAGTTCTGGACCCCCTAGCCTGGGCGGTCGATGCGCTCTCCTTTCCCTGGGACGGCCTCTGCGCTTACCCTTACCCTCCCTCAGCCCTTGTTCCCAAGGTGCTTCTCAAGCTCAAGGGATGCAACGTGATCCTGTTGCTGGTGGCGCCGTTCTGCTGGACCAGTTCCTGCACCACCGACCTACTGAACTTCACCACGGGCCCTCCACTGTGGCTTCCCACTCCTCGCACGATGCTGAAGCAACCATGCCAGGCGCGCTACCTTCCGTGCCCCAAGCGACTCCTGCTTCACGCTTGGAGATTGTGCGGCAAGCCATCACCGCTAGAGGTTCTCGAGTGAGGCAGTGGCAGCTATCGCTTCAGGCCGCAGACCCTCGACCCTGCGTGTCTACGAGGGAAGTGGAGAGTACTTGGAGCCTGGTGCGACCTCCGTCGCCTCTCCCCTACCGATCTGACTTCCCCACTCTGGCCGAGTTCTTCTGCTGGCTCTTCACCGAACAGCACTTGGCACCGATCACCATCAGGGGCTACCTCGCTATGATCGCCGACCCCTACCGGCACCTGGGCCGAGCGGACTCCGGCAAGTGCAAAGACCTCGCTGACCTTATGGCCCACCTGGGCATACAGCGACCTGCCCTCTGCTCCCTGATCCCACGCTGGGACTTACCCTGGGTACTCACCTGGCTGAACTCTAGCGTTTCGAGCCGCTTCCCCTAGTTAGCCTGGCCGACGCTCCGCGAAAGGCTCGCTTCTGCTCACCGCAGCCACAGCCTCCAGAGTGAGTGAGCTGCATGTGTCCCCGCCTGCCTGCAGTGCAGGTTGGATGGTTTTGTGCAGCTACTAACGGACCCAGCCTCCTTGGCCAAGATCCAGTCCCCATTGGTAGCCCCCCAGGTGATCACTGTTCGATCGCTGAAGCTGATCGACCCCTACTAGGAAGTCAGACAACAGGACCCGGTGAGAGCCTTACGTGTGTACCTGCGCCGATCCAAGCCGCTCCGCCGGGGACACACCCGCCTCTTTCTCTCTCTGTCCCCAGGTAGACAAGACATCTCAGCCCAGACGATCTCTTCCTGGCCAAGCGACTACACTTCCGGGCCCACGAGGTCAGAGCCATGGCTGCTAGCGTCGCATTCGACCACTGCGCTGTCTGAGACAATGGGCTGCTGTAGGCTGGCGGACCGAGTCGACCTTCACCCGGGTCTACCTCCGAAACCTGGTTGGCCAGCGAGACAACCTGGCCCTGGTGGGGACATCGCGGCGGCGCAACACTCCCTTCCGGTGCCGTTGGTAATCCTTTAGCTAAAATTACCGGGAGCTTGCGCCGGGGAGGACGGGTCTTGCTAGCTCAGTCAAGTCACTGGGTTACGCGGCACCCTCCTCCTCTTCGCTATTCTCCATTGTAGTAATGGCATCAGTAATGTTTTTGAGGAAACAAATGAATTTTTCTCTAAAATGTATTTTTTCGAAAAATACTTACCGATGCCATTACTACAACGGAACAACCTATAGCTAGCGTAATTTTAGCCCAAAAACTTACGATGTGTACCTTTAGGGCCAGGGGAGGCCACCAGGGGTGCCGTGACCTGGTACCCGGGTAGCCTCCCTTCCCACCCCCTGCGGGTAACTGCCCGAGCAGCCAAGCCGAACCAGTTCTTTCGTTTAGCTGGCAAGCGGCGAGCGGGGCAGGTGGGAGGGCCGTCCGAGTAATGGCATCGGTAAGTATTTTTCGAAAAAATACATTTTAGAGAAAAATTCATTTTTGCAAATTTTTCGATCAAATTTAGCACAAAGGTAGCTGATGATAAGACCTTTCTATGCATACTAATTTAGTCGACTCATCGCAAAGGTCAAGGGTCACGGGGGGTGGACAGATGTGTGAAAAATGCTTACATTTTGAGAAAACATGGATTTTGCTGGTGCAGAAGCCAGCCCTTATTGTCACAAAGGCCACACATATATAATAGGTCATACACATGAACCATAATGGCTTTGCCTTTCTTGTTATTTGAATAAAAGTGGTTTCCAGTTCCTTACTGCAGTATTTTGATCTTTTTATGCAATGTATTATTGAGTCCAGATTCATGGGGACATATTCTTACAGCATCAAGTGCATACAGTGCGTAGCATAAAAGATGTTTGCCACTATTTTTATTGAGTTTGTGTACATGTTTGCAGAGGAGAAAGGTTTGCTTTTGATGCTTTTGTGTGAAGAATTGTTGAGTCAAGATTCAGTGTGACTTGTTGTTTATGAAGTACCACAAAATGCATTCTCCGCTATTCATCAGTGTGTCTGTTGCATTTTTGCAGACAAGAAAAGTATGGACATTGTGTACTCCAATGCTAGCAAGCAGTTCCTGATTCTAGTGCCTCCTGCTGTTCTCACCCTGCACCTCAAGCGCTTTGAACAGGTGACATTGATAGTTTCCATGTAGAAGGGGATGCTTTGACCAGCATTATATTGCTGCTTACAGATTAGGAGACAGATGAACTGTTTGAGTTCAAGGGTGGCGCCAGAATAGCCTAGCGCCTTAGGCGCCAAGCTATTTTGGCACCACCCTTGAACTCAAATAGTCAAATTAATTTGGAGTTGTAGTGTATCAGGATGAAAAGGGTTAACCCTTATCATTCAGAATACACGAAGTGTGTGACATAAGTTTGACTAAAATAGTTCAAGGGTAGTGCCAGAATAGCTTGGCACCCTAGGCGCCAAGCTATTCTGGCACAACCCTTGAACTAAAGCCATTGGTCTATATCATCTTAAGTACTGTAGTGTAATGTAGCATGCATGTGGCAGTGTACAAATTTGAAGCTTTTAGCCTTAGTATGATATGGGTTAAACACCGATAAGAACCCACCAAAAGCAATCAAAGTGCTACCCTGTGATGACAAATACCGTATGTGAAATGCAAGATTTACATTGCTTTACAAGGAAAATCTGGCTTTTCAGGAATATGGACTTGCTGCTTGTCCATATTCCTCAGAGTTCTTCATAAATTTATACAGCAAATGTCACACAGACTGCATTGTTCTCGTTACATCTGAATCCCCACCCGGGTCTGCCCTGGGGGATTTGGGTGGGGTTAGGTATTTTTTAGTTCCCAGGGTCACCCTGGTCAGCCCCACAGGGTGGGTTTTTCTCTCTATTCTGGGGCATGTGTTTCTGTCTACCCTTTGTCCATTCACCTGTATTTGCCTTTTTAAAACTCTCCCTACTGTCTGCACTGCCTGTAGCTCTTGATGTTGGATGTGTGTTGCTAAATGGTCTTAGCTTTATTTAGGCCCCATGTGTTAGGTTTATTTAATGTATTTGACCGGCTGGCGACATACATTCAATGTTCTGTTTATTTATTTTTTTTTCACAAGCAGTGCAGGCACGTCCTGAGAAAGCCTTGTTGCTGTCGGGACGTTAAGCAATGTACAATCAATCAATCAATCGTTACATCTGAAGATTTTATCAGTGAAGAAATAGGTCCAAATAGCCATATTTTGATAATAGATGCTTTTGTTTCCTCAAAATACATTACCGATGGCATTACTATATGAAATATACCCCTTAACTTACCCAATTTCAGCCTAAGACCCTTTGTGTGTACCTACATGACAAGGGTCGTAACTCAGAGAGTTATATCCAAGTGATCGGGTAGTCTCCCCTCCCTCCATCCGGTCACATGCGCCGTGCATTCCCGCCAGTCTTACCCTTAGCTTCCTCGCGCTGGGACCATATGGCGTTGAGGCGTGTCCCCTGGGTGGTGGATAGGGGGTCCCTCGCGAGAGGGGTGCACCGAATGAAATAAGGTGCCGTGAACCAACATGGTCTAAGGGAAGATGACCCTGACAGAAAACCCCTGGTCCTCCTAGTAAGGGGGTTGGGCGTGAGGGTAGCTTCCCCACCCTACAAAAAAGGAAATAGCTACAAAAACGCCGACGAAAAGACAAACAGTAATTCCTTTCCTAGAGGAGGAAGGTTCTTCTACCAGAAGATTTATGACAGTCCTGTGGTGAAAGCCGGAAGTCTTCGGAAGCCACAGGACCGAACCGCCTCTCTCTATCCAGGGACACAACCATGGGCACATGGAACGTCAAGACCATGTACCAGAGCGGCAAGGCCGCCCAGATAGCAGCGGAAATGCAAAAGTACAACCTTTCCCTGCTAGGTATCTGAAGCCAGATGGACGCAGTCTGGCCAGAAAAGGCTGTTAAGTGGGGAGATGATTCTGTATTCAGGTCATGAAGAGGAGAATGCCCCCCATACAGAAGGAGTAGCATTCATGCTGTCACCAGTGGCACAGAGAGCGCTGATGGGCTGGGAACCTCTTGGGCCAAGAATTATCACAGCAGCCTTTAGAACCAAGAAAAAGCTCAAGCTGAACGTCATCCAGTGTTATGCGCCCACTAATGACAGCGACGAGGAAGAGAAACAAGAGTACTAAGACCGACTCCAGAGTGCCATGGACAAATGTGCGGAGCGAGACATCACCATCGTCATGGGCGATTTTAATGCCAAAATAGGGGAGGACAACACCGGATACGAAGAGGTGATGGGGAGACAGGGACTAGGGGAGATGAGTGAGAATGGGGAGAGGTTTGTAGACTTTTGTGCTCTAAACAGACTTGTCATTGGAGGCAGCATCTTCCCACACAGAAGAATACACAAAGCAATGTGGGTCTCACCTGACCATACTACAGAGAACCAAATAGACCATATCTGCATTAGCAAGAAATTTAGAAGATCCCTTCAAGATGTTCGAGTGAGGAGGGGAGCAGATATCGCCTCAGACCACCATCTGCTCACCTTAAGAATAAAGCCCAAGTTAAAGAAAAGCCGCACAGAGACAACAAAAAGACAGTACTCAAACCAAGGGGAATCACAGCGCTGGACAGACAACAGTTAGATCCCCTGCCCCCGCCTATCAGGCACCCAATCGCCAGCCCACAGAGAAATACGCAGGTATAGAATAAGACAATCATTTCCATTCCTGATAAGAATGGATCAGGTCTCTTATATAACCCATGTCTTTCTCCGGAACTTAGGAAGTAGGCAGGAGAAACATACATACACAAACATGAAGGTGCGCTACTATATGTGGTCGGGTAAATACCCTGATTTCCCACAGTAGATGCACAGAACATTACACAACAATGTAACGATACAAATTTTGCCTCGAGTTATACATGATACTCACAAACCAGATAGGTGAGGCTAGCGCTGGCAGAATTGTCAGTACTCAAACCAAGGGGAATCACAGCGCTGGACAGACAACAGTTAGATCCCCTGCCCCCGCCTATCAGGCACCCAATCGCCAGCCCACAGAGAAATACGCAGGTATAGAATAAGACAATCATTTCCATTCCTGATAAGAATGGATCAGGTCTCTTATATAACCCATGTCTTTCTCCGGAACTTAGGAAGTAGGCAGGAGAAACATACATACACAAACATGAAGGTGCGCTACTATATGTGGTCGGGTAAATACCCTGATTTCCCACAGTAGATGCACAGAACATTACACAACAATGTAACGATACAAATTTTGCCTCGAGTTATACATGATACTCACAAACCAGATAGGTGAGGCTAGCGCTGGCAGAATTGTCAGTACTCAAACCAAGGGGAATCACAGCGCTGGACAGACAACAGTTAGATCCCCTGCCCCCGCCTATCAGGCACCCAATCGCCAGCCCACAGAGAAATACGCAGGTATAGAATAAGACAATCATTTCCATTCCTGATAAGAATGGATCAGGTCTCTTATATAACCCATGTCTTTCTCCGGAACTTAGGAAGTAGGCAGGAGAAACATACATACACAAACATGAAGGTGCGCTACTATATGTGGTCGGGTAAATACCCTGATTTCCCACAGTAGATGCACAGAACATTACACAACAATGTAACGATACAAATTTTGCCTCGAGTTATACATGATACTCACAAACCAGATAGGTGAGGCTAGCGCTGGCAGAATTGTCAGTACTCAAACCAAGGGGAATCACAGCGCTGGACAGACAACAGTTAGATCCCCTGCCCCCGCCTATCAGGCACCCAATCGCCAGCCCACAGAGAAATACGCAGGTATAGAATAAGACAATCATTTCCATTCCTGATAAGAATGGATCAGGTCTCTTATATAACCCATGTCTTTCTCCGGAACTTAGGAAGTAGGCAGGAGAAACATACATACACAAACATGAAGGTGCGCTACTATATGTGGTCGGGTAAATACCCTGATTTCCCACAGTAGATGCACAGAACATTACACAACAATGTAACGATACAAATGTTGCCTCGAGTTATACATGATACTCACAAACCAGATAGGTGAGGCTAGCGCTGGCAGAATTGTCAGTACTCAAACCAAGGGGAATCACAGCGCTGGACAGACAACAGTTAGATCCCGTGCCCCCGCCTATCAGGCACCCAATCGCCAGCCCACAGAGAAATACGCAGGTATAGAATAAGACAATCATTTCCATTCCTGATAAGAATGGATCAGGTCTCTTATATAACCCATGTCTTTCTCCGGAACTTAGGAAGTAGGCAGGAGAAACATACATACACAAACATGAAGGTGCGCTACTATATGTGGTCGGGTAAATACCCTGATTTCCCACAGTAGATGCACAGAACATTACACAACAATGTAACGATACAAATTTTGCCTCGAGTTATACATGATACTCACAAACCAGATAGGTGAGGCTAGCGCTGGCAGAATTGTCAGTACTCAAACCAAGGGGAATCACAGCGCTGGACAGACAACAGTTAGATCCCCTGCCCCCGCCTATCAGGCACCCAATCGCCAGCCCACAGAGAAATACGCAGGTATAGAATAAGACAATCATTTCCATTCCTGATAAGAATGGATCAGGTCTCTTATATAACCCATGTCTTTCTCCGGAACTTAGGAAGTAGGCAGGAGAAACATACATACACAAACATGAAGGTGCGCTACTATATGTGGTCGGGTAAATACCCTGATTTCCCACAGTAGATGCACAGAACATTACACAACAATGTAACGATACAAATTTTGCCTCGAGTTATACATGATACTCACAAACCAGATAGGTGAGGCTAGCGCTGGCAGAATTGTCAGTACTCAAACCAAGGGGAATCACAGCGCTGGACAGACAACAGTTAGATCCCCTGCCCCCGCCTATCAGGCACCCAATCGCCAGCCCACAGAGAAATACGCAGGTATAGAATAAGACAATCATTTCCATTCCTGATAAGAATGGATCAGGTCTCTTATATAACCCATGTCTTTCTCCGGAACTTAGGAAGTAGGCAGGAGAAACATACATACACAAACATGAAGGTGCGCTACTATATGTGGTCGGGTAAATACCCTGATTTCCCACAGTAGATGCACAGAACATTACACAACAATGTAACGATACAAATTTTGCCTCGAGTTATACATGATACTCACAAACCAGATAGGTGAGGCTAGCGCTGGCAGAATTGTCAGTACTCAAACCAAGGGGAATCACAGCGCTGGACAGACAACAGTTAGATCCCCTGCCCCCGCCTATCAGGCACCCAATCGCCAGCCCACAGAGAAATACGCAGGTATAGAATAAGACAATCATTTCCATTCCTGATAAGAATGGATCAGGTCTCTTATATAACCCATGTCTTTCTCCGGAACTTCATGTTTGTGTATGTATGTTTCTCCTGCCTACTTCCTAAGTTCCGGAGAAAGACATGGGTTATATAAGAGACCTGATCCATTCTTATCAGGAATGGAAATGATTGTCTTATTCTATACCTGCGTATTTCTCTGTGGGCTGGCGATTGGGTGCCTGATAGGCGGGGGCAGGGGATCTAACTGTTGTCTGTCCAGCGCTGTGATTCCCCTTGGTTTGAGTACTGACAATTCTGCCAGCGCTAGCCTCACCTATCTGGTTTGTGAGTATCATGTATAACTCGAGGCAAAATTTGTATCGTTACATTGTTGTGTAATGTTCTGTGCATCTACTGTGGGAAATCAGGGTATTTACCCGACCACATATAGTAGCGCACCTTCATGTTTGTGTATGTATGTTTCTCCTGCCTACTTCCTAAGTTCCGGAGAAAGACATGGGTTATATAAGAGACCTGATCCATTCTTATCAGGAATGGAAATGATTGTCTTATTCTATACCTGCGTATTTCTCTGTGGGCTGGCGATTGGGTGCCTGATAGGCGGGGGCAGGGGATCTAACTGTTGTCTGTCCAGCGCTGTGATTCCCCTTGGTTTGAGTACTGACAATTCTGCCAGCGCTAGCCTCACCTATCTGGTTTGTGAGTATCATGTATAACTCGAGGCAAAATTTGTATCGTTACATTGTTGTGTAATGTTCTGTGCATCTACTGTGGGAAATCAGGGTATTTACCCGACCACATATAGTAGCGCACCTTCATGTTTGTGTATGTATGTTTCTCCTGCCTACTTCCTAAGTTCCGGAGAAAGACATGGGTTATATAAGAGACCTGATCCATTCTTATCAGGAATGGAAATGATTGTCTTATTCTATACCTGCGTATTTCTCTGTGGGCTGGCGATTGGGTGCCTGATAGGCGGGGGCAGGGGATCTAACTGTTGTCTGTCCAGCGCTGTGATTCCCCTTGGTTTGAGTACTGACAATTCTGCCAGCGCTAGCCTCACCTATCTGGTTTGTGAGTATCATGTATAACTCGAGGCAAAATTTGTATCGTTACATTGTTGTGTAATGTTCTGTGCATCTACTGTGGGAAATCAGGGTATTTACCCGACCACATATAGTAGCGCACCTTCATGTTTGTGTATGTATGTTTCTCCTGCCTACTTCCTAAGTTCCGGAGAAAGACATGGGTTATATAAGAGACCTGATCCATTCTTATCAGGAATGGAAATGATTGTCTTATTCTATACCTGCGTATTTCTCTGTGGGCTGGCGATTGGGTGCCTGATAGGCGGGGGCAGGGGATCTAACTGTTGTCTGTCCAGCGCTGTGATTCCCCTTGGTTTGAGTACTGACAATTCTGCCAGCGCTAGCCTCACCTATCTGGTTTGTGAGTATCATGTATAACTCGAGGCAAAATTTGTATCGTTACATTGTTGTGTAATGTTCTGTGCATCTACTGTGGGAAATCAGGGTATTTACCCGACCACATATAGTAGCGCACCTTCATGTTTGTGTATGTATGTTTCTCCTGCCTACTTCCTAAGTTCCGGAGAAAGACATGGGTTATATAAGAGACCTGATCCATTCTTATCAGGAATGGAAATGATTGTCTTATTCTATACCTGCGTATTTCTCTGTGGGCTGGCGATTGGGTGCCTGATAGGCGGGGGCAGGGGATCTAACTGTTGTCTGTCCAGCGCTGTGATTCCCCTTGGTTTGAGTACTGACAATTCTGCCAGCGCTAGCCTCACCTATCTGGTTTGTGAGTAACAAAAAGACAGCGCTATAATGTAGGCCTCCTGAGAGAGACTGGAGTGAGAGAAGAGTTCAGACTGGTGCTGTCCAACCGGTTTCAAGCGCTACAGGAGCTAGTAAATGAAGAGGAGGCGGTCACCACAGAGCAGCAGTGGAGGGCAGTTAGGTGCTGAACTCAACCTGCAAAGACACTGTAGGGTTCAGGAAACACCATCACAAGGACTGGCTGTCGGCACAGACCATGAAGAAGATAGAAGTCAGGAAGCAGAAAAAAACAGTTGTCAACAACAGTCGCACGAGAGCAGCCAAAGCAATGGCACAGGAGGAATACTCGGAAGCCAACCGCGAGGTGAAGAGGAGTATCAGGGCAGACAAGACAGCCTGGCAGCAGAGGCAGAAAAGGCAGCAGGCAGCGGCAACATGAAACAGCTCTACGACATTACCAGAAGATTGTCGGGCAAGTATGGCCATGCAGAAAGACCAGTAAAAGACAAGGAAGGCAAGCCTATTGCAGACAGAGCAGACCAACACGACAGATGGGCCGAGTATTTTGAAGAGTTACTGAACAGACCCAGCCCACCCGACCCCCCCCCCCCCCCCAGACATCCAGCCAGCAGAGAGCGACCTACCCATCAGCTGTGACAGACCCAGCCGGGAAGAGATCAGAACAGCAGTGGCATTTTTGAAGAACGGCAAAGCAGCAGGGCCAGATGGCATCCCAGCAGAGTCTCTGAAAGCAGACCTAGAGAGAACAGTAGAGATGCTGTACCCACTGTTTGGAAAGATCTGGGAAGAGGAGGTGATGCCAGCTGACTGGAAGGAGGGGTACCTAATCAAGCTTCCCAAGAAAGGTGACCTCGGCAAGTGTTCCAACTATAGAGGAATCACCTTGCTGTCAGTACCAGGAAAGGTCTTCCAACAGGATCATCCTGGAGAGAATGAAGAGCTCCGTCGACCCCCAGCTGAGAGACCAGCAAGCAGGATTCAGGAAGAACCGATCATGTACAGACCAGATCGCCACTCTCCGCATCATCGTGGTACAGTCTCTGGAGTGGAGCTCCCCGCTGTACGTCAACTTTGTGGATTATGAGAAAGCATTTGACAGTGTGGACCGAGAGACTCTGTGGAAACTCCCACGACACTACGGTGTACCCACAAAGCTTGTCCGCCTGATCAAGAGCAGCTACGATGGCATGACATGTCGCGTGATCCACGAAGGGCAGTTCACCAGGGAGCTCCAGGTCAGAACCCGTGTCAGGCAGGGGTGTCTGCTGTCTCCGTTCCTCTTCCTACTGGCCATAGACTGGGTCATGAAGAAGACCACAGAGCACAGACGAAGTGGAATACAGTGGACACTGTGGACACAGCTTGACGACCTCGATTTTGCAGACGACTTGGCATTACTGTCCCACACTCATCAACAAATGCAGGACAAGACCACGAGACTTGCTGACATCTCGTCCCAAGTGGGCCTCTCCATTCACAAACAGAAAACAAAGACAAAGAGGCTGAACGCAACCAGGGAAGAACCAGTCTGGGTTGCTGGCACCCCGTTGGAGGAGGTGGAGTCCTTCACATATCTCGGGAGCATCATAGACAAAAAAGGCGGCACTGATGCAGATGTCAGAGCACGAATCGGTAAAGCCAGAGCAGCCTTTCTCCAGTTGAAAAACGTGTGGAGCTCCAGAGAGCTGTCACAACACACCAAAGTCCGGATTTTCAACTCCAGTGTAAAAGCAGTTCTCTTATATGGAGCAGAGACTTGGAGATTGACAAAAACCACAGTCAACAGAGTACAGACCTAGAAGAATTTTGAAAATCCACTGGCCAGAGAAGATCAGCAACGTCAGACTCTGGGAGAGAACAGAACAGATAACAGCAGAGAATGAAATTGGGCGAAGAAGATGGGGATGGATCGGTCACAGTCTGAGAAAGCCAGCTTCCAGTATCACTAGGCAGGCATTGTCATGGAACCCCAAGGGAAAGAGGAAAAGAGGTAGGCCGAGAAACTCCTGGCGTCGAGACCTCCAAGCAGACATCAAGAGACTGGGAACCACCTGGAGTAGAATCGAAGGAGAAGCGCAGGACAGGAGTTGCTGGAGGTCTCTCATCGACGGCCTATACCTGGGTAGGGGTGACAGGCGTAAGTAAGTAAGTACTGTCAACAGAGTACAGATCTTCATAAACAGTTGCCTTAGAAGAATTTTGAAAATCCACTGGCCAGAGAAGATCAGCAACATCAGACTCTGGGAGAGAACAGAGCAGATAACAGCAGAGAATGAAATTGGGCGAAGAAGATGGGGATGGATTGGTCACAGTCTGAGAAAGCCAGCTTTCAGTATCACTAGGCAGGCATTGTCATGGAATCCCCAGGGAAAGAGGAAAAGAGGTAGGCCAAGAAACTCCTGGCGTTGAGACCTCCAAGCAGACATCAAGAGAATGGGAACCACCTGGAGTAAAATCGAAGGAGAAGCACAGGACAGGAGTTGCTGGAGGTCTCTCGTCGACGGCCTATACCCGGGTAGGGTTGACAGGCGTAAGTAAGTAAGTTACCCTTAGCTTCATCAAGAACGGTTCACTGGCTTCAGCCTCTCCGTTTGGATTAATTCTTCCGCTATACTTCATCTCAAGTTTCGCTAGTGGCTAAGAAGATGGCGAGGTATGGTCTCGGGTTATGCCTACGAGTAAACAAGCCTTTGTTTACAAGGAGCGTCGGCATATCCCGTGGAATTTTGTCAAAATTTTCCTTCAGACTGGGCTGAGCCCTCAGACTGTCTGGTGAGTTCTGTTCTCGGGGCCTTTCGTTCTGGCCCCGTGCAGTTGCTTTCATGGATTCTGCTTTGTGTTGCAGTTTGCAGCTACGCACATGCAGATGTAAAGGGTTCCAGTGGCCTACGGACTTGCATACTCTGTGTCTTCCCTGTTCCGGCGCTCGACCCGTACCTGCGCTCAGTGCGCTACGTGGAAGGAGCGAAATTGGTCCCCGCTCTGGGAGTTATCGGCGTGGCCACCCAGGGGCTAAAGACTCTACCACGCCGTGGGACAGTGACAGGTCAGTGCATAACTTAATGCACCTTTAGCCCCTGCGCCGCTCCGCGCCGTCGAGCAACCTCGGAGATTGTGAGGCCTGCTTCCTGCCGGACACTGGACTCAGTCCTGTTAGCCCTCTCTTAGTGATGGCCGGGAGAGTCAACCCCGTCTCACATGGCACTTTGCAAGGGGTGACCGAGAGACCTTTGTCAGTCTCGCATGGTCCTCCGCAAGGGGCGACAGAGCACTCAGAAGACACATACTCTTGCGCTAGCTTCCACTAGACGCCTTCCGTCAGCCACCCCCAGCGCTTGCAGGCCTCCTAGTACGGAGGTGCGCTCGGACAGTCGTAACTACGGGAGGAGCACTTCACCTCGGCGTCGGTCTCCTTCACCCGTTGCAGCCAGGGCTCCCGGCCAGAGCCGGTCCCCTCGCGCTCCTCGGCGTCCCACTCTTCGCAGCCGTTCCCCCAGCCCTCGGGGAAGTTTTGCGCACACCGCTCCTTGGACTCCCCTCGGTGTGCCTTTGGGACAACTCGTCACGGCTCCCCGCCGGCTTCCCGGATCTTCCCTCTCTCGTCTTTCGAGCAAGACGGCCAGTCAGCGCTACGGTAGTGCCCAGACCTCGGCAGCGGTCGCGCGCCACTCAGCTTTCCCCTGACCCTCGCCCGGCGCACGGACTCCCTGAGCGCTCGTCTCCGCCAGGCATTGTTTTTCCTCCTCGTGCCTTGGTTTCTGTGTCACCCGCGGCTTTGGAGTTGGATAAAGACGTCCTCAGTCTGCCCCCGGAGCACTCTGTGTCAGCCCTGTTCCCTCTGGTCCCCCACCCCCGCAGCGCTTATGCGTCCGACACGGTAAGAGAGACACCGGGTTCGTCTGAGACTTCACGAGCTCTAGACGAGGCGGCACGTATGATCCCAGCTATTCTTCCCTTGGAGGGATGCCCATCCTCGCCACCGCTCAAGAGGAAGGCTGTGACCTCGGTTGACGCCCCGTTTCAGGCGAAGCGTTTCAAGACTCTGCCTCAGCCCCCGGGATTTAGAGATCTTTCGGACACCTTTAATGCGCACCTATTCTAGGGCAAGCTGCGGGATAGGGGTTCCTTGCAGACACCTTGCAGATATCAAGTTTCAGCAAGCCTGGTACGCGGGACACTCTCAAGCCTTCACCTACCCTCTCCCAGCGGTGGACCCTGCGGCGGAGTTGCAAGCTGGAGGCAAGGTACCTGCCCGTCGGTTCTTCCCCCCCAGGCTAGACCACATGGCAAGTCTAATTCGGAACTCCTTGGCTTGTGCGGGATTTCTGGACCTGGCATCGCAGGTGGTGATGCGGAGTGTGGAGAAGTTTTGGGAGTGACCGAACGAGGCGCGTTTGTGGGACTGCCACTCTCTCACTGTGACAGCAAATCGCGCTGTGCACTACATTGCGACCAATTCCATGGCGGTGGCTGCGAATTGCGACCTGATGAGACGATACGCCGTGCTGAAGAGTTGCCCTGGCATCCCCTCGACTTTCATCGCTCAGCTTCGCCGTGCTCCTCAGGGGGGGGGGGGGGGGCTCTCCCCTTTGGCTCTACCCTTTGGTTCTACCTGGCAAGAGGTTCAGGACTCGGCTAAGGGCCTGTGGCCGAGCGCTCCCAGTGCAGATTCCTCCTGGTTTCCAGCTGCCCACAAGGACAGGGGTCGCACCCTGCAGAGCTTCAGACCCACCTCCCGGCAGGTTACCAGACCCAGACGTCGGGCCCCCTCGTGCCCGCCCCTTCCAGGCCTCGGCTTCCGCCTGGCCCAGGAACACCCGGAGGCCCAGGCGGGGGAGGGCCCAGTGACTTTCTCCCGACTTTGTCCCTGCCGATCCCTGCAGGGTCTCCAGTCGGCGGGAGGCTAGCGAGGCACAGCAACAAGGCGGTTGCTGCTGTTGGAAGACCCGTGGATTCTCGACACTATCTTGGCAGGACTTCAGATCTCGTTTCAGACCCCGCCCCCACTGAGATGCTCCCTGATCTGGACGCATTCAACCAGTGCAAGCGGAAGCTCTTCAGGGGGAGATTGCCGCGCTGCTCAAGACGGCCGCCATGGAAGTAGTAGCTCGACAGGACTCGCCGGCGTTCTACAGTTACCTCTTCGTGGTTCTGAAGCGCGGCGGCAAGTGGTAACCGGTCATCGACCTCTCGGCCCTGAACAAGTTTATTGTCACCCCCTCCTTTCGCATGGAAACGGCAAGAACCTTACGTGCTTCGGTACAGCCTATGGACTATGTGGTCAGTCTTGACCTGTCCGACGCATACCTGCACGTCCCCATGCACCCGGCCTCTTGGCGTTACCTGCGATTCGCCTTTCGCTGAGTCGTTTATCAGTTTCGGGCCTTACCGTTCGGTCTCAACCTCAGCCCTTGGGTCTTTACGAGGATTATGGCGCCGTAGTCGCCAGAGCCAGGCAGGATTCCTCGAGCCCTACCTCCAACTGTCTCGACGACCTGCTCCTCAAGAATCAGGACGCGGCCTCACTAGAGGCGGACAGGGACGCTCTCCTAGCGCTTCTTCGCCGGCTCGGGTTCATCGTCAACGAGGGAAAGTCAGACTTGGTGCCGTCTCGCAGGTTTGTTCACTCGGGCGTGGAATTCCTGACCGACCTCAGCAGGGTATGTCTACCAGAGGCTCGGATCCAGAAGGGTCCGGCTTTAGCACCAGGTCTCTCTAGCGGAAGCGGTCCCTGCCAGGACATGGGGTTAATCAGCGCGGCGGCGGACATGTTACCCCTCGGCAGGCTCGACTCGTGACCGCTACAGCTCCATGTGCTGTTCCACTGGCGTCTGTCCTCGGGAGATCTCTCAGCTTCGATCCCAATCCCGCTGTTGATCCGGCCGCATCTGCTCAGATGGACAGACCACTCATGGTTGGCCACAGGAGTCCCACTCTTCGCCCTCCACCTGCTTCTCCATTTGTGCGGACGCAAGCCTCGTCGGCAGGGGTGCCCATTTAATGCCGGAATTCAGCACCGTCTCAGGCCGGTGGGCGTCAGACCTTCGAGACGAGCATGGCTGGAGTTGAAGGCGGTGTGGTTGGCGCTCATCAACTGGGAATCGCGGCTCTGCGGCCAGGAAGTCCTGATCCTGTCCGACAATGCAACGGTGGTAGCCTATATTCATTCAGAAGAAAGGCGGCACTTGGTCCACAGCCCTCTGCATGCTACTTTACAGATCTTCTGGTGGAGCAGGGATCGTGGGATTGCGCTCCGAGCACGACACATCCCGGGACACCTGAATGTTCTTGCAGACTCCCTCTCGTGACGAGGACAGCTCCTCCACTCCGAGTGGTCCCTCCGGCCGGACATCTTCCAGATGATCTGTGCACATTGGGAGACGCACATGATCGACCTGTTCGCGACCAGGCGGAACAAGCAGCTACCTCTATTTGTCTCGCCCATCCCGGACCCCCTCGCGTGTCAGTCTCCTGGGAGGGCCTCGTAGCCTACGCTTATCCACCCACGGTGCTGGTGCCCAAGGTGCTCCTCAAGCTACGGGGTTGCAACGCAGTCCTACTGCTTGTCGCACCATTCAGTTGGAACAGGACGTGGACGACAGCTCTTTGAACCTCGCCACCGACCCTCCTCTCCCGCTCCCCACGCCTCGTACGATGCTGGAGCAGCCCAGGCAGAATCTCTTCCTCCCTTGCCCCGAGAGACTTCTGCTTCACGCTTGGAGGTGGTGCGGCAAGCCCTCACAGCGTGAGGTTTCTCGGATGCAGCAGTGGAGGCGATCGCGACAGCCCGCAGACCATCCATCCTCCGCGTGTATGAAGGAAGTGGAGGGTCCTACTGTCTTGGGGCGAGTCTCAGCGCCTCTCCCCCACGGCCCTGACCACGCCTCAGCTGGCTGAGTTCTTTTTGTGGCGGCTTACTGAGCAGAACTTCGCCCCCATCATCATCCGTGGTTACCTCTCGATGGTGGCAGACACTTTTCGGCATTTAGGCCTACCAGACCCGGGAGCGTGCAATGACCTCTCTGACCTGATGTCCCACTTCGCACTGCAGCGGCCAATCGTTCGTTCTCTCAGGGACCTCCTGTGGGTGTTGCCTTGGTTGAACTCCAGTCGGTTCGAGCCTCTTCCCTTGGCCCGCCTCGCGGACATGACTAGGAAAACCCGCTTCCTCTTGGCCCACGCCACAGCGGCCAGAGTGAGCGAGCTGCATTCTCTTTCGGCAGATCCAGCCTGCATGCAGTTCACGACCGACGGATCAGCTCACCTTGTGACCAATTCTTCTTTCTTGGCCAGGAATAGACTCCCCGTGGCGGCGCCCCGGGTGTTGAGTCTTCGCCCATTACGGGGTTCGGCCGGTCCCAGACATCACGACTGCAGGACCCGGCCCGAGCATTAAGAGTCTACCTGCGCAGAGTGAAGCCCTTCAGGAGAGGCTGCTCCCGCCTCTGCCTGCCCTTGGTCCCAGGTCGAGCTGGCATTTCCGCCCAGACGATCACGTCCTGGTTGCGATGGACCATCCGCTCCGCTTACATAGATCTCTCCCCACAGGGGGCCAGGAGAATGCGGATTCGGGCTCACGAAGTCAGAGCGGTCGCCGCCAGCATCGCATTCGACCGCAACTGCACAGTCAGAGACATCATTGCAGCAGTCGGGTGGCGAGCAGAGTCCACCTTCGCCCGCTTCTATCTCCGAGACCTCTCCGGCCAACGAGAGAACGTGGCCCTCGGAGGAGACCTCTCGGCAGCGCAACACTCTCTCCAAGCGCCTCAGGCGCCACCGGTACCTCTTAGCTGAAATTGTCGGGAGGTTGCCCCTCGAAGCTAAGCTTTTAGCCGTGGTGGGGTTTTGGGGGGGCACCTTCCTCCTTTTCGCTATTCTTCCATATAGTAATGCCATCAGTAATGTCTTTTGAGGAAACAAATGTATTTTTCTCTAAAATGTATTTTTTCGAAAAATACTTACCGATGGCATTACTTGGAGGACCCTCCCACCTACCCCGCTTGCCGCCTCTACACTTATGTAAGACTGGCGGCAATGCACACCTCACATGACCGGATGGAGGGAGGGGAGACTACCCGGTCACTTGGATACAACTCTGAGTTACGGCCCTTGTCGTGTAGGTACACTTAAAGGGTCTTAGGCTGAAATCGGGTAAGTTAAGGGGTATATTCCATATAGTAATGCCATCTGTAAGTATTTTTTTTTTTAAAATACATTTTAGAGAAAAAATACATTTTGGCTAACTTGCGAAGCAAAAGTGAGTATATCCTGGGCCAGTGGTCGGCCGTTGTCCGTCAGCCGTGATAAACTTTTACGTTGGCATTTTCTCAGAGACTATGCAAGCCACGGTTTTCAAACTTGTCCCAAGGATACTTTGTGGCAAGACCTTTCTAAACACACCAATTTGAGTGACCTCTCACAAAGGTCAAGGTCATGGGGGATCAGGAAATAGGTCCAAAATAGCTATATTTTGACCAAATTGATTTTTTTTCTCAAATACTATTCACAACTTCAAACCCAAATTTGGTACACAAATACCTGGTGGGAAGACCTTTCTATGCATACTAATTTGGTTGACCCCTCAAAAGGTAAAGGGTCACAAGAGATCAGGAGATAGGTAAAAAAAATAGCCATATTTTGACAAAAGATGTTTTTTCTCGAATACTCTTCACAACTTCAAAGCCAAACTTGGTACAGAGATACCTGATGGTAAGACCTATCTATATATACTAATTTGGATGATCCTCAGAAAGGTCAAGGGTCACAAGAGGTCGGCAGTTGTATGTAAAATGACAATTTTTTTTTATAGCATTCTAGGTATTATCAACATTTTTGCAAATTTTTCAATCAAATTTGGCACAAAGGTAGCCAATGATAAGACTTTCCAATGCATGCTAATGTAGTCGACTCATCACAAATGCCAAGGGTCACAGGGGGTTGACAGATGTGTGAAAAATGCTTAAGTTTTGAGAAAACATGGATTTTGCTGGTGCAGAAGCCAACCCTTTACTTATTGTTACAAAGGCCACACATATGTAAATCAGTCATACACATGAGCCATAATGGCTTTGCCTTTTTTTCTCTCTAATACTGTTCATAACTTCAGACCCAAACTTGGTACAGAGATACCTGATGGTGAGACCTTCCCATGAATACTAATTTGGATGACCCCTCGGAAAGGTGAAAGGTCACATGTGATCAGGAAATAGGTCACAAATAGCTGTTTGTTGACCAAATTTGTTTTTTTCTCGAATACTACTGACAACTTCAAACCCGGACTTGGTCGAGAGAGACCTGATGGTAGTATCTTGGTATGCATGCTACTTTAGATGATCCCTCAGAGAGGTCAGATCAGCAAATGATGTGAAAAAAGTAGAATTTTAGCTTTCGCTAAACTTTTCAGCCAAGTCTGGCAGAAATATAGCTTTCTATGCATACTATGTTGGTTCACTACTCACAAAGGTCAAGTGTCATAAAAGTGCGAAAAATGCATAAATTTTGCAAAAGCAGCGATTTCACAAGTACAAAAGCCAACCATTTACTTACATTAGAACTCGATCATTCATGCACATGAGCCTTAAGGGCTTTGCCATTTTTGTTTGAAAATGTGCTTGTTGTCCTATGAAGGCTACATTACAGATTGGAGATAGATCAACCATTTTAATTCAAGGGCTATGCTAGAATAGCTTGGCACCTGAGGCACCCTTGAACTATCATTGTCAAATTTATTTAAAGCAGTAGTGTATCCTACTAAAAAGGTTAACCTCTTGAGTCTTACTAATGCTGCCGCTGGGAGGGAAAGACATGTGATTATACGTGTATTTTCCTTTAAATGGTATTGTCAGTACTGGTTGAGGGGTTAAAGTGGTAGAAAAGTTTTATCTTGCAATTTTGACATAAACTGGTCACAAAAAGTCGAGGAACACCCACCCACTTTATTGCATTCAGTTTTCTCAGCAGTGTTGTTTCTAAAAGTGTCAGCTTTAATCAACCAAACGTTACAGTCGTCTCATGTAGTCGTCTTGTCAAGTAATCAGGGTACAGTATGCTGAAAAAGTAGAAATTCTTTACAGTTTTGGAAAGTGCACCTCAAGAACGACATTGGGCAGCATGAAAGTTTAAGGAAAAATATGTAATATGAGGCAACGCTTGGCACTCGAGCACAATCACCAAATATACATAAAATGAGGCAACATTTGACAGTCGGGCACAACCACCAGAACAATGTTTTCAGCAAAATGGCTTGGTATATGTAAAAGAGAATATTTAGCCATGAGGAATGTCCGTTTTAATCTGTTATGAGCAGTCGTGCCTCACAAAATTACATAAGCTTAGTCTCTGTCTGAGTAATGCACAGTTTCCCAAGCGTTCCTTGACTTTTTGTCATGAGCAAATACGGGACATGAGTAGATGTCTCCCTTAGTCCATCATGTTTGCTTTTGGTGGGTTCTAATCGGTGTTTAACCCTTTTCATCCTGATACACTACAACTCGAAATTAATTTGACTATTTGAGTTCAAGGGTGGTGCCAAAATAGCCTAAGGCTTGAACTCAAATAGTTGATCTGTCTAATCTGTAATGTGGCCTTCATATAGGACAATTAGCAAATTTTAAAAAATCAGCCTCAGGATGGAATGGGTTAAGACATTATTGGAGTCCTTTTGTTTCCTCCAAAACATTACCGATGCCATTACTATAAGTGTAACGAAGGTGTTTTAGTGTTGTACTGAATTTTATTGTTACATATATAAACGTTTATGGAATGAGTGTGTGCGTGGACTTTCTGCCAATCTGTATAGAGGTGGGTGTTCTATCTCTGTTTACTGCACTCTTTCATCCACCACACACGCGCTTACAAACAAGGACAAAGGCCACACAGTTATTTCTCTTTGCCCTCTTTAACTATTTCTCATACACTCATACATTAAACCACACAATTCACATCTTATAAACCAATCTACACAAATAACTAACAAGTGGCATATAGGTTATTCACAACTTCGGCGCTCACACATTCACTCGCTACCGTAGAGGTCGTTGTCTCTCTCGAGAGACGTCACTCGACTCCTCTTTATACTAGTGTCGACACAGTCAATATCACATTGACGACTTGACGGAGATTCCCGAACTGAATATTACTATTCAATGACTACTCACAGATTTAGAACCTTCCTAGGCGTGAAATTATCAACGGCACTAGGCGACAATAGCTACACTGACGGAACACCGCATGTGGTCCTGTAGCACGAATCTGTGGCTTACTTCGCTACCGTT
The DNA here is from genome assembly GCA_036245525.1 of Semisulcospira habei. Classification (NCBI taxonomy): domain Eukaryota; kingdom Metazoa; phylum Mollusca; class Gastropoda; family Semisulcospiridae; genus Semisulcospira; species Semisulcospira habei. Next base: position 154,184,220 of record BTPG01000006.1, read on the forward strand.
GCTGCTCGTAGCACCAGTGATGGTAGGACGAAGGAGAGATGAAGGCTTGATGATGTCCGCACCCGGTCACGTACGTGATGCTCTCAGGACAGCTTCATCGGCCCTACACCAGGGGTTTCCGCTCCGTACCGGCCCCGCTGTACACAACATTTATACACTCATAAATGTTCGCTCTTATACCTAAAAAGTCTGAATGTGTCTTCAACACATTATTATTCTTCAGAGCGCTCTAGATCATTTCCTCTGAAAAATGTCTTCTTTATGCCACCATACTACAGTCACTATTGTCACAATTCTTATGACAATTCCTATAGCCACTTTAACACAGTGCACACATTTTGCGTACCTGCACCCAATGGATTATAAACCAAATATTACAATCACAGCTCACCTTCAATTTATAACATATTACTGCACATTCATTCATCATTAGATATACCTAATTATATACTGAATTACATTCCTATTTCCGTCCCACATTTTCACACATGAATGAATACAACATATCATAGTTTTAAACTGTATCACATAATAATTACACGACCAAACAAGTATTGACACGAGCCATCGCACTTCCTTCAAACATGCGCTCCTCTGCACTCTAATCATAATAATTCATAAAAAGCAATACTTTCCCTTTTTGTCTGACTAGCCTTATAGGTCATTATAAATACCGGTAATAAAAGAATAAATACCTGTATTCAATATACAGCTATCAAATTCTCTAGCCAGAATTCTTCCTCAGAGCCCTAACGAAAACGACCGCTCGGCTCGACTGGTATAGCATCTCTAACTGGCAATAGTTCCCGATACCACATTATCACCCACACGTGACACGTGAACATCGCTCACCTCTACACTACCGCACGTGAACATTGCTTATCTGTACATTACCGCTCGTGAACATTCGGTCCAACCGCTAATGACGTCACACCATCGTCCGACCGAAACATACACTAAAGGCATTCGTTACAATAAGGAACTGTCTCTTAGTTTACATAATTTTAGCCAAAAACTTGCAATGAGTACCTATAGGGCCAAGGGAGGCAACCTAGGGGCGCCGTGACCCAGTACCCCGAGTAGTCTCCTGTCCCATCCCATATGCGTAACTGCCCTTTGCAGACACCCCAGTTTATTCTCTTAGCTTACGGAGTACAGACTTGTGTTAGCCTGCTGCAGTGTTTAGCCTACGGCTGTGTATGGTTCTGCACCGGTTGTACCTTCGCCTTAGAGACTTGGTTCCCGGCTGTGTATTAGTAGCCTTGCCTCGGAGCCCTTGAACTGTTGTTACTTGTGTGCTTCCTCTTCTGGTGCTCTCTGAAAGCACATAAGGATGTGAAGTACAGACGTGCGTTCGTCCTCTGCAATTTTCCCTACAGCTGTGTAGGGTTCTGCGCCGGTTGTACCTGCGACTTGGAGGCTGTGTGTTATTGCACTCAGGTGCCTTTGAACTGTTGTTACTTCTCTGGGTGCCATCGGACAAGTTCGCGTGTTTACCGGACCTCTGGGACTTCCGTCGTGGACTCGGCGCCCTTGCATGACATGTGCGGCCCCCGGCTCCTTGGTGTGGCGCTCCTGCTTTCTGCGTGTCAGGTTTTTTCCTCCCCCCAGCCTCTGCGAGATGGCTTGGTAAGGTCTCGGTGTGTGCCAGTGACCGCATGGCAGCATCACTGTTGTGATTTTTTTCTTGCTTACTCATCAGAGTTTTGCGTGCGCAAGTGCACTCGTGATGTGGCGTAGCAGCCACGACCGGTCGTTTCTTGCTGATGATGATGATGTCCACTTGTTATGCACATCCACTCCATGCTAGCAGCATGCTCAGCGCATTAAATAAATAAATAAATAAAAACAACACGCAACTTCTGGTGCACTGTAGTCCTTCTTTTCAAAAAGATACATATGATAACAAGCGTCCCTGTAGGAAGGCCCTGGCTTGTTATAAGCACTGTCAAACGCATCAATAGCAACTGATGCCAGCGGCGCGTGCCATCCCCATTAAGAGGCGGTCAGCCGTAGAAACGGCTACAGGGACGCTATATAGGTGCTTGTTATGATATGATGTTGCCGTTGTCAAGTCTGCACCTGCATCCGATGTGGCGATTGCCAGTGGCCGAGTGATACGCATGCAGTGTGCCTCTCCTGCTCCTGTTGTGCCTCCGGCCGCACCTGCGATTGCGCGCCCTGGGTAGAGGAGCTGATCCTAGTTCTGGAGCTGCTACCGGCGTGAACGTGGACCGCCGTCCCACAGCCTCATGCATGCCTCGGCCCCTGACCGACGAAGAAGCACCCACACTGCTGTTCGGGGACAGCACAGTAAGGATCCCCCCTTGCACACCAACTCGCTCGAGTCTGGTCTGCAGCGAGTCCGCTCGCTCCACTTTGCGGAAAACAAACGGCTGCCAAGCCCTGACGTTGGGGGACATACTCCCCCCTTGCGCACCAGCTCACTCGAGCCTGGTCCGCAGCGAGCTAGCTCGCCCCACCTTGCGGAACACAAGCATCACAAGAAAAAAGAAGTAAACGACGCGCCATCGCGACCTTTGGCATCGTCTTGTAGCCCACAACAGGCGACCCCAGGCACGCTCCAGGACGGACACAGCTTGGACCTTGGACGCCTGCTCGCGCGTTCGGAGCCCACATCGACACGTTCCTTCACGGACTACGGTTTCCCACCAGCAGTTCCACGGCTCCATGATCCTTGACCCTCAGCATCGTCGCCCGCCCCGCTTCTCGGTCTCTGCCCGTCGTTCGCGCGCTCCCCGCCCGGGGACCAGGTCTGCTTTGGGCTCCTTGTTTCCTGGACATCTCGACTTCGGCCTCAGACTTCCCTGCAGGTCTCGGAGGATTCCCGCTCGCCTCCTCGCAGTCGCTCTCCTCGGATTTGCTCCTCATCGCAGCAGAGCCCTCCGCCTTGCACCCTCAGCCCCGGCCTCCCGTGCCTCCCGAGGATGATGACGCCCTCAGCGTTTTCTCGGACGATTCCGCTTCAGCGCTCCTTAGCCGTTCGGCCTCCCCACCCGCACACTCGTCGGATGCTCCTTCGTCGCTGACGGCCCTTCTGACGACTAGATCGGAGACTCTTCGCTCCCTGGTTGAGGCAGCGCGCCTTGTCGCTTCTTCTCTTACCCCAGGAGCATGCCCCCTTCCCCGCCCCTCCTCCCCCCCTCCCCCCCCCCCAGAGGAAGCTCTCGGCCTGGTGGATGCTGCTCGTCCTTCCGGGAGGTTCAGGTCCTGGCCGCAACCCGATCTCCTACAGCAGGACTACGGCGTGGATGGGGTCTTCTTCTTCTTCTTCTCTGACGCCCAATGGCCGGCTGACTTGGTTATCGCCTTTCACCAAAGTTGGTACGCCGGTCCCTCGCAGAGCTTCGCTACCGCCCTCCCGGCGGTGGCAGCGTTGCATCCCACCCGGTCTGGAACGGACAGCGTCTCTCTTCCACAACACCCTTGCCTGTGCATGAGTTCTCGTCATGGCTACGCAAGCTGTCATCTCTTGTGTGGAGGAGGCCTGGCACCCGTCGATCACACCGCTGTTAAGGGACCTCCTCGCCTTAGCCCTCGCCGCCCGGGCAGCTAACCACGCTTCTGACAGAACCATGGCCGCTGTCGCGTTGCGACCTGCTACGCCGGGATGCTGTTCTTCGCCTCTGCCCCGACCTTCCGCCGAACCTACAGAGGCAGCTGCTACTGGCCCCTATCGGTGAACTGCTCCGCTTCGATCCTGGCAGACGGTGCAGGATGCGAACAGGAACCTCTGGCCCACCCGCTCCGTCTCCACCAGGTTTCAAGCCACCCGCAAGGCCGTGCGTCTCGCCCTGTGGACTGTTGGACCCTCCTCTCGCCCACCCTCCAAGTATGGCCGCCCGTCCCTGTCACCGGACGTCTCCCCGGCCGCCTCCTGCAACGCAGCCCTGTGCGGACTTCCGTCCCTTCGGACCGGCTCAGGCAGCCGCTGTACGAGGAGAGATCGCCGCGCTGTTGCAGAAGGACGCCACGGAGGTGGTACCGTGTAACGGCTCCCCAGCCTTCTACAGCCGCCTCCTCCCGGAGGCAAGTGGCGCCCTATCTTCGGCCTCTCGGCGCTGAACAGGTTCATCTCCGCGCCGACCTTCCACATGGAGACCGCCAGAGCCCAGTGCAGCACATGGACTTCGCCGTCGGCCTGGACCTTCACTCGCTTCCAGCTTGTGCCCGTTCTCCCGGCCTCTAGACGCCTTCGGCCCTTCGCCTTTGGCGGCATAGTCTACCAGTTGCGGGCTCTTCCTTCGACCTCAACCTCAGCCCCTGGGTTTTTCATCCGCATCATGGATGGCGTCGTTGTCAAGGCCAGACGGACGTCCCAGAGCCCAACTTCAAATTCCTTGATGATCTGCGCCTGCACTACCATTCGGCAGCTGCCTTGCAGTAGGACCGAGACGCCTTGCTGGACCGGATTCTTAGTCCACGTGGACGTCGGACCTCGCCCCATCCCGCCGCTTGGTTCACCTGGGCATGGAGTTCCGGACCGACCTCAACCTGGTGAGAATACCGCAACTGCGGATACAGAAGTTGACGAACCTGGCTCGGCTAGTGTTTCAACAGGAGTTGGTTTCCGACAGAGTGTGGTTGCAGCTCCTGGGCCTGATGAGTGCGGCAGCGGACCTACTCCCCCTTGGCCTTCTCTACTCTTGTCCGCTTCAACTGCCCCTACTTCTTCACTGGCTACTCTCGGCTGGCGACATCGAGACTCGAGTACCAGTGCTTCCGATGCCCCTCTCGCACTTCCTCCGTTGGGCGGATCCTGAATGCCTCGCGACTGGAGTGCCTCTCTACTCTCCGCCCCCCCCCCCCCCCCCCCCCCCCCCCCCCCCGTTGTCCCTCTGCGTCAACGCCAGCCGCGCCAGCTGGGGCGTGCACCTGCTGCCAACGTTCCCCACAGCTTCTGGCAGCTAGACCACGGACCTCGGGGACTAGCACATCAACTGGTTGGAGCTGCGCGCGGGTTGGCAAGCCCTCTTCGCCTGGGATGGCTCTCGGACGCCAGGATCTGCTCGTCCTTTCTGACAACTCCGCCGTGGTCTCCTACACCCAGAAGCAGGGTGGGACTCGCTCCCCCACCCTCTGCATTCTTCTCTACCAGCTCCTCCGGTGGTGCGAAGATCGGGACATCTTTCAGATGATCTGTATGGCATGGGAGACTCCCCTGTTCGATCTCTTTGCAACGAGGTGAAACCGCCAGCTGCCCCTCTTCGTCTCACCCATGCCGGACCCCCTAGCCTGGGCAGTCGCTGCGCTCTCCAACTCCTGGGAAGGTCTCATCGCTTATGCCTACTTTCCCATGGTGCTGTTCACCAAGGTTCTGCTCAAGCTCAAGGGATGCAACGCAATTCTGCTGCTAGTGGCCCCGTTTTGCTGGACCAAGTCTGGGACCACCGACCTTCTGATCCTCGCCACGGGGCCCCCCTCTGCGGCTCCCCACACCACGCTCGATACTCAAGCAACCACGGCGACTCCTACAGTACTACATGCCTGGAGATGGTGGGGCATGCCCTCGCCGCTAGAGGCTTTTCAAGCGCAGCGGTGGAAGCTATCACTACTGGCCGCAGACCCTCGACCCTTCAAGGCTACGAAGGAACGTGGCAAATCCTGGAGTCTTGGTGCGGCGACCGACACCTCGCTCCTACCGATCTGACATCGCCCCAGCTGGCTGAGTTCTTCCTCTGGCTTTGCTGAGCATCACTCGGCGCCAATCACCATCAGGGGCTACCTCACCTCATTGCCGACACATCCCGACCCTTGGGCCGCTCAGACCCCGGCAAGTGCAAAGACATCGCTGACCTGGTGGCCGATGTAACGCAGAAGACCTGCTTCTTCTCGCCCTTGCCATGGCCTCCAGAGTGAGCTGCACGCGCCTTTGGCGCACCCCTCCTGCAGCAGTTCAGGACGGACGGCTCTGTGCAGCTACTGATGGACCCAGCCTTCCTGGCCAAGACGCAGTCCCATTGACCGCCCCCCAGGTGATCGCCGTACGGCCCCTGGACCTGGTGAGAGTCTTGCGCGTGTACCTGCGCCAAACCAAGCCGCTCCACAGGTGACGCGCCGGCCTTTTTTTTTTTTTTTTTTTTTTTGACATCTCGGCCCAGACGATTCCGTCCTGGCTCCGATGGGTGATACCTACCAGGACCTCTGCCCCGACATTGCCTAGCGGCTACACATCAGGGCGCACGAGGTTAGAGTCGTCGCCGCAAGCATCGCCTTGGACCGCAACTGTGCCGTCAGAGGCATTGTGGCGGCTGTGGGCTGGCGAACAGAGTCGACCTTCACCCGATTCTCCCTCTGAAACCTGGCTGGCCAGCGAGACGACCTGGCCCTGGTGGGGGATGTCGCCGCGGCACAACACTCCCTCCCGGCACCCTCGGTGCCGTTGGTAACTCTTAACTAAAATTATCGGGAGTTTACTCCGGGGAGGGCGGGTCTAGCTAGCTTAGTCGGGTCACGGGGTTTTCTGCGGCACCCACCTCCTTTTCACTATTTTTCATTATAGTAATGGCATTGGTAATGTTTTTGAGGAAACAAATGAATTTTTCTCTAAAATGTATTTTTGGGAAAAATACTTACCGATGCCATTACTCGGACGGCCCTCCCACCTGCCCCGCTTGCCGCTAGTTAGCTAAGCGAATAAACTGGCATGTCTGCCCAGGGCAGTTACCCGTATGGTGCTACTCGGGGTACTGGGTCACAACGCCCCTAGGTTGCCTCCCTTGGCCCTATAGGTACACATCGTAAGTTTTTGGCTAAAATTATGTAAGCTAAGAGACAGTTCTTATAGTAATGGCATCGGTAAGTATTTTTCGAAAAAATACATTTCAAAGAAAAATTCATGTTTCTCTCATAGTCCTTCATGTTGTCTTCAAATCCAGCAACCCCCCACCCAGGTCTGCCCTGGGGGACTTGGGTGGGGTTAGGTATTTTTTAGTTCCCAGGGTCACCCTGGTCAGCCCCACAGGGTGGGTTTTTCTCTCTATTCTGGGGCATGTGTTTCTGTCTACCCTTTGTCCATTCACCTGTATTTGCCTTTTTAAAACTCTCCCTACTGTCTGCACTGCCTGTAGCTCTTGATATTGGATGTGTGTTGCTGAATGGTCTTAGCTTTATTTAGGCCCCATGTGTTAGGTTTATTTAACGTATTTGACCGGCTGGCGACATACATTCAATGTTCTGTTTATTTTTTTTTTTTTTCACAAGCAGTGCAGGCACGTCCTGAGAAAGCCTTGTTGCTGTCGGGACGTTAAGCAATGTACAATCAATCAATCAATCAAATCCAGCAACGTGATTTACATGGAAAAGTGCGTTGGAACCTCTAAAAAATAAAAACTTTTGTTGTATCAGCCATTTGTTAAATCCAACGTTGTGACCAAATATGACTGTAAATGTTTTCTTGATCCTTCAGGTTGGCTACACCTCACGCAAAGTGAACCGTCATGTTGAATTTCCCACCATCCTTGACATCGCTCCATACTGCAGCTCCCTGTGTCAGGGAGTGAAGGCAGGGCAGCGAAGGGTTCTGTATTCCCTGTACGGGGTTGTCGAGCACAGTGGTAGGCTGTCAGGCGGCCATTACACAGCCTACGTCAAAGTGCGACCCAGCCTGGGCCCCCTGACCAACTTTATGCACACGGCGCAGCCAAACCCTCGAGATTTTATCCACAGGTAGAGAGGTTTTTTTGGGGGGGTGGTGGGTTTTGTGTGGGTGGGGTTTTTTTTTGCGTTTTTTTCAGCCACAGTGCTTATTGATTTTTTTCATGTAATACAACCATTTGTGTGCTGGTCTCCCATTTTGGACTTAATGGTCTATTGCTATCAGGTCCAAAATCACAGACCAGCACATGTTTATTTGCCTGTGTAAAACCAACAACAAAAAAGTGTTATTGACCCCTTCACTGCCACGAGACATATAAGATACGGCAGCACTTTGCTATCCTCGAATGCTCAGCATTGTTTGTGATACTGGTGGAGTTTCATCATGATTTTCGTCTAGAAAATATTGTGGGAAACAACTCCAGAGTTTAACCTCACATTGAGAAAAGCCTAAGCCTACTTTTGCTATTGAAAAAAGCCTAAAAATTATAGAGTTGCTTCTCTGTGATCATTACCTTAGCTTTATACACCAAGATTAGCCAACAAGACCGAAAATATGTTTCAAAATGGCAGCGCCTTGTTGCCAGTCTTTCGCCAGTTTTAACGGGTTGATAGCTTAACACATTCTGCCCCAGGACTGAAATCCCCAAATTTTGAAGTTGCCCTCAGAAGGACTGTATTGCAATTCTAGAGACAGATCGAGCATGACAGTTCAAGGGTGGTGCCAGAATAGCTTGGCACCTATGGATGCCAAGCTATTCTGACACCACCCTTGAACTGTCATGCTCGATTCATGTCTTGCTGTGGTGTGTCAGGGCTGAATGAGTTGAGAAGTGACAGAGCAGCTGTCTGTTGGACATAACTTGTAGGTAAGTGAGTATCTGATGTCTACAAGAGTGTTTTGGTCTGTTTCTTTGCATATTGTCTTGTCTCTTGGCTCTGCAATGTTTTGTGGATGTACAGCTGGGCTACCATTTTCAAGAAAAATTATTTATTTACAAGTGCACACACAACAAGATCACTGCAGCAATTTCAAAAAAAAACTGGATTGTCATATTGTGTCAAACTTAAAACAAATATTCCAAGAAATGAGTGAGTAGTGAATTTTTGTTGTTGTAATAGCAGCACTATTTTTTTTGGCCTGGTGTTCAGGAAAAGACTTCCATTTTTTTTGTCCCGGCAGTGAAGGCGTTAATGAAATTTGTGACCCATTTCTGTGCTCTTCATTCTTTTATTTTACTCCCATCGGCTACTCCAGGAGATGTCCCTTCTATTTTTTAAACTAGACAGGCACTACCCTTGAATTTGTATGGGCCATGATAGTTCAAGGATAACGCCAGATCTATCTCCTGCAGCCGGTATGAAGTCCTTAGACATCTCCCAAAGTTACAAAATCATTAGTAGGTGTAAATGGCTTAATCATCTCCCAAAGTTGCAAAATCAATAGTAGGTGTAAATGGCTTAATTATGTGTTTAGACAATAACACTAGTCATCTGTGTTCATAATTTTATTCTTCAGTTTTCAAAGCAAAAGACGTTATAAGCATTTTTCATAGAAAACGTGTGGCTGGCACCTTCACAAAATGTTGCTTAACCCAGCTAAAAGCTTCAAATTTGTACACTGCCATAAGCAAGCTACATTATAGTACTTACATATAAAATAATAAGGATATAAACCAATGGCTTTAGTTCAAGGGTGGTGCCAGAATAGCTTGGCGCCTAAAGACGCCAAGCTATTATGGCACTACCCGTAAACTATTTTAGTCAAACTTATTTCACACACTGGTGTATTCCGAATGATAATTGTTAATGTAACTTTAGTAATATCCAACCATGTGTTATAGGACGTTTGACATCGGAGTGCACGTTTTTGCCAGATATCTCCACAAAGAAAGACTTTTCTGTACCACTTTAGGAACAAATATCATTTAGTGCCAATTGTCTTAATATTTTGCTGTACAGTTGTAAATATTTGGTACAAGAACAAGTCATTTTCAATACCCTAAATAGAGCCCCTGCAGATTTCAATATCGAGGTCAAGCATGCAGACTTCATAATGCCAGCGCTGTTTCAGGTTTACAAACTTTGCCAATTCACGTGAAAATGGACCTTTCTGTTACTGGGCTTAATATATCTGGGGCACATTTAGGGATGTAAAATAAGTCATTTCATGAACAAAAATCCGATTTTGTACAACAGTACAGCAAAACTGACACATTGAGTTTCTTAAAAGTAAATCGTATTAGGTGAACTGTTACTGAATGATATTTGTTATAAGATTAGTACAGTGGAGTCCGCTTAACACGAATTTCTGGGGACACGGAAAATCACTTTGTGTTAAACGTATTTCTTGTTAACCAATATGGCCTCAAAATTGATCATGGCCCTTAAGGAGAAAGTGTGTAAGAGATGTGTGCGTGAATGAGTACGAGGTTAAAAGTGCACATTATCATACTTTATAATTATGATACTTCAGCTCGCTAGAAAAACACAAGGAAACATGTACAGCTCGCGTATTTAATGTAAAATCCATCAGGTAAAAGCAAACACAGGCTGAAGTACAATCCCGCATCGGTAAAAGGGTTGTGTTGATACACGAATGATGCAACATGAATACAGTTCAGAAACGCTAGCCAATGAGATGACGGATTACAACAGCCAAAGGCTATTCAGTCAATCACAGATTAGAGTTCGCTCTGATCTGTCATGCGTACTACAGCACGATGGCGACACGTGAATTGGTTTTCGGTGAATGGAATGTGTGTTCGTGTTAAACAGGTATGCAAACCAAGGGGAATCACATTTTGAAGATGGAAATGATCGTCTTATTCTATACCTGCGTATTTCTCTGTGGGCTGGCGATTGGGTGCCTGATAGGTGGGGGCAGGGGATCTAACTGTTGTCAGTCCAGCGCTGTGAACCAGCGCTAGCCTCACCTATCTGGTTTGTGAGTGTTAAACAGGTGAATAATAGTGAAATTGCCCTGTTGGAAACCGAAACCATCTTCGTGTAAAGCAAAATTTCTTGTTAAGCATTTCATGTTATCAGTGAAATTTTAATACAGAATAAGAAGGCCGTCGGCCGGGAATGGAAAAACGGTTTGTGTTAACTGGAAATTCGTGTAAAGTGAGTTTGTGTTAACTGGACTCCACTGTATAGAAAAGTGGCTCTTTGCAGAGATATTTGCGAAAAACGTTGTGTGCCCCTTTAAATTTAGTTGGCTGTTGGTAGTGTTTTTTTGCACAGTCAAAGGGTTCAACAGTGTGGACTGTACTTGTGTTTTCATTTTAGGTACATGGAGCAAGTTCAGACAGCTTCCAGTCCGCCAGAAGATGAAGCAGTAGAGGACAGCTCCCTGGATGTGCTTGTCCCGCCTGGGCGCTGGTTCCACATCTCTGACAGCAGATTCAACGAAGTCACAGAAGCGACTGTTCTGAAGGCACAGGCCTACCTCCTTTTTTATGAGCGGGTATATTAGTTTGACTTGGACATGTTGGAATACAAAAAGATATCAGACAGACTGTATAAGTAAAAGTGAAATAGATGTCCGTGAGAAAGGAATAATAATTGTAGAAGACGATGGTGTACAGTTAGATGCTGAAAATATATAGGGTAGGTAGAGGTAGGTACGTTTTCATTTTTGTTTTGTTTTTTCTCGCCAGTCGTGTGCTGTGCTGTTTGTTTTTCCCCACTTAGAAAAAAAAAGTTTAGAGGCACTTTTTTCTTGACCTTTTAACCCATTTGACCCCAACGCCCTACAGCTAGAGATGGATCAACCATGATAATTCAAGGGTAGTACCAGATTAGCTTGGCGCCTGATGGCACCAAGCTAAACTGGCACTACCCCTTAATTATCATGGTCGATTCATCTCCTGCAACTGATATAAAGTTGATAAATGACGCCTCAGAAATGCTGCCATCAGTAACACTTTTCATTGTGGTGATTTCTGCTAGAATCACCGCAGTGGAATGTGCGACCAACAGCCATATGGCTGAATAAATTAATGCAGTATCAAGATCACAAGTGTGGTACCTGACATGTTGACCCATAACATCTCTGTGTAGGCCTGATGGCACCAAGCTATTCAGACACTGGCTTTGAATTGTAAAAAGGTTGAGCCAACCCTACAGTAGTTTGTCATGACTAAACAAGTTGGACGAAAGAAAACAGTTTTGTATTATTATATTAATCCCTTACCTGCTACTGTACGTACATTTGTTTTTTCAAAATACATTACCGATGGCATTACTATCTGGGAATACACTCTATTGCCTATAGATTTCAGCAAAATTGTGTGTAGCACACAACTGGGGAGGAGACACCGGGGATCCAAGCACTATGACCCCGGGTGGCCTCCCCTTACTACCCTATCCCGGCGAGCACAGGGCGACCTCGTCAGTTTCACTCATAGCTCGACCGGGGACGGTCGAGTTTTTGCCTTTCTCCATTCTACGGGTTTCAGTGATTTTTGACTGTGGGCTTGAATTGGAGTCTTCGATTCAGCCCTGGACTCACTACATTCGTGGTTTTTCCTTTGACAATTGGACTCATTGTGACCTGTGCGCCGACCGGTTTTACCGGCTCTGACTTGTGAGTTCACCCTTGGCTTGGCCTTGGGGTTCGACGACGCACGTGTCTTGTGCCCGGCTGGTTTGTGCAAGGTGGACTTTCTTCGCCGGCGTAGCTGGTTTAGGGCCTTATGGCTTCTTCTGTGTCGAAGACTTGCCGCCGTGCGGGGACTTCCAGTGGCCGGTTGATGCACTCGACTCTTGCTTGCCGTGTTCGGGCTGTGCTTCGGACGGAACGTGTGATGGTGGCGCCGCTTGGACGGAAGACCGGTGTTCGCGCAGGTGGGACTTCTTCAGGCGTGACCGGTCCCCTCGCCCGCTTCGGTCTCCACGGGATCCTCCACGGGTGGACGTACTTCCCTCGGCGCATCGGGCTTTCCGGCCCACAGGTAAGTCCCCTTCTTGTACCGTTACCTCGCAGGTTCTCCCTCCCCTCTCCGAGTCTTCGGAGCAGGGTAGGCGAGTTTCGGAGTCACGCTCCCCACGCTCTGCTTCGTTAGCGCGTGGCTTGAGCCCATTTTGGTTCCCACCCCCCGCTCTGCTTCGGGCGAGCGGTCTGGGAGAGATGAGCGTTCGTCGGCCACCCCCGGCTCTAGGTCTCCGGAGCGGGGACGGGTGACGGAACGCAAGCATAAGAAAGAGAGTAAACGTGATAAGAAATGCTCTCGCTCACGCACCGAGGCTTCGGAACGTGACTCGAGACCGTTAGTAATGCTGCCTCCCCGCTCTGTATTTTCCGAACGGGCAAGGCATGCTTCGCTTTCTTCCCCCCCCCCCCCCCCCCCCCCCCCGCCCGCCCCGTCTCGCCTGGGCGGGCCCGGGGTGTGGTTGACTCTCGCCCCCCACGCTCCGAGGAGTCGGAGCGGGGGTCGCGTGCACATAATGGTCCCCTCCCCGCTTCGCTTCGCCTGAGCGGGCTTGGCGTGACCGTAGACTGTCCCCCCCCCCGTCTCGTATCGACCGGACGGGCCCGGTGTGACTTGGACCCTCGCCCCCCCCCCCCCTCGCTCCGAGGCTTCGGAGCTGGGGCAGCGGGCTCATAAATCGTCCCCTCCCCGCTCCGCCTTTCCTGAGCGGGCTTGGCGTGACCCTAGACTGTCCCCCCCCCCCCCCCCCCCCCGCCTCGTATCGACCAGGCGGGCCCGGTGTGACATCGCGCGTCCTCCACGGTCCGACACATCGGACGGGGGGCCGCGTGCCCGGTATTTGTCCCCTCCCCGCTCCGCCTTTCCTGAGCGGGCTAGGGGAGACTATTGGCGGTCCCCCCCCCCCCCCCCCCCCCTCGCACCGGTTCTCCCGGGCGGGCCAGGGGTGACCAGGCCACTTCCTCGGTATTCCGATCGCGGTTTGTCGCTCACGTCGGCTGCCGCGTGCGGATCCCGACTTCGAGGTGGACCGTCGCTTTGCCACGGTCCCTCCGTCGCCGCGGCGCGCCTCTTTGCGTGCGTCGCGGGCGGCTGCGTCTACCTCGCGCGCGGCGGTGCGGCACTCTCGTAGCCGCTCGCCCCTTTCGTCTTTGCCGCGAGAAGATCAGTTTGGAACGGACGTCCTCAGCCTTCATCCGTCGGACTCGGCCTCGGCGATCTTCTTGCAGGACTCGGCGGCGGGTTCTCCTTCCCGCCTTTTTCCGCTGTCGCGTCGGCCTCCGCCTCGTCAGACGTTGCCGGCCCTTCGCTCGGATCACAGTCGGTCCACGCTATGGGTGAGGCTTCAAGGCTTATCGCCAAGTCCCTACCGCCCGACGTCTGTCCGCCTTCGCCTCCTCCGAAGAGACAGGCTTCGGCCATGGTCGACGCGCAGAGGCAAGTCCAGCGCCGCAAGTCCCTCCCGCAAGCCGGCTTCCGGGACCTCACCGATGCTTCTCCGCCCAGCTGCGTAACGACGCTTTCGGCGACACGGGATACTTTACCGCCGCTCGATCGCCGGTGGGAATCAACTTAAGCTTCCGCCAGGCCTAGTACGCTGGACACTCCCAAGCCTTCGCCTTACCTTTTCCAGCGGTGGATGTGGCGGCCTTACTACAGGCGGGCGGCCGCAGGCTCGTCCAGAACTCGTGGCCTCGGCCTCTCGACAGGATCGCCTCCTTAGCGCGGAACTCGCTGGCGTGCTCGGGTTTGGAACTGGCTACCCAGGCAGCACTGCAGTGCCTACAGGATACGTGGGACCTGGAGGCTCAGTCCCCGCTTCGTGACGTGCAGTCCATCCTGATAGCGGCCAACCGGTCCGCCTACCATTCTTCCGCCACCGCCAGGGCAGCGGCTGCCAAATGCGACCTCTGGAGGAGGGATACCCTTTTGCGCCTCTGCTCGGACCTTCCCTTGTCAGTGAAGACCCAGCTCCGTCACGCCCCCTTAGGGGGTCCTCAGCTGTTCGGCGACACTTGGCACACCTTTAAGGAATCTTCCAAGGACTTGTGGCCCAAGCCTGCATCTAACCCAGCCTCGACCCGCTTTCGCGCCCCCCGCACGGCGGGGGTCGTGCCCAGCGGTCTTTCAGGCCCTCCTTCTCTACAGTCGGATCTTCACGAGGTCGGGCCCGTCCATTCCAGGCTACTCAGGCCGGCCCCGCCCCTCGCCCTTCTTGGCCCCGCGGTGCCCGTAGATCGGGCCGCGGTCGGGCTCTTTGACTCGCCCCCGCCTCCGCCCCCGCCTCATTAATCGGGCCTCCCGTCGGCGGGCGGCTGTCGCTCTTCAGCGATCTTGGAGATCGCTGTTCCCGGACGACCCCTGGATTCTTTCCACCGTTACCGCAGGCCTGCAACTTTCGTTCCTGTCGCCTCCGCCTCTTCGCTGAGCACCCATGTGGACCCAGGAATCGCTCGACGGCACACAGGCGGACGCTCTGCGCGGGGAAGTGGCGACCCTCCTCACCAAAGCGGCGACAGAGGTGGTTTTGCGGCAGGACTCTCCGGCGTTCTACAGCCGACTCTTCTAGCTCCCAAACCAGGCGGCAAGTGGCGTCCAGTTATCGACTTATCAGCTTGGCCTCGATTCAGGATGCTTGGCCCCTCGATTCAGGATGGAGACGGCCAGGACACTCCGGCCGATGGACTTTGCGATCAGCCTCGATCTGTCAGACGCCTATCTGCACGTCCCGATTCATCCGTCGTTTCGCCGGTACCTTCGGTTTGACTTGGGGGGATCGTCTACCAGTTCTGCGCCCTTCCTTTCGGCCTCAACATCAGTCCGTGGGTGTTTACAAGACTGCTCGACGCCGTGATAGCCAATTTCCGTCAGCGCTCCTTGAGCCCGGCCTCCAATTACTTGGACGACCTTCTACTGCGCAACTTGGTCTCCGCAGCCCTCCAGACGGACAGGGATGCCCTGCTTTCCCTTCTGCGTCGTCTAGGTTTCCTACTCATTGGGGAAATCCGTTCTTCTCCCTCTCAACGGTTTCTACATCGGGGGATGGAATTCCTGACCGACCTCAACCTTGCCCGCCTGCCTCTGGCCAGGCGACAGAAGATAGTCGACTTAGCGACTTCGATGGGGATGGGATCCTCCTTCACCGCCAGGGTCTGGCTTCAACTCCTGGGCCTCCTCAGGGCGGCTGCGGACCTGCTTCCCTTGGGCAGACTTTATGCTCGGCCTCTCCAGCTACGTCTCCTTCTTCACTGGCGACCCTCGGGCGCTCTGTTGGATCTAGTACCTGTCACGCCTCGGGCTCGTCCTCACCTCGAGAGGTGGGCGGACCTCGCTTGGCTGGCTTCGGGGGTGCCCTACACTCCCCGCCGCCTCGGTGGTCTCTCTGTACAGAGGCGAGCCAGGCCGGCTGGGGCGCGCACCTGTTACCGGATTTCTCTCGGCCTCGGGCGTTGGCTTCGGGAGCTGTTCGGGAATCACGTCAACTGGCTGGAGCTGAAGGCAGTTGGATTGGCATTCGACGTTGGCAGGAGACCTTGGCCAATCAGGACGTCCTCGTGCTCTCCGACAACTCGACGGTGGTGGCTTACATACAGAATCAGGGTGGCACTCACTCGCCCTCCCTTTGCATTCTTCGGTGCCACCTTCGCCTCTGGTGCAGGGATCGAGGCATTGCCCTACGAGCCCGCCACATCCCTGGCCACCTCAACGTGAAGGCGGACGCCCTGTCTCGTCGCGGACAGTTGCTCCACACGGAGCGGTCCCTACGCCCGGATATTTTTTCGCCTGCTCTGCTCTCACTGGGAAACGCCGCTAGTGGATCTGTTTGCCACCAGATGAAGCAGCCAGCTCCCGGTCTGCGTCTCGCCAGTCCTGGATCCACTCGCTTGGGCAGTGGACGCGCTCCCCATTCCTTGGGTCGGCCGGATTGCTTACGCCTACCCCCCGGCAGTCCTCGTTCCGAAGGTACTGCGGAAGCTTCTGGGATGCTCGGCGGTCCTCCTGCTGGTGGCCCCCTTCAACTGGACCAAGAGCTGGACCACGGACCTCCTCGCGCTTGCGACGGACCCTCCTCTGGAGCTTCCTACCCCTTCCACGATGCTCAAGCAGCCCCGTCAGCGGCTTTTCCATCCGTGCCCCGTACGCCTCCGCCTACACGCTTGGAGGTTGTCCGGCACGCCCGCGCCGCTAGAGGTTCTCGGATGCAGCAGTGGCGGCAATTGCAGCAGCCCGCAGACTCTCTACAAGGAAGGTGTACGAAGGCACGTGGAGGGTCTTTCAGACCTGGTGCACCTCCCATGGGCACCCTCCCACTAACCTAGCCTCCCACCAACTGGCGGAGTTCTTCCTGTGGCTCTTCGACGACCGGGGCTTAGCCCCGGTCGCCATCAAGGGCTACCGCGCTACGTTCGCGGACATCTACCGTCACCGGTGTCTTCCGGACCCAGGCGCCTGCAAGGATCTGTCGAATTTCTGGCTCACTTTGAACTCCGACGTCCGGTTTCACGTTCCCTAGTACCCCGGTGGGATCTTGCCTGGGTACTGACGTGGTTGAATACGGACCGGTTGAGCCCCTCCCCTTGGCTCGGTTCTCAGACTTGACCCGGAAAACCTGTTTCCTTCTGGCTCTCGTTACAGCGTCCCGAGTCAGCGAGCTTCACGCGCTCTCGATGCTCCCAGCCTGTTTGCGGTTCGTTCCGACGGCTCTGCGCAGAGGCTCTCCGATCCGTCCTTCCTGGCCAAGAACCGCCGCCCGCGGCGGCTCCTCAGGTGCTAACGATACGGCCCCTCTGTGGAGCGGACCTCTCCCCTGGATCGCGGCAACAGGACCCAGTGCGGGCGCTAAAGATTTACCTGCGCCGCTCTCAGCCGCAGCGCCGGGGGCGCTCGCGCCTCTTCTTACCTTGTCCGCGGGCAGACGCCACATCTCGGCCCAGATCGTGTCATCCTGGCTGCGGTGGGTGATTAGGTCAGACTACCTAGACCTCTCCCCACGCGGCGCTGAGCCTTTACAAATCCGGGCGCATGAAGTGAGAGCAGTAGCCACCAGTCTAGCCCTGGACCGCAACTGCTCGGTCAAAGATATTTTGGCAGCGGGTGGCTGGCGCTCAGACTCCACTTTCGCACGCTTCTACCTTAAGAGACCTATCCGGCTGACGTGACTCCCTGGCACGGGTGGGCGACATCTCCGCGGCCCAGCACTCCCTCCGAGCGCTGCTGGCGTCTTAGGCACATCATAGCTGAAATCGTCGGGAGTTCTCTCTCGAGGGGGCCGGCGGAGTGGTTGGGTTGTGGTTAGATACGGCACCCTCCGCCTGTTCGCCATTCTCCCAGATAGTAATGCCATCGGTAATGTATTTTGAAAAAACAAATGAATTTTTTTTCTAAAATGTATTTTTTTGAAAAATACTTACCGATGGCATTACTCGAATGGCCCTCCCGCCTGCCCCGCTTGCCTCTTGTGGCTATGTGTGAAACTGACGAGGTCGCCCTGTGCTCGCCGGGATAGGGTAGTAAGGGGAGGCCACCCGGGGTCATAGTGCTTGGATCCCCGGTGTCTCCTCCCCAGTTGTGTGCTACACACAATTTTGCTGAAATCTATAGGCAATAGAGTGTATTCCCAGATAGTAATGCCATCGGTAAGTATTTTTCAAAAAAATACATTTTAGAAAAAAAATTCATTTTTGTTTCTAAAATACTGGTTTATTCAACGACCAAAAGCCAACACCATCCAAGAAACTTGGATACAAATTGGTCTCAGCAAGATGCTTAGATCATGACAAGCCCCTGCGGTCATGGGAGCTCATGAGGATCTGTGTATTTTGTGGTTGGATCATGTTCACTTTTCTCAGCAATGAAGGGGTTAGAAGTAAGTTAACTTGTCGTAGAGGATTATGACATACATTTACCTGTAAATATACTCGCCAAATGTGGTCTACCCTATCTCTTTTACTAGAGTATGTGTAGGGTCGGCTGTAAGAGTGTGCTAAAGCAAGTCAGCCAAACATGGTACAACTTTTCTTGCTTCTTGCTTTCTTTCTGCGCTAGGTAGTCCAGATAAAAGCTCTCGCATAATTATGCAAGAAAAAACATTTAAAAAAAGGTTTTGGTGTGGAAAAGAGCAATTTGTTGTCCCTGAATTGCTGATATATGATGTTTTTTTGAGTTGATAAATATTGGGTGAACATAGTGAGAGTTTGGAGTATGTATAGATATGTACTGTAATGTTTACAGTACATTATGCACATGGAAAAGAGTAGACATTAGGGAGGAAACTTTGAACTCAAAGAAGAAATGTGAAAAGAAATATATGTATACATTGTAAACATGGTTGTCAAAAAGCTAACAAACCTCAAAGGTCATCAGGCCAGTGTCAGCTGCAGTTGGCCTGATCACAGCTGTGTGAAGGCCAACAGCAGCCGCCATCGGCCCGATGGCCTTTCATATACTGGGCAGTGTGCATGGTTTACATCAATTGCATAAATTACCATCACTGACGCTTTGCCAGTAAAACTGAAATTCTGGCATCATTCCAGAACACTGGTGTGTTTTGAACACATGAAATTGTATTTTTATTTCATACTTCTAAAGTGTATGAAAAGCTCAAGGCTAGTGCCTAATTAGCTTGGTGCCTGGAAAGGTGCCAAGCTAATTAGGCACTGGTCTTGAGCTGTCATCATCATCTCTTCATCAGTTGACAGTGTAATTTGATTTCAGGGATTTGGGAACAGAATTTTGAGGATTTTCTTTACATGGGTGCTGCATTATTACAGATACTGAAGTTGGGTATGCCTTGCATAATTATTTTGTGTTTCATCAAGAATGGCTTTGGTGACTATTATGTGTGCTGGTCTTTGATAAAGGATCTTTCCACTGTTGGAAGTAAGGTCCAAAATCTTTGACCCAAACACATGTATATATTTGTTGTACATACTGTTAGCCATTTATTCATCATTTATGGTATCCCGCTCCAGTGTCTTTTTCTCTTTTTTTTTCTTTTTAGGGAGATGATGAGAGAAATTGGCCTGTTTAAAAGGCCATCAAGTACTTGGTTTAAATTATATGGGTGTGTGTGTGTGCGCTCATACTCACGTAAATATTCTTTGCTATTCCTGAACTGCAGCAAGTTAATGGCCTTGGTTATTATTCAAGTTTTTTTCATCGCTCTAAACAGGACAGTTTTCTTGTGTGATCAACTGTATACATGTATACACTTTTAACATATTCTCTGGATAGATAACGCAGCGGAAGATGGCTGGGCCATGATAGTTCAAGGTTAGTGCCAGATGAGCTTGGTGCCTTCTCAGGCGCCAAGCTAATCTAGTACTACCCTAGAACCATCATGGTGGATTGCAACTCCCACATCTAGTGCATTATCTGTATATACACCTCCCAAAGTTTCAAAGTCTTTCTTAGGTGTAAAAGTGTTAACAAGGTACGATATTGTGTAAGACTGTTAAACCACATCTTTAAGCCTTTGGCTGTTGGTATTGCTTTTTGTCATGATGATTCCTGCAGGAATCCTCACGAAAAAAAGCTTTACCAACAGCCAAATGCTTAAATACGTGTTTCATCGCAACAAAATGTGCTTTTAACAGCCAGATGGTTAACTCCCTAGTTCAAAGTAATGGTGGCTGCAATGACATGGGAGGGGGAGCAGGGGTGGGGGGTGCCTAGGATATCCAAAATATAATGAAACAGTCCTAGAATTTCGGACAGAGAGGCTCCCAAATTCATACAAATAGTAAGAACCAACCATAGTTGCTTGACTGTTTCAGTATTTGTTACAATAGATCTTTATTGGGTTGTGGTTTTATTTTCCCCATCCTGACAGTGTCCATTTTGTCTGTGATTTTTGAATGTGCTCTGTATATCAGTTTTGCAAACTGCTATAATGTACACTTGTATGGTAATGTGAGATTTTGTTCATTTGCTTATGTTATGTTGGCTTTATTATCGTTTTGCACTGAGGCCATTAGAGTGAACTTCGCATTTCAGGGATTGTTCAGTTTATACCGCTGGGGTGTTCACAAACACTGAGCGAAGCAAATTCTTCAAGAGAATTCCTCTGTGGTTGTATCTGTGTTAGTATGATTTCTTTCATTCAGCAGTATTGTAGTAATATACTGAGGAGCAAAGAAAATGGGACATTTGTTTTTTCAAAATACATTACCGATGGCATTACTATATGGAATACACTCAATTGCCTGTAGATTTCAGCCCAAAGTTGTGTCCCCTACACAACTGGGGAGGAGACACCGGGGATCCAAGTATAGGCGCCCGGGTGTCCTCCCCTACCAACCTATCCCGCCATGCGTGTGGAGAACTCACCTCAGTTTCACTCTTAGCTCAACCGTGGACGGTCGGGCTTTTGCCTTGCTACGGTTTTTGACCGGTTCTTCTGTGGTTTACTACTACTTGGCTTTTGCCTTGTTTTTGACTTCTCCTTGGACTCGGTGTACTTCGTTGGTGTGTTCTACACTTCAACGTTTTTACTGTGTGTGGACTTAGCGCCAACCGGTTCCGACCGGTTTGACTTTCAGTGAACTTCGTCCTTGGCTGCAGCCTTGGGGTTTCAGCTTGTGACTTACTCACGTGGCTTTTGCCTCGCGGTGTGAGTTCGGCGCTTGAGTGTGTTCCTTCCTGTGAACAGTGTACAACGAACGCTATGGCGGCTTCTGTTGACTTACTTACTTACTTACGCCTGTCACCCCTACCCGGGTATAGGCCGTCGACGAGAGACCTCCAGCAACTCCTGTCCTGTGCTTCTCCTTCGATTCTACTCCAGGTGGTTCCCAGTCTCTTGATGTCTTCTTGGAGGTCTCGACGCCAGGAGTTTCTCGGCCTACCTCTTTTCCTCTTTCCCTGGGGGTTCCATGACAATGCCTGCCTAGTGATACTGGAAGCTCGCTTTCTCAGACTGTGACCGATCCATCCCCATCTTCTTCGCCCAATTTCATTCTCTGCTGTTATCTGCTCTGTTCTCTCCCAGAGTCTGACGTTTTTGATCTTCTCTGGCCAGTGGATTTTCAAAATTCTTCTAAGGCAACTGTTCATGAAGATCTGTACTCTGTTGACTGTGGTTTTTGTCAATCTCCAAGTCTCTGCTCCATATAGGAGAACTGCTTTTACATTGGAGTTGAAAATCCGGACTTTGGTGTGTTGTGACAGCTCTCTGGAACTCCACACTTTTTTCAACTGGAGAAAGGCTGCTCTGGCTTTACCGGTTCGTGCTCTGACATCTGCATCAGTGCCGCCTTTTTTGTCTATGATGCTCCCGAGATAGGTGAAGGACTCCACCTCCTCCAACGGGGTGCCAGCAAGCAAGACTGGTTCTTCCCTGGTTGCGTTCAGCCTCATTGTCTTTGTTTTCTGTTTGTGAATGGTGAGGCCCACTTGGGACGAGATGTCAGCAAGCCTCGTGGTCTTGTCCTGCATTTGTTGATGAGTGTGGGACAGTAATGCCAGGTCGTCTGCAAAATCGAGGTCGTCAAGCTGTGTCCACAGTGTCCACTGTATTCCACTTCGTCTGTGCTCTGTGGTCTTCTTCATGACCCAGTCTATGGCCAGTAGGAAGAGGAACGGAGACAGCAGACACCCCTGCCTGACACCAGTTCTGACCTGGAGCTCTCTGGTGAACTGCCCTTTGTGGATCACGCGACATGTCATGCCATCGTAGCTGCTCTTGATCAGGCGGACAAGCTTTGTGGATACACCGTAGTGTCGTAGGAGTTTCCACAGAGTCTCTCGGTCCACACTGTCAAATGCTTTCTCATAATCCACAAAGTTGACGTACAGCGGGGAGCTCCACTCCAGAGACTGTTCCACGATGATGCGGAGAGTGGCGATCTGGTCTGTACATGATCGGTTCTTCCTGAATCCTGCTTGCTGGTCTCTCAGCTGGGGGTCAACGGAGCTCTTCATTCTCTCCAGGATGATCCTGTTGAAGACCTTTCCTGGTACTGACAGCAAGGTGATTCCTCTGTAGTTGGGCTTCTGTTGAAGTTGCCCCCTTTTGTGAGGATTTCTGTGGCCCTTGGACGCCCTCGTCGCCTGCCGGCCGTGCTCTACTGCTCTTCCGACAGGATGTGTGACGTGTGTGCTGACGGGAGTGAGGACCGGCGGTCTCAGGTGTAGGATCCGCCAGGCGTGTCCTTCTTCCTGGTCTCAACGTTCTCCCCGGACTTCTCCGCAGGATGGCGTCGCTACGTCGGCTTCTCGGGCCCCACTTCACTACGGCTTCCGGGCCTTCCAGCCCGCAGGTAAGTCCCTTCTTTTACCTTAGCCGCGCAGAAACTCCCTCCCCTCTCAGAGTCTTCTGAGCAGGGCAGGCGAGTATCAGGGTCGTGCTCCCCACAATGTCGGAAGCTCCATTATTTTGTACTAAAGAGGTTACCCGCCCGCTTTGGTTCGTCCGAGCGGACCCGGTTTCCTACGTTTACATCACCCCCCCCCCCCCCCCCCCCCCCTCAGGGGGCCCGGTGTGACCTTGGTCACACGCTCTGAGGCTTCGGAGCGGGGATTGCGGGCCACAATATTGTCCCCTCCCCGCTCCGCCTTCCTGAGCGGGCTTGGCGTGACAACTTTCTGTTCCCCCCCCCCCCGCCCCGTATTTTCCAGGCGGGCCCGGTGTGACTCAGATATTTACTCTCAGGTGCGGATTCGTGCGCACCTTTGGTCCCCTCCCCCTTTCGCTTTTCCTGAGCGGGCTTGGCGTGACACTTTTCTGTCCCCCCCCCCCCCTCCCCCCTTCCCGCCCCGAACTTTCCAGGCGGGCCCGGTGTAACTCAGACTTTTACTCACAGGTGCGGCTTCGTGCGCACCTTTTGTCCCCTCCCCCCTTCGCTTTTCCTGAGCGGGCTTGGCGTGACACCTTTCTGTCCCCCCCCCCCCCCTCCCCCGCCCCGAACTTTCCAGGCGGGCCCGGTGTGACTCAGACTTTTTATTCACAGGTGCGGAGTCGTGTGCACCTTTTGTCCCCTCCCCGCTTCGCTCTTCGCTGAGCGGGCTTGGCGTGACGTTACGACTGTCCCCTCCCTGCTTCGCTTTTGCTGAGCAGGCTTGGCGTGATTATAATAATAATAATAATAATGAGTACTTGTATAGCGCCTAACCTCAGATTAGAGCTCTAGGCGCTTAACAAAAACTAATGTACAAAAAATAACTAATTACAAAAATGGAATTAACAAAAAGTACAAAAACAAAATACAACGCACTCTGTAAACAAGCTATGAAGTCACCATTCAAAAGTGCTACGCTCATGGACTCATACTGGCATTCACACACACACCCACACACACACTACTTCTATAAATAGATAGAGATGACTTTAACATGACAGGTGTGTGACAAAGTCATTTGTAGCTGACAGAAAACATATGGGTCTTTAGGGCACGCCTGAATGCCTCTCTCGAATCCACGTATCTCAGTTCGCGTGGGAGATCATTCCAAACAACTGGGCTCTGGTATCTGAATGACCTCCCACCAAACGACTTTGTTTTGACAAGAGGGATACGTAAAACTCGAGGGTCGGCAGCAGAGCGCAAATTCTGTCTCAAGGGCGTATACAGCTGGAGAAGAGAGGCAAGGTAGTGTGGGCAGGAACAGGTAATACAACTGTGAGTCATGCATAAAATTTTGTACTGAATCCTAGCCGTTACAGGTAACCAGTGTAGGGCAGACAGATGGGGTGTGATATGATCTGATCTAGGGACTCTAAGAATCAACCTAGCAGCTGAGTTTTGAATTTTCTGGAGTTTGCCAATCAGACACTGGGAACAGCCAGCCAAAAGAGCATTGCAATAGTCTAATTTAGACAAAACAAAAGCGCAGACAAGTACTTTAGTTGCTTCAGGTGTCAGATAGTGGCGGACTGAAGCAATACGTCGCAGTTCAGTATAGGCGGATCTGCAAACGTTGTTCACATGAAGGCGCATGGACAGGCTACTATCAAGTGTGACACCCAGATTTTTTACATGGGGGGAGAAGGGGACAGTGGCACCACAGATTTGTAATGACGGGGGGAGTGTCAGCGTCTTCGTCAACCTCGGGGAAGCAATTATCATGGCCTCAGTTTTTCCGTCATTCAACTGTAATTTGTTTGAAGTCATCCACATCTTAGTATCCAAGACGCACTCCTGAAGGATCTCGATTGTGTCCATAATCTGATCAGGTGAACATGAGTCATGGAGTTGAGTATCATCTGCAAATGCATGATGTGATATAGAGAAACGGTTAAAGACACTGGCCAGTGGCTGAACATACAGGGTAAAGAGGACTGGTCCAAGAACTGAACCTTGTGGGACGCCAAAGCGCACGGTGGATGGGCTGGATAGTTTATCATTAACAACTATGCACTGAGTTCTGTCAGTCAGATATGATCTAAACCACGATAAAGCAGTTTCATGAATGCCATACACAGAATAGAGACGTTGTAGCAAAATGTCATGGTCAATCGTATCAAAGGCAGCAGATAGGTCTAACAGTGCGAGAACAGATACTTTGCCATCATCAAGAGCCTCGAGGAGGTCATTAAGAATTTTTGCAAGCGCAGTTTCAGTGGAATGACCTGCACGGTAAGCAGACTGATTGGGACTAAGAAGATGATTCAGGTTCAGATGGTCGAGAAGTTGCGACAACACAACCTTCTCAACGATCTTAGAGAGAAAAGGGAGGTTTGAGACAGGGCGGTAATTCTGTAGATTGTTAGGGTCTAGAGAGGGCTTTTTTAGCAAAGGTTTAACAATGGCGGACTTGAAATCCGACGGAAAAATACCAGACCTCAGGGACTCGTTGACAATGTTGGTCATGACTGGAAGCACAACATCAATACACTCGTACAGCAATGTAGTAGGAAGTGGGTCTAAACTACAAGTTTTTTGTGCAGTTCTCTTCAGCACAGCATGAAGTTCCTGATCACTGACAGGTCTGAAGGACGAGAGACACTGACCAGAAAAGGGAACGTCATACTGCGATGGAGACTGTGAAATAAGTCCATCAAGTCTATCACGAATGTTCTGAACTTTTTCATTAAAGAAATTTGAGAACTGATCAGGCAACTCTAATGGTGAGAAAATGGTCGGGAGTGGAGATGGATCCCTTCTAGCAGTCAGTTTGTTGGTTACATTATAAAGCTGCATTATACATAAAGTTACATTATAGACTGTCCCCGCCCCGCTTCACTTTGCTGAGCGGGCTTGGTGTGACTACAGACTGTCCCCTCCCCGCTCCGCTCTTCGCTGAGCGGGCTTGGCGTGACTTGACTGTCCCCTCCCCACTTCGCTTTCGCTGAGCGGGCTTGGCATGACTTGGACTGTCCCCTCCTCGCTTCGCTTTCGCTGAGCGGGTTTGGCGTGACTATAGACTGTACCCTCCCCGCTTCGCCTTTCGCTGAGCGGACTAGGTGTGACTATAGACTGTCCCCTCCCTGCGTCGCTTTTGCTGAGTGGGCTTGGCGTGACTTTAGTCTGTCCTTCACCGCTTCGCTTTCGCTGAGCGGTCTTGGCGTGACTTTGGATGGTGCCCTCCCCGCCTTGCCTTGCTGAGCGGTCTTGGGCGACTACGGTGGCCCCCCCCCCCCCCCCCCCCCCCCCCTGAAGCGGGCCCGGCAGGACCCGGACTCTTGTCCCTAGACCGGTTCCTCTCGGGGAGCGGTCTCTGGCACCCGCATTCGGATCTCAGTTCGCTGCTGACCGTCCGTCTTTCGCGGTCCCTCCGCCGTATGACAAGCCGCTTGCGGTTTCCGCGGGCAGGTTGCGTCTTCCTCTCGCGCGGCGTTTCGGCGCTCTGGGAGCCGCTCGCCCCTCCTTGCGCCTCGAGGTATGGACGGCCTCGCTTCTTCGAACCGGATATTCTCAGCCGTCTTCCTTCGGATTCTGCTGTCGCCTTCTTCTTTCGAGACTCGACGACTGGTTCTTTCCCCCGCCCTTTAGCAGTCACGTCGGTCTCCTCTTCGGACGACGTCGGCTCTTCGCTTAGCTCGCCGACTTCTCGTTTGTGTGTTGGTCCTCCTTCACTCTTGGAGAGACAGGCTTCCGCGGGGGTCTACGCGCAGAGGCAGGCCTAGGTTCGCTAGTCCCTCCTTCAGCCAGCTGGCTTCCGGGACTTCACCAGTGCGTTCTTCGCCCTGTTACGACACGCCTTCTTCGGCTTTTGCCCTCTGGCGTCGCCTTGGCTAGTTGTGGACTTGCGTAGGCCCTGGTTGCTACCTGGGCCTCGCAGTGCTGTTCCATCTTCGCCGACCAGTTGTGACGGACGTCTCTGCTTCCTGCGCCGTTCGCAGCCCTCGGCCGGACGGGTTTCGGTTTTCGTCGCCATCTTGGTGGGACGGCGCCTGGCTACTCTTTTTGTTACGTTCTTCATGCCTCTTCCTTGCGTTCTGGCAAGGTAATCTCGGGCTCAGCTTCTGTCCGGCGCTCATGGGACGGGGTAGGGCGTCGTGTGTCTGCATACGCCGTGATCTTCTTCGTACGGTCCCACTGTTCTTGGGTACCTGCGGGGGCGCTTGCGCTTGGTTCCTTGATTCGCTTTGTTGCAGCTGGCAAGTCCAGCATGGTTATAGGTCCAACTCTGGTAAGACCCTCTGACCCGGCTAGAGCCCGTCCTCCTGCACCGGCAGCTAACACAGACCCGTCTAGTACACCCTTTCCGGCCGCTGCTACTAGATCCAAGCTTCAGATACAGACTCCCCTCTCAAGTACACGCTGGTAATCCCCTCCGTTCCGGTTTGGGGATCTACCAGGCGTGGGCACAGTCGGCGCTGCGACTTCGGTCGCACGTCCGTTCTTACGCCGGCAGCTAACACAGACCCAGCTAGCGCGCTGGCTGGCTTCCGTCGACTTGGCGACACAGGATATCTACTGTTACGCTGACGGTTAGTGGTTCTTGCAGGTGACAGAACAGTCAACGCCGCGACTTCGGTCACGGGCCCGTTCTCCTGCTCCGGCAGCTACCACAGTCCTCCTTTTGACGCTGTCCGGTTCCGCCGACGTCGGCAGCTCGGATTCTTACGGGAAACAGTTGGCAGCGCCCACACGTCTAGTGGACTCTGCCTGGTTTCGCTGACTGCTTCGGCTCGAGTTTGGACGCGGGAACAGGTTTCAGCTCTTTAGCTGTTTAGCCCTACGTTGCTGCTTCCAAGTAGGTGGGACCTTGTCCTCATTGCCCTACGCAGGAGGTCAGCGCTCCGTTTAGGACCTCCCCGAGTGGTTCCGGCCCTGTGACGGTGGTGCGGTGAGAGTTAGCTACGAGAGCGAGCTTCTTCACCGGTTGCTGGTACAGACCCGAGTGTTCAGCTCTGACCACGCCCCTAGGGCAAGAACGCAGCACCTCAGTCAGGTTTTTCCGGGACCGCACTCAGTTGAGCGCGCTGGCCGGACGCTGTAGTCGACGCGTAGCTTGTCTTCGGGACTATGAGTCCTGTCTTTTGTCAGGGCGGATCTTCGCTACCGCCTCCAAACAAGTCCGCGGCTGCATGCTTGTGGGGACTTCCTTGTTCAGGCTGGAGACAGTTACGAGACTCTCGTAAGGACGACACTTCGTTCTTGTTGGCTACCTCTCACCTTTACGGGGGGTCAGGCGAACCCGACTTTGAGCGAGCTCGACCCGCCTGCTTCTGTGGACTCAGGCGCGGCTAGGGCTACGCCACACTCAACCGGCCCTCCCAGGCGTACGGTTACAGCCTACAGACCTGCCCATTCGCTGGGCCGGTTGGGCCTCCGGCTAGGCACTGAGAGAACCACGGGCTCAGCCTCTCGCCAGGGTGGCAGACGCGCTGTTCTTCTTGGGATGGACTGTTCCCTGTGGCCTACCCCCTTTCGGTGTGGTGCCGAAGTTTCAGCAGTATCTTCTTCCTGCTCCACAGTTCTCTTCCTGGTGGCCCCCCTGCTTGGTTCTCGGAGGCGGTGGGACGGCTATGGCAGCAGCCCGCGGACGGTTACCAGTTTTGGGTGCGACGGCTAGGGGAATTTCTGCCAGTCGGGGCGCGCCTCTCGGCGGTTCCGCCCCCTCGATCTCACTAGCCCTATGGGCGGGGTTCCCCTTAGGGCTCTTCGACGACCAAGGTTAAGCTCCTTTTTTCCGTCAAGAGTTAACGCTCCGTAATCGTACTCGCTTCCCTCAGCCTGGGCCTTTAGGATCCGGCCCTGGCGACTTTTCTGTCCTTTGGGACCTTGAATTCAGATGTCCTCTCTCCGGTTCTCTCGGTGGGACCTCGCCTGGACCCGGACGTGGCTTTTTACAGACTGCTTCGAACCCCGGCCTTGGCACGGTTCTCCGTCCTGGCCCGGAAACGTGTTTCCTCCTGGAGCTCGCCACGGCTTCCGCGGGTGCGAGCCGCATGCTCTCTCGGTCCGCCCCGCAGGTTGGCAGTGCGAGCCTTCCCTCGTCGCAACTTCTCATCGACCCGGCCTTCAGGTCATGAGCCGGCCTCTCTCGGCTGCACTCCAGTGGCTGACCTTACTCTCGGTCAGGGGACGACCGACCCACGGGGCGCGTCGTCAGGACCTAGTCCAGGCACTGCAGTTCCTGCACTGCTAACGGCCACACCATCTTGCCTGCCCGCCTCTTCCTACCCCTTCGTCAGGCAGACCGAGTAGCTCGACCTAGACAGTTTGCAGGGGTCAAAATCTTCCGCTTTTTCGAGGATATCAGGGTTAATTTATAAAAATCCGCTGTTTAAAAAAGGCAATTCCGCGTGGAAAAAAATAAAACGTAAAAAATCTAAAACGGTCGTGGTTCTTAAACGGCACAGGTCCACAAGTTGTCAGATTCGTTTATCGTTAACTTTAGGCAAGCTTCGTTTTTCCAAGATGGCGTCTAGCGATGCAGGACACATTGTTGCTCGCGGCTAAACTTCTAATGAAACGGGAGTGAGAAAGAAATGGTGATGGGAGTGGTGTGAAAAATCGGTGAAAGTTAAGTCGAACCCTGACATATTTGAACGGATATAAGAGCACATTCTAAAGCTGGAATCGGTGGAAGTGAGCATAGGCCCGCCAACATTGTGTACCGTTATCCTTCGCGCCTACCACCCACCCACCCCCCCCCCGCCCCCCCCCCCCGCTGTTTGAGTTTTCGGCCCCCGGAATCAATGTCTCGCTTGCCCCCGCCCCCCCCCCCCCCCCCCCCCCCCGTTGTTTCCGCCTTTTTTCCCAGCACGTGTTTTGACCCCTGAGTTCGACTTGGCTTCGGTGGGTGACTCATTGGCCTACCCAACCTCTCCCTTTATGGGATAGAAGGTTACAGTTCCGGGCGCATAAAGTACGAGCAGTAGCCCTGAGCGACTTGACCGCTTTCTGCTCGGTTATGACTTTGGGACGGGCGGTAGGCAGGTGCGCTGTTCCACTTGCTCCCGCTTCTACCTCCGCGACCTATCTGGCCAGCGTGACTCCCTGGTCTTGATGGGCGACCTCTCCGCGGCCCAGCACTCCCTCTGCGCGCCACAGCGCCATAGCCACTTCTTAGCTGAAATCGTCGGGAGTGCTCCTTGCGGGCTGGCGGAGGGCTCTACGTTTAGGGGTTGGGTGTCGGCACCCTCCTCCTCTTTGATATTCTTCCATATAGTAATGCCATCGGTAATGTATTTTGAAAAAACAAATGAATTTTTTTTCTAAAATGTATTTTTTTGAAAAATACTTACCGATGGCATTACTCGGATGGCCCTCCCACCTGCCCCGCTTGCCTCCTTGGCTAAGCGTGAAACTGAGGTGAGTTCTCCACACGCAGGGCGGGATACGTTGGTAGGGGAGGACACCCGGGCGCCTATACTTGGATCCCCGGTGTCTCCTCCCCAGTTGTGTAGGGGACACAACTTTGGGCTGAAATCTACAGGCAATTGAGTGTATTCCATATAGTAATGCCGTCAGTATTTTTCAAAAAAATAAATTTTAGAAAAAAAAATCATTTTTTTAAATCATCGGAAAAATAAAGTGTTTCAGATGATTACAAAAATGTCACATTTCTTTTGCTCCTGAGTATTAATGGAATCGTGAATGGTTGCAGATACTGTCAATATCACGTAGAGACACACCTGTTAAGTTTAATGTAACCTCCACGTACATGCAGCCACAGGTACTGATCACAGTACCAGTGGCTACACGCACAGGGGGTTAACCCTTTGGCTGTCGGTAGCAGTTTTTGTCGCAGTGATTCCTGCAGGAACCATGACAAAATTAGCTCCGACAACCAAAGGGTTAATTTTGCTGTTGATTAAGTTTTTAATACATATGTTTTTTAAATCATTGATCACTCAGTGTGAGTGTGTGTGTATGTAAGACCCTGAGTTTAATGCACATACAAGTATCACACTTGTATCAGTGGTAGCAAATCAAGGGAGACAGCCAGTGTGATACATGTGCAGTGTAGATGTACTATAGCTGTATGAAACATAAATTAACACTAATAAAAGATCACTCATAAGTCACAATTTAAACTTATTTAGTATTGAACTGACTATATTTGCCTTCACTGTATTAACTAGATTGATTAAACTTTCAGGCTAACACAAAGTTGCAGCAACAATGTAAATTCATTACATATCTGTAGTTGCACAGAAAAATTATCAATGTACCAATATGAAAGATGAATGGAAATTGAATGGTGTCAGCTTATTAAATTGCCCTTTAACTTTCAGGGCCAATACCCAGCATGCTAACGGTCATCGTGGGGAGTTTAGCAGACATCAGCCCAGTGGTCTTTTGCTTGTTTGTTAGGTGCACATTTTACAATCATCTGCTAAGTGCTATGTGGATGTTGCAGGAGATGGAGAATTGGACATCTGCCTTTATGTGGCAAAAGCCAGTATTGTTTCATAGTATAGCAATGAAAATCGTCCTTTTCTCTCTTGCCGCATAAGAGCAGATATGTAGACACCAACCCACAGAGAAAAGGTCATTGGCCCACACTCAGCTGTGTGTGGGCCAACTACAGCTGACGTCAGCCTGATAAGATGAGCGCTGGAATCTAAATCCAGGTCTGTCCTTTAGCTGTTATGGCTTGCATCTCCCTAGACAAAAGTATTGAAAACTTTGTTGATTGAAACATGTTGCCTGAATATTTTGACATGTTCTTGGCCACGGCAAATGCATCTGTTAATGTGTGTGCTAATCTGTGAATTTGGATCTTATGGCTCAAGTTGTAAGGTCCAAGTTGGACCAACACAATTTGACTTTTTAAAATAAACAAATGTTGCATTAGTCATCCTGTTTTTGGTTCTCTGTATGTCATGGGTGAAAAATACTGAAGTGACTTGACCCCAAGGCCCCATTTCCCAAATTTTGCAGTTGTCACCTTACAACTATGTACCAGTTGCAGGAGATAGATGGACTGTGATAATTCAAGGGTATATACTGACACAAACACACACTGACATACACACACACACTGACACAAACACACACACACACACTGACACACATTGTGCTGTAGATTGCCATTAGCAACGGTGCGGTTTTGCATATACGTGAGGGTTTCCCGCCAAAATCTACCTGTAAGCTCTGTTGTAGTCTTGTATGCGGAAAGTGTCCACACGTGGTTTGGGCAAAGTATATGATAATTCAATCTTGAATGGTGACTGCCCACTGGGCACCGGCCTCCACGTGGCGTGGGTGGGTAGTCCCCTCAGTCCCTGACTGAGTGGGCTAGCAGAGGGGTGCCATCTTTGTCCAGGATTAGGACTTGATGTCAGCAGATATGTTGTTCAGTCTTTTTCACTGGTCCGGTTTTTAAGGAGCTGTGCTTACCCAGGTCCTACCATGTTGGATTGGTCCTTAAAAATACGCGTGAGCTTTTGGTCCTTTGGATCCCAAGTGTTTGCCGTGCTTGGAGACCCGTGTCGGGGGAGAAGAGGATCCTGGTGGCTGAAACACTCCACTTTGGCCTTGACTTCTGCCTAAACGGGAGGCTAGTCGTACCGGCCTAGTCAATCGGCTCTTGTCACGTCGAGCCCTATCCCCCTGTTGACATGCGGGTTGTTATACGGAGCACCATCCTATATAGCCTCTGATGCTGATTAGGTGCTCTACGCCAGTATTCCCCTGTATTCAACAGTGTGATAGAAGGCGGTGGCTCAAACGGTTCAATCGGGCTTACCCCCTTGAGTATATCTTTCGGGCAGTCTCCATTGTGCGTCGGCTGGAGACCCGCCGACAATTGCACTTTCCATTGTTGGGCTCGGTGGCGGGCGGGGACCCTCGGGGGATGAATATCTATCATACTATAATATGGAAAATATCAAAAAACCAAAACTTGCACCAAAGCGGCACATAGCCGCCGACATTGTTATTGAGAACGATAGTGACTCTGACTGTGAGGAAGCGACGCCTCAGGCGTCGGCCGCCTGGCCTCGCTTTCTCATTATCCACAGCAAAGTTAAAGAGAAGCCTGTTTCCAAGCTGCACCCTTTCCTGGTAGGGGAGACCCTCAGGAGCCGTGTTGGCAGGCCTGAGGCCCAGCGCCTCAGGCCTGGTGACTTGCTGGTAGAGTGCCGTACCCGGGCACACTCCAATGGGCTACTGAGGCTCTCCTCTATCGGAGACACTCCAGTGGAGGTCACTCCCCACAAAACGATGAATTCTTCGAGAGGAGTGATTAAAGATCAAGCATTGGCCGAACTGTCTGAAAATGAACTTGTTCGGAACCTTAAGTCACAGAGGGTGACCTACGTCAGGCGCTTCGTTTCCAAACGAGGTGGTAGGGAGATCGTCTCCCTACCATCATCCTGACGTTTGGCACCCCCACCGCTCCTACTACCATCTGGGGAGGTTACTACTCCCTAAAAGTGAAAAAGTACGTCCCTCTCCCCCTCCGGTGCTTTAAGTGCCAAAAGTATGGCCATGGGCAGAAGACATGCCACCAGGCAGAGGCTCTATGCGCCCGTTGCACTAAGCCCGGACACTGCTGAGTCCTGCACAGCCATCCCCCCTGTGTGTGAATTGCCAGGGGGCGCATATGGTTTCGGACAAGAAGTGCCCTCGTTGGATCTCCGAGTGCAGGATTCAGCAGGTGCGTGTGGAGAAGGGGCTGTCCTTTGCGGACGCCAAAAAACTGGTTGATGGCCCTGGTGCAGCTGAGGCTGCGCCAAACTCAAATAACAACTTTGTGTATACTTTCAGTGCTGCGGTGGCAGGCAAGCGCCCCACCAAAGACTTCTCTTGTCAAACCCCAACTTCTTGGTTGGGGGCGGAGCCTCGGATCCTCTCGCCCCTGGAGAGTAACCCTCCTCCGGTGGTGATGAGGAGCCAGGGAACGCAGAAGGCGGATGCTACTGGTCCGGTGGCACCGCCTTCTGCTGCCCCTATGCCTCAGCCCCCACACAAACCTGTCAATCTTACTACAAAGGCTTCTGGCTCTGGTCAGCCTTCTAAGGCCGACAACTCTGGCGGCAGGAACGCTGCCCCGGCCCAGAAGTCTAAGAAAGTTACGGGACCGCTGTGCGTACGGGCCCAGAAGGGGGACACTGATGTCCCCCTTCAAAACAAATATGCTGCATTGGAGGAGCAGATGGAGGGGGTGGGGGTTGTCGTAGCTGGTGCTGCGGCAGCTTCTCCCCCCTCATCTCCGAGGAACCAGAGGAGGCCCGGGAGTCGACCCCCCTTCTTCGACTCATTCCAAGGCACAGGAAAAGGGGGGAAGGAACTCTTCTCCTCCACATAAAACCTAACCCTGTACTCTCTTACTTACTTACTTACGCCTGTCACCCCTACCCGGGTATAGGCCGTCGACGAGAGACCTCCAGCAACTCCTGTCCTGTGCTCCTTCGATTCTACTCCAGGTGGTTCCCAGTCTCTTGATGTCTGCTTGGAGGTCTCGACGCCAGGAGTTTCTCGGCCTACCTCTTTTCCTCTTTCCTTGGGGGTTCCATGACAATGCCTGCCTAGTGATACTGGAAGCTGGCTTTCTCAGACTGACCGATCCATCCCCATCTTCTTCGCCCAATTTCATTCTCTGCTGTTATCTGCTCTGTTCTCTCCCAGAGTCTGATGTTGCTGATCTTCTCTGGACAGTGGATTTTCAAAATTCTTCTAAGGCAACTGATCATGAAGGTCTGTACTCTGTTGACTGTGGTTTTTGTCAACCTGTGGTTTTTGTCAACCTGTACTCTCTGCTTCAGTGGAATTGTCGTGGTTTTCACACCAACTTTGAAGAATTACGCCTTCTAGTCAAGTCCTATAACCCCTCGGTAATATCTCTTCAGGAGACTTACCTGAAGACTTCTGACCCTGTCTCCTTTAATGGTTTTAATGCTATCCATAAAGGTTCTAATTCGGAGAGACGCTCGGGTGGAGTGGCTCTTCTTATAATAATAATAAAGGTAATTTGTATAGCGCCTAATCACCAAGGTGCTCTAGGCGCTTTACAATCACAGTAATGAAACAGTGAGGCAGAATACACAAACAAGCACATACAACAAAACAAAAAAATACATTAATTTACAAGGGCGAAAACTCACACCACACACTCACACACACACACACACGCATGATGAGCAACCAGTTTTTATGTAGCCGCGTTAGTGTTGACACCTGTCTTCAGGCTGTTGCAGCTCGGGTTACCTTAAAGAAGCCTATAATCAATCATATGCAGTATTTATCTGCCACCATCCCTGCGGGTCTGTTGTAATGAATTTTTTTAATTTAGTAGATCAACTGCCCCCTCCCTTTATTCTCATGGGGAATTTTAACGGTCACGCTCACCTTTGGGGTAGTGACCACTATGATGGCAGAGGTCAGATGTTAGAAGATGTTTTTCTCAACTTAACCTATGTGTCTTTAACGATGGCTCACCTACATACTCTAACCCAGGTTCAGGATCTAGTTCTGTTCTAGACCTCACTGTGTGTGATCCTTCTCTCATGCTGGATTTTGACTGGAAGGTTCACGACGACCTGTGTGGTAGTGACCACTTCCCAGTAGTCCTGTCATCGGTCAGCTGTGGGGAGGATCCGCCGGTGGGGCGCTGGAATCTCAAGAAAGCTAACTGGCCTCTGTTCGCCTCCCTCTGTCAGTCTCGTATTACAGAGGAGGTGGTCATGTCAGCTGAAGAACCTGTTTCTTCTTTTACTACTATTTTGTTGGACGTAGCGGGTGAAACCATCCCTAAAACTTCCGCATCAGTCCCTCGGAAGCCGAGAGTACCATGGTTCAATGAGGAGTGCCGCAAGGCCCAAAAAGCGCGCAAATCTGCTCAGCGTCGCAAGTGAATATTTTAACCGTTAAAAGACAGAGGGCGAAAGCCCGTTACATTTTTAAACATGAACGCCGTACTTCCTGGAGACGCTTCGTCTCATCTTTAACTTCTCGGACTCCGTCCCAGAAAGTCTGGAGGGCTGTTCGAAGAATTAGGGGCAGGGGTGTCTCGGCTTCTGTCGGCCATCTTAGAGATGGTGCCAGCTTGGTCACAGATAAAAAAGCTGTGGCCAATTCGCTTGCCTACACCATTGCCCATAATTCTTCAACAGAGCATTATTCACCCTTCTTCCAAAGAGAGAAGGAGAAGCGAGAGTCTCGTATTTGTGATTTTAAGTCCGATAACTCAGAAGACTATAATGCCCCTTTTACATTATCCGAATTGCAGCAAGCCTTGCAGAAATGTAATGACTCTGCTGCTGGCCTAGATACCATCCACTATCAATTCCTAACGCATCTGCCTGAGAGGTCACTCTTTGTACTTCTCAAGGCCTTTAACCATATCTGGAGAACTGGACATTTTCCGCCGTCTTGGCACCAGGCCGCCCTGTGGTTGTACCGATCCCCAAGCCGGGTAAGGATCCTTCCGACCCGGGCAACTACCGGCCTATCGCTTTGACATCATGTTTATGTAAAACTATGGAGCGCCTGGTCAACGCCCGCCTAGTGTGGCATCTTGAGTCACAGGGTCTCCTCACAGACCTCCAGTGCGGTTTCCGGCACTTCCGTAGTACAACTGACCATTTAGTCCACTTTGAATCATTTATTCGAGATGCTTTTGTCAACAAGCAGCATGTCTATGCAATTTTCTTCGATCTTGAGAAGGCATATGACACTACCTGGAAGTATGCCATAATGTCTGACTTGTTGGACATGGGTTTTAAAGGGCACCTGCCTGTTTTTATTCACAATTTTTTGACTAACCGGTGGTTCCATGTCCGTGTGGGCTCCACCCTCTCCGACTCCTTTGAACAGGAGATGGATGTCCCGCAGGGCAGCATTCTATCTCCTGTTTTATTTAGTATTAAAATTAATAGCATTGTAAAGGCCGTCAAGGATGATTCTGGATGCTCTTTGTTTGTTGACGACTTTGCTTTGTGCGCACGTGGTCGAGGACTTGCGTCCCTTGAGAGGCGCTTGCAGCTGTGCGTTGATCGCATCCAGCGGTGGGTGTCTCTCAATGGATTCAAGTTCTCGCCCTCCAAGACTGTGTGCATTTTACTAACCAGACGAAATTTTTTCCAGAACGTAGCCTGAGCCTTGCTGGAGTGCCGATTAAGGTGGCCGAGGAGGCAAAGTTTCTGCCGTGCGGGTCATCTTTGACAAAAGACTTACCTTCCGCAACCATATTAATTACCTTAGAACCTCTTGTCAGAAGGCTCTCGACGTTCTTCGTGTCGTCGGTCGTACTGACTGGGGTGCGGACCGTACTGTCTTACTTCGACTGTACCGGGCCCTTGTTCGGTCCAAACTGGATTACGGCTCTGTGGTGTATGGCTCAGCTTCCAAGTCTGTGCTACAGCGTCTGAACACAATTCACCATCAGGGTGTGCGGATATGTCTTGGGGCCTTCAGGATGTCTCCAGTTCCTAGTCTGTATGCCGAGGCAGGGGAGCCTTCTCTCAAGCTCCGCTGCATCCGCCTCATGCTCAGCTACGTTCTGAAACTGAAGGCCCATCCAGACAATCCTGCCTATGGTTGTGTTTTTAAACCATCATTTGCAGAGATTTACGATACCCATCCGGGAGCTGTCCGTCCACTTTCTTTCCGTGTCCGACCTCATCTGCAGGCGGCCGGAGTGGACCTGGACAGAGTTTCGGAATCCCTGCAACACATCACTCCACCCTGGCTCTTGCCAGTTCCAGACATCGTGCTGGACTTGACTGCCCACAAGAAAGACTCTACTCCACCAGCCATATACCAACAGAGCCTCAATGAACTGCTTTCAATTTTTCCTGGCTATTGTCATATCTACACGGATGGGTCAAAGTCACAGTCTGAGGATGGGAGAGTGGCTGCGGCCGCAATGTCCTCTCGCCATCCTAGACGCCCATTTAAGCACCGCCTCCCAGACCACTCATCTGTATTTAGTGCGGAACTGCAGGCGGTTCTGCTGGCACTCAGGCATGCTTATCGATCTAGAGAAAGGAACTTCCTGATTCTGTCTGACTCTCTTTCTGCCCTGCAGGCCCTTCAGGGCACGGGAAATGACCACCCACTGCTGGTGCAGATCAGAGAGCTCCACGCGGACTTGATGAAGGAATATTATGACATCATTTTTATTTGGGTCCCAGGGCATGTGGGCATCGAAGGCAACAGGATCGCAGATTCTGCTGCCAACGATGCACGCAATGACCCTGTCCCTGACACACAGACTGTTTATAGTGATTTTAGACATGTGACTAGTGCGTACGTAGCCCGAGTGGGACAAAGAGGAAGCTAACAAGCTGCATGAAGCCCTTCCTAAGTTGTCCGACGGTCTGCCTTATCGCTGTGGCAGCCGCCGTGAGGAGACTGTCCTGGCTCGGCTCCACATTGGGCACACGTATGTTACGCACTCTTATTTACTAAAACAGGAGGAGCGTCCATGGTGTTATGCCTGCGACGAACAGTACTCTGTTCAACACTTTTTGTTGTCTTGCGCTGATCTAATCGACACAAGGCATAAACATTTCACAGCAGACTCCTTGAAGGTTTTGTTGCGGGATGTGCCCCCGGACAAGATCTTCAGTTTTCTGAGAGAGTGCCATATTTTTAATAAGATTTGAGCGTTTATAGACTATGATATTTCTATTATTTTGACCTTTTTGAGAGTCTGTCTACGTTTTCTTTAAAGACCTGTGCAACATTTTAGCCTGATATATTTTTAAGGTATATTTACATCATGTCTTAAGATCTTTCTTTTAGTCTGGCTGACCAGATTCTTAACCTTCCCGCCGTGAGATGGCCTTAGTTGCCTGCTCGGCGTTAAACCCAACTAACTAACTAACTAGAATGGTGACTTTTGTTGTGTGGTGTACTGTGACTGTGCTTGCTTCAAACATGCACAGCATTCCGGTGGAATTTCTCTCAATCAGTTTCGATTTCTAGCTCAACATGAGATGGACATCATTAGGCTGACCCATGCAAGAACAAGCAGGAAGGAACATAGAATTACCATAGAGAATGACCTCCGAGTGAATAAACCAATACCGGTGTTTCAGCAACGTCAGTTGTCACTAAAGGTCACTATAACTCCCATTGCTGGAGTGAAGAGGTGTCACTTTTTTAGCACGCACGCACGCGCACTCACTCAGGGGCGGATCGGGGGGGGGGGGGGGGGGGGGGGGGCAGGGGTTCCGGACGTCCGCCCCCCCCCCCCCCAATTTTTTTTAAAATACTATAACAAAGTCAGTCCCTTTTGGGGTTTTCGGACACAACCCCTCCGCCCCCCGGGCCCCTCCCCTTCGATTTTTCCGCCTGGAAGGCAAGGTCTAGCTTCGGGGAGGCCTTTTGTATCAGGCTGAAGGTTCCCAACAAAAGTTGGAAACCCACCCACCCCACCACCTCCCTACTCCCCCCCCCCCCCCCCCCCCCCCCGAGATAACTGATCCACCCCTGACACTGATCGTTAAATCGCTGATTCGTGCCCGAAAAAAATATCTAACTTCAGTAAAAACTTGATGTTGCTGAAAGTTACCGGAACACTAGCCAAGCAACTTGATCTAATCAACAGATGATGTGTTTAATTTAGTGCTGAAAGAAAAGCCGCTCAGGATAAAAGATTATCAGTGAATATGACAGTTACTGTGACGGTCTCGGTAGCCTTTGCTAAATGGCAGTAGATTACGATATCGCTAAAGGGGATCGGTCCTTCCGACAGCCAGCGCTCTTGACCGTGTTCAGTGTTTCCAAACATTTTCATGTTGATATACTCTTATGACGTGCTGTAAATAAATTTGAATAGAACAATGATAACGGGTTTCCAGTTTGAAGTGTGGGGTATGAGACTCATTAAAATCATGTGATACCACACGGAGAACACTGGTGTACATGTGTTACGGCATAGTAGGAGGTTGATTCACCGGCGGCATGGTTAGCGCCCCGAGCTCACTGAAACACCTGCAATACGACATGAGTAGCCGGCCAAACGCTGGACAGTCACTAGTCCACCGAGTAACGATAGGGCTCGGCTGACGTCATCACGCCAGTAGTGGCGGCCATCTTGTGAGGATACCACAGGGTGACTAAGTGCTCATACGCTGTTTTTGTAAGTGTCAGGAAAGTCCTGACGTACTATAAGTAATAACAGCAAGTCTTGCCATCACTCACCGCTCACCAGAAACTGTTTTTGTTTGTTTCCAAAGAGGAATAAAAATGAAGAAAAACGTGTTGAAACACTATTTCGCTACTATCTCATGACTCTGGTATCCTCTTAAGATGGCGGCTGACGCTCCGACGCTGCTAGGCAACGCGGGAACTTCCCGAGCCCCATTGGGGTGTCCATGTGGGTGTTATAGGTATCTGCCTTAGTCGCGGGGTGCGGTGTGTGTGCACTGTTCACTTGTGTATTATTTTTCTTGCACACGCACACACAAACTACATAACACGCATGTCTGCACACATCATTTTGCGCACAATTTGTGTATTATTTGGGTGATTTGGATATCATTGTGGGGTTCATTAGGGTACTATTTGGGTAAAAAGACGAACAGATCATGGCTGCCGACCAAAGCAGACTTTTCGTCGGAAATCTAGCAGATCAAGTGACTGAGGACCTTCTTTATGAGCTATTTTTTCAGGTAACCCCCCCCCCCCCTACAACCACTTATCTTTTATATATATATTAATGCAACGATATTGCATCTGTTTAATGCAGGGCCCTTCTAATCATTTCTCATCAGCGGACGAGTGCTAACCCTTAAATTAAGCCTTAACATGTGAGAAGCAGACATTTTGCAGACGACAGATTGCGCGTGCTGCAACAATGAAACATCTAAAACAGGGACGTAGCGGGCATGAGAAAAGTAGTCCGGCGGTTACCAGAGAAAGTCGGAAAGTTTTAAAACTATTTGACGGACGATGGCGACCAGAAGCTTATTTATTGATACTAAAATGTTAAAGAATTTTAAAGAAACAACATTCACATCCAAAGACACACATACCTATGATATGCTGGCTTGGAATCAAGACTGAATTGGGAAATGTCACAATTGTTTAAATCTTCTTTCAAGTGGTCATGGGTAAACCAATCAATTAGTATGCAAACACGCCTTTCTGTAGTTAGAAGATCACAACATGTCAGAGCTGAAGATCGTTTGTTGTAGATGAGACTTGCGAAACAATATTAAAGAAGAGATATAATCCATGAAGAAATGTTCATCGCAAAAACTATGCATCTCCTGAGTCAACTTTGACAGCAGACGTTTGTGTTGCACAGGATTTTTGAAGCACATTGGTTCTTGACACATCCAGCTCAGAAAATGTCCCAAAAACTGTTTCATGCGTGCTGCAGAAGCCACAAAGTAACACGAATCAAGTTGAGTGAGTCAGTTTTAGACTTGTGGACATAAAGTACCATTAAATTTTTTAATCAAGCCTCGTGCGTGCATGATCTTTTTTGGGTAAAAAGGTGTCTGTACATCACACACTACTATGTGATAGCTTGATGTGACCAGCCGTATACCCTTATGACAATTCACAAATCAGTCACATGTTGTGTTAGCTGTCAGGTGTATTTCGGGCATGTTTAAGCCTTCATTGGCTAAGGGCTGCCTTCATCAGCGTGCTGACCCTTTTGTTTTTGTTGAGTAAACCTTTGTTGCTAGGTTTTTATGGTACTGGTAGTTTGTTTTGTGGTTCATCAGTTTGTATTGTTCAAGAGGATGTACTCTCGCTCACACTATCACTATCACTTGGAAAGGCTAGTGGGGAGTGGTGGTGTGTTCTTTTCATGTCCTGTCCTTAGTTTTGATTGTTGGTGGGGCAATTCCGTGGTTGTCTGTGGTGTTTCAGGTTCCGTCTAACGGTATTTGTAGCACCCGTTGATCATGTCTTAGGCATACAAAGCTTTGCTGTATCTGCCCTCTTTAAAACATATGAAGAGGTATTCTAGTTGTTTCCTTGCTCCCTTGTCTCTGTAAAGGCCCATGAAGTCGACCCATTCAAAGAATATCGTAGGGTTCAGTCCATTGGAGAAGATGGATGCGGCTAGTAGGATTCTGTGAACGGTGTGGGAGGTTTTTCGTCCACATGTATTTTCTTATTTTTTTGGTCATTTGTGTGCTGGTCCTATGATTTCTTGGATGTCGCTCCATAGTTCAAAAGTCTGGAGGTTTTTTTTGTTTCTGGTTCATTCCGTTTTCTTTTCCCCGTTGTTTTGGGGGTCTTTGTATTGGTTGCTGTATGGCACGCAGGGATAAGATATTTCCAATGCCAGTTGGTTTTTTTATTGGGTGGTCGTTCTGCTTCGTTTAATGTGTCATGAGGTTGTTTCCATTTGGAGTCGGCGTGCGGCTTTTATTTTGATTGAGCTAGTGGTGCCTCATGTCCTTATTGCTTTTTACCACGGCTAAATTGGTGGAGCTAGTGGTGCAGAAGTCTGTTGTGTTGATGCACTTCGACCAGTAGCTTTCGTACTTGGGCCGGCGATTTTGACACTTTACTGTTTACCAGTCACTGCTAAGTGGTGCACTGAGCTAGTGGCGCAAACAAATGTTGCCATTTTTGGTAAACATGAATACACTTGCGAAGTTTTGACACCACGACAGGTTTGCTCTCTCTCTCTCTCTCTCTCTCTCTCTCTCTCTCTCTCTCTCTCTCTCTCTCCGTAAAGCCTTTGACATGGTGAACGACATACTTATAAAGAAAATTTCCTTATACTAAAAGGGCAGCCGTGTTTTTCAAATCCTACCTAGAAAACAGAAGACAAAAAGTTCTCCTTAATGGTACATACTCTAGTCACTGCAAAGTCAAGCATGGCGTGCCCCAGGGCTCTATTTTACTTTTTTAGGCCCTCTTTTATTCTGTTTGTTCATTAACGACCTTCCACTCACAATTAACGATGATAGTATTGCATGCGATATGTTCACTGATGATGCTGCGATACACACTCCCAATAAGGATTTGTCAGTAATTAACACGCGCCTACAAAATACATTACAGGACATTAACAGCTGGTACAGTCTGCAGACAGTCCTCAACAATGCTGCCAGACTTGTTTTTGGCAAATCTAAAATGGACCATGTAACCCTCCTACTTCAGGAATTGCACTGGCTACCCATTCAGTTTAGAGTCGAGTACAAGATTGCGGTCCTGGCTTTTCGCTGCTTTGATGGATCCCTACCGCCATACCTCTCATCCCTCCTCAACATCTATCAGCCCTCCCGTTCCCTTCGTTCCTGCTCTGAGAAGCGTTTCCGTGTCCCCAGCTTTTCCTCTAAGCGGTTTGGCTGCCGGACATTCCAGTATCAAGCCCCTGTTGTCTGGAACTCACTTCCCCTACACCTCCGGAATGCTGAAAACATTGACGTCTTTAAGACCCAACTTAAAACCTACTTCTTTCAGCTTGCGTACCATTAATCCACAGATTGTGTGTGCGTGTGTGTGATGATGGTTTGGTCTGCATACATATGGTTTTGTTATGTGTGTTTTAGTTGTATGTGCGTGCGTAGATTAGAAGTGCATAGATTAGACTTTTTTAAAGGTAGTGAGATACATTTTTTGTAACGCGCTTAGAGCCCACTGCTCCTGGGGATTCAGCGCGATATAAATGCTCTTTATTATTATTTTTATTATTACAGTAACAATTCCATGATCTTAAACCCTGCAAAGACTGAATGTATGATTGTAAGTACCCGCCAAAAGCACCAGCTCGGCTCTCTCTCACTCAGCTTGTCCCTTCAAGGCAAATCTATCAGCCAGGTAACGAAACATCGTCTTCTCGGTGTTACTGTAGATAACCAGTTTGTAACGATTGTGGTTGTGTTGTTCTGTGAGAGCGTGCATGCATAAATCGTAGGAAGCGATCCGATGTTTTATTTGAGCTATCATAATTACGAATCACGTACCTTTTCAGTGAATTTCACTTTCGTTTATGAATAGTGCGGTATTGATTATCTTTTGACACACGTAGTTGAGTCCCGAAGAGTCTAGAAGCCGCTCGAGTATTCACTGTTTACTGCGCGCGTGTAGTTTAGCAGTCAGTATTGGTACACCAGTCGCGCACTTTCCGGAGAAAGCGGGCAAGGTCATGACCTGTCTGGCCTACTTTTGTGTGACATCATAGCGCGCCGGGATTTTC
Source organism: Semisulcospira habei (assembly GCA_036245525.1). Lineage (NCBI taxonomy): Eukaryota > Metazoa > Mollusca > Gastropoda > Semisulcospiridae > Semisulcospira > Semisulcospira habei. The sequence goes on from BTPG01000006.1 coordinate 154,228,232, forward strand.
CTACATAGGGGCTGGTAAATAGCAGCCAGATGTTTACAGAACATTCCAGTGAAATGTTTATTCATTGATATTTAGGAGTTTTAGTTGCGTATTTTGTTCTGATTGGTTGTTTTATTAAATATGAACTTAGGCAATTTTTCTGGAAAGTATGTTACTATAAAAGAGTCGTGCTGGGAAGCTCATGCGTACATTGTTCAGTTGTAAAATTGCGATGTAACAGCGTCGGTACATTGTTCAGTTGTATAATTGCAGTGTATCGTAAGCACATTGACTTTGAGCTACGCAAGATATCGTGCTTCATTGTCAGTGACGGAGTTATGCAGTGTATGGTGATGTACATTGTATGAGAGGCGCATTGTGTCAAAGTGTGGACATTTTGCAGAGAAGACATTGTTGGTGCATTTGTGAACGTATTTTGTGGAGATCGCATCGCTGTAATAAAATATTGTTGGAACTGTTACTCCAGTGTTGCAGTGTTGATTCTAGAGCGCGTTTTGCGCGATTTCTCGCAATATTATGCTCCAAATCGCAAAAAAAAACACCGATAGCGCGGCCGAAGAATCGCAGAAAAAAGAAACTGGATGCTTTTTTGCACGACCAGCGTGGCCGCACCGCTGCTGCGTAAAAGCCTGCTCGAGCGTCTTGGTGCAGTGTGGCCTGAGTCGAGCCAGGGCAATTTCACTATTATTCACCTGTTTAACACGAACACAGATTCCATTCACAGAAAACCAATTCACGTGTCGCTCTCGCGCTGTGGAAGTACACATGACAGATCAGAGCGAACTGTAGTCTGTGATTGGCTGAATAGCCTTCGGCTGTTGTAATCTGTCTTCTCATTGGCTAGCATTTCTGTACTGTATTCATGTTGTATCATTCGTGTACCAACACAACCCTTTTACCGATGCGGGATTGTACTTCAGCCTGTGTTGCTTTTACCTGAGGATTGTAACTTAGTATGGATTTTACCTGATGGATTTACATTAAATACTCGAGCTGTACATGTTTCCTTGTGTTTTCCTAGCGAGCTGAAGGTATGCATAGAAAGTACGATAATGTCGTGCACTTTTAACCTGGTATTCATTCACGCACACGCCTTACACACTTTCTCCTTGAGGGCCGTGATCAATTTTGAGGCCATATTGGTTAACACGAAATACGGTTAACACGAAGTGATTTTCCGCCATGTCCCCAGAAATTCGTGTTAAGCGGAATCCACTGTATGTATGAATGTGTGTATATATGTCGTTTTAAAGTAAGCAGTGCAACGCGATTTGAGGGCCTCCCTTTTACACCTTGAGGGGCTCCCTTTTTTGATTAGAGGGATCCTTTGGGCTCACTTTTCTGAAATCCTAGAATCAACACTGGTGTTGTCTACAACCTTAAGCCATGTGTGACGGATTGCAGCTGAATGAAGTTTCTTTAAAAGAACCTTACGTGCGTGCCGTCTGGTGTGATACCATACTACGACCATGATTCTACCACATAACACAGTTTAAATGGCAATGCCATCTTAGTAATATATGCAAGACAATATCAAAGAAACTGTTTATTTTATCAAAGTTAAAACATATAGCTAATGTACAAACACGAAAACTATTCTTCAACACCCACATCAGGTCACATATAGATTATGCTTCTACGGTGTGGGATGGCGCAAGCGAGGCCCAGTTAAAGAGGCTGAACTCTCTTCAGCGTAGAGCCGTGAAGCTTATCCTTTCATACCCTAACTCAACAACGGATAATAAACTGAAAACCTTAGAAATTCTCCCCTTGAAAAACCACTTATTATACAAAAGGGAATAATGATGTTCAGAGTATTGAATAACAGACTCCCCGAGTATATTAAAAAACAATGTTTTCCCTCCCAGCATCAACATACTCCAGATCAAGGCAGTCCATTACTGTGCCACGACCTAGAATCAACCTCTATAAGACAAGTTTAGCGTTCTCAGGTGCTAGCATGGGAGCACATTACCCAAAAATGTTACAACATCAACAACGCTTTCGTCTTTAAAACCGGTCACTTCAAGTGCCTCACCTCATCATCGTAAGATTTTCACAGCAGCCTACACTTGCAGTGTATGATTTTCCCAGGTTTCTAACTCTTCAATTCAGTTATATCTTCAGCTAATACAAGATGCTAATACTGCACGTATTGTGTGTTTGTGCTTGTGTTTATGAATGTATGTAATATGTATGGATATGTACACTTTTACAACTGTGTGTATGTGTGAGATTTTCTATGTTTATTTCCACTTCTTCAATGATTTCTTTTTTTAAAGTTTATATTTCATTTTTTTGTTCATTTTATATTTTGTTTTTCCCAATTTAAAGATAGTATTTTGTGATTTGTGCATTATATAAGATTAGCAATGGCAAGTTCGAAAATGGTTTCACCAAAACTTTCACCGTTGTAAAATAAAGAATCATTGTCATTCTCTCTCTCTCTCTCTCTCTCTCTCTCTCTCTCTCTCTCTCTCTCTCTCTCTCTCTCTCTCTCTCTCTCTCTCTCTCTCTCTCTTTTCTTTTTCTTTTTTTTTTTGTCCAAAAAGTACTCCGGTGGTCGCCGGAGCGCCAGAGTGGCCCGCTACATCCCTGCTAAAGGTGTGATGAAAAAGTATATTATATGTATACATGCTTCAAGCAAACTCACAGGGTTGAGAGTGAGGCCCAAATCACTGTCACTGTTTCAGTTTTAACTGAATGTGCTTTTGACTTTAAAACGTACAACTACAATATATTATTATTATGTCATGTCATGTCTTAGGATACCAGTTGCATCTTATGTTACTTCTCATAATTAATATGTAGCAAAGAAGGTGTCTCTGCAAATGTGGAAAAGGCGTTACATACAATATATCATTGTTTGTTTATAAATTTCTTTGATCGCAGGTTGGACCATTGGAAAAGGTCATTCGTCCTAACAAGAAAAATGGACAGACAGCGAAGTTTGCATTTGTTGACTTTGTGCATCCAGAGTCTGTTAGCTATGCTATTCAGGTCCTGGATGGGATCAAGCTTTTTGGAGAGCACCTGCGTCTAAAGGGCCCTGAGAACAACAATAGTGTTCGCTCAATGTCCAGGTCACCAAACCGCTATACTCATACGTCTGCCTCGCCAGCCCCTTCACACAGCAGCCATTCCAGTTCTAGAAGCAGACCTGAATCTCATCGGCCGCGTTCACACCACAGCCAGAAACAGTCACATGGGCATGACCTGTCTCACCATAGCCATGACAGGGCACATCATAACAATGACCAATTACACCACAAATATGGTCGGTCTTCTCGAAGTCATGAACGGGCACATCATGCAAGTCATGACCGATCGCAATATAGTCATGATTGGTCTTACCATGGGACAGACCAGACCCACCGTAGTCATGACAGGTCTTATCATAGGACAGGCCGGTCTCATTGTCGTGATAAGGGTATGTCACGCCACAATCATGACTGGTCTTGTCATGATGAAGACGGGAGAAAAAGAAAGTCCCTGCCATCTCATCCTTCCCGCTCCTCACAATTAGATAATGGGCATCAGCACAAGAGGTCATTGATTCAGCATCCAGCACCAAATAATGACAAGGGATTACCAGGTGTGCCATACATTGCTCCAATGGACCACTTCATTCAGTCATTAAATAACACAGAGGCTGACAACGGTCCTGACAAGCAACCACAATCTGTGGACAACAAAAGGTCAGCTCAGAAAGTGTGATTGGCATATAAGTATAATATATTCCAACAAATATTATGCAAATTAGCCCCTTTGTGCATGCAGCCACCAGTACTGCATGGTTGCAGCCACCGATACTGGTTGCATGAACACGGAGGTTATATGTTATTAAACTGCATTTTTGGGCTGATGTGCAAAGCATAAGTGAAAATCAAACTTTAACGTTGGCATTTTTTGGAGACTATTCAAACCACAGTCCTCCATTGTCAGCCATCCGTCGTCTTGTCATCCGTAGTAAACTTTAACGTTGGCATTTTCTTGGAGACTATTCAAAACACAGTCTTCAAACTTGGTCCAAGGATACTTTGTGGCAAGACCTTTCTAAACATACCAATATGAGTGACCTCCCTTAATGGTCAAGATCACAGGGGATCAGGAAATAAATGAACAAGAAAGGCAAAGCCCTTATGGCTCTCATGTATGACCGATCCACACACGTTACAAGAGAGATGGCTTCTGCACTAACAAAATCCCTATTTTCTGAAATTTAATCAGTTTTCACATATCTGTGAAACCCCCGTGACCCTTGACTTTTGCGATGAGTCAACTAAATTAGGATATATAGGAAGGTCTTATCGTCAGCTACCTACATGTGTCAAATCTGATTGAAAAGTTTACAATGTTGATAATAACTACAATTATTGGCATTTTATACACATTTGTCAACCTCTTGCAACCCTTGACCTCTTCCGAGGGGTCATCCAAATTAGTATGCATAGATAGGTCTTGCCACCAGGTATCTCTGTAGCAAGTTTGGGTTTGAAGTTGTGAATAGTAATTGAGAAAAAAACTTTCTTGTCAAAATATGGCTATTTTTTACTTATTTCCTGAGCTCTTGTGACCCTTGACCTTTTCGAGGGGTCATCCAAATTAGTATGCATAGATAGGTCTTACCAACAGGTATCTCTGTAGCATGTTTGGGTTTGAAGTTGTGAATAGTAATTGAGAAAAAACATCTTTTGTCAAAATATGGTGATTTTGGACCTATTTCTTGAGCTCTTGTGGCCCTTGACCTTTCTGAGTGATCAACCAAATTAATGTGCGTATAAAGGTCTTACCATCAGGTATCTTTGTACCAAGTTTGGATTTGAAGTTGTGAATAGTATTTGAGAAAAAATAAATAATGTCCCAAAATATATATTTTTGATATAATTATTTTCTGATTCCCTGTGACCTTGACCTTTTTCTGAGAGGTCACTGAAATTGGTATGTTTAGAAAGGTCTTGCCACAAAGTATCCTTGGGCCAACTTTGAAGACTGTAGCTTGAATAGTCTTCTAGAAAATGCCAACGTTAAAGTTTACGATGGACGACGGCGGACGACGGATGGATGACCACTGGCCCAGAACATGGACTCACTTTTGCTTCGCACGTGAGCCAAAACTGACCGTGTTTTGACAAAATTGATTTCTTTGCTCAAATACTATTTACAACTTCAAAACCAAACTTGGTACAAAGATACCTCATGGTAAGACCTTTCTTTGCATACTAATTTGGTTGACCCATCGGAAAGGTCAAGGGTCACAAGAGCTCAGGAAATTGGTCAAAAATGGTCATAGTTTGACAAAAGTTGTTTTTTTCTCAAATACTATTTACAACTTCAAACCCAAACTTGGTACAGAGATACCTGATCATAAGTCCTTCCTGTGCATATTAATTTGGATGACCCTCAGAAAGGTCAAGGGTCACAAGGGAGCAGGAGATAGGTCACAAAACTTGTTTTTTCTCCAATACTATTTACAGCTTCCATCCCAAACCTGATACAGAGGTACCTGACGGTAAGACCTTCCTTTGCATGCTAATTTGGATGACCTCGTGAAAGGTCAAAGATCACAAGAAATCAGCAAATGATGTGAAAAATGTCTTTTATTTTTGTAGAATTTTAATTTTTATTAGGATTTTTGCAAAACCTTTAAACCAAATTTGGCAGATAGGTAGATGATGATAAAAGCTTTCTATGCATACTAGTTTGTTTCACTACCAGTACTGAAATAGGTCAAGGGTCATGGGAGGTTGACAAAAGTGTAAATGTGTAAACTTTGAGAAAACATGGATTTTGTGGGTACAAATGCTAACCCTTCCCTTATGTTAGAACATGAGAACACTTGCTTATTTCAGGGACCTGTTGGAAGGTCAAGGTCACAAAGGTCATTAATTATGTGGATCAGTCATGCACATGAGCCTTGAGAGCTTTGCCATTCTTGTTGTTTATGTATGTATGCATGCCATCTGGCTTCATGTTTTGATATTTTGTTTTGTCATGTTCTCTGATCTTTGCTCATTGCCCTGTGGTTTTGCAGCTTCATGGATTAGCAGTTTGGCTGTCTTTTGTTTCTTTTTTACTAGGTCTGTATAGCACATAGGTGTAATGTTTTCAGATATGTGTATGGTAAAGCCCTGGACCAAGTTTTGAGGCAACATCTGATAGATTTTACTGGTTGCAGGAGAAGGATATAACTTGTTAGTTCAACTTAAGAGCAATGCCTGATTAGCTTCAGCAACAGGTCAGGGGCTGCCATTGAAATATGTTTTAAATTATTTAAAGTGGTCATTGTTTTATTTTAAATTTTACTATATAATTTCTTAAGAAACGTAATATCCGTCACCAGTTTTGATTTCAGGGTTGAACTCTCTGTTGGCCCACAAGGGGACAATCCATAGCAGCCATCTGCGGAAGAACAGAACATTGTTGGTTCCAGTGGTTTCAGATGCCAGCCATAATCAGCTAGGGCTTCAACAGCGAGGAAATAAGCAGCAAAGATTATAATGGACAGTAGTCACTTTGTTTTTGGTCTGCCAGCACAACCATCTCGGTGAATCCATGGACCCAGTGTGCAAGCAGTCCTTGTGCCAGTGTTGGCAGAGTTTGGTCTGCTTGCTGGTGACATTGGCCCATGGATTTTTGCTGTGTGGGAACATGTAGTATTTTACAGTGGAATCCAGTTAATGTTCTATGCTTCATTCCTATATTTCATTCCTGACTTAAACAGCATACATTACAGTATATGGACATGAATCCGTGGAAAGTAGCATGAAGATTCATACGTTTATAAGGAAAGTTTGGGGCCTTAATTACTGTAACCCATGTTGGGTCAGACTTATAAATCACTGAGCCTTTAGATCAAAACACCCAAGTTTGGCCCATTGAGCACTGTAAATTACACTTAAGGGGACAGATCTACACAACGTTGAACTATCATGATTATATCTTTGTGCTGTAGAGTGTCCGAGCTCAACTGATTAATAGTGATAGGTGTCAGTATTGTTCAACCTGTACTGTAAGGAACTCGGTGGTCAGTGCTATTTTAATGTCACAAATTTATCTTATCATCATGGATTATCATGGATGAAGAGGACACATACTGATTGTGGTGATCAATTTTTCTTGCACTGCCACTCGTTTATTAAATGCTTGTGACATGGAGTCCTTTTTTGATAGTATTGTCACCATATTTAATTTGTATAAATTGTCTTTGTGTGTGTAAGAGAGAGAAGGAGACGGTTCTAAACAGAGGCCATTTACACTTGCTCATTAACCCAGGTTCAACCTCAGTTCAAACCAGGTCGGTGTGTGGGTTGGAGGAGGGTAGAGTTCAACCCTGCTCTGAAGCAGGTTTCAGCTGGGGATGGATTTAAACCACATTCCATTCTGCGTCATCACTGTGTTGAAATTGGATGTGACGTCTCTGGTGAGAATTTCAATACACAACCGATTTCCTAGCCCTGAAGTCCATTGTGCACAGTGAAACAAACCCTATAGTTGTTCCCATGGGTTCTCATCTAAGTTTGTGCTGAGGAAGCTCATTATGAGATTGTGGCACAGTTTGCCACCACCAGTCTTGAGACCATGGCAGAGACCAAATGCTTTTGATAATTAAATATGTGATTACCAAACTGACAATGTTAGAACACTGTTAATCAACAACATTGTCATAAAAAGTCATGATCTGTAAAAACATTTCTTCTTCTTTCTAAACTTTGCTGTATGAGGAGCTTGAATCTCATGTTCTGAATCATCTCTTTCTGTGCTGCAAGGAATTTGTTTCTTAGAAAAGGTTGGTCACCATCCAAATGCAGAAGCCAAAAGAACATGATGAGCAACATGCCCCCTAGAGGGGGCAGCATAATGCATTCCTAAGAGACCAAAAGGGTTGACTTCCAGTGCATTCCTAAGATGTTTTGTCAGGGTCATGCAGGCCAAGAAACCTGGTTTCAAATGCAAGTGTAAACGCATCAACCCAGGTTCAACCCAGGTCGAACTTTACTCACATCCAGCCAAGTTGCAAGTGTAAATGGCTTCACAGTCTTTAAAAGGTTCTGTTTCAAATGGAGTAAAATAGGTCTATTGTAGAACCTAGGGACATAGAAAATTCAGACATGTATACAGTTCCTTAAATTATACATATTACATGTATTTGAATTGTTGCCATGTGATATTGTTAGCCACAGGATGTTGGTATGTTCAACTTTTGATTTTGAAATAAAAATGCTATGGCACTTGCTCTGTACTGTGTGTGAACATAACTAGTATGACATCGGTTCTTGTGTGTGTGCATTTAACCCATTACATCCTGAGGCTGATTTTTTTAAAACCACTTATTGTCCTATGAAGGCTACATTACAAATTAGGAGATATATCAACCATTTTAGTTCAGAATAGCTTGGCACTACCCTTAAACTATTATAGTCAAATTTATGTCAAGCAATGGGTGTATCAGGATGAAAAGAGTTAATACAGCACCTTGTCTGTGATGTGTGTAAGTTTGTGTTTTAAGAAATCATTTACTTGTATCTGTTTAATTGTTTAAGGTCCATGACATTTCATCGAATGACATTTCATAGATGGCACATTTTATCGGAAAAAAACATCAAATGGTAACCCCCTCCCCTTCTACAACAATGACACATTGCTTCTACAAAATTGTTATATGATGAATTGTCATGTCTTTGAATTGTCTTCAATGAATTGTCAGGCACCTATTGTTTGTTATCGTTTCATTTCTTACTCGTATTCTAAAGCATAAAGGTGAGATTCAGTCTTTTTGTTCTGTTCTACACATGTTTTTAAAAACACTTTCCAAGAACCAGTTAGGGCCCTGAGCTCACTAAATCAGTTTGTGCAGTTTGAACTCCCTCAGCCCAGGGCCTATATAAGGCATGCAACACCTGTAGAGTCCAGTCCAGTGCCATCCGTGAACAGAGCAAAATATACATTGAAGTCACAAGGGAACTCCTGTCGGCTTTACCTAGGCCTACACCAGAACTAATCCTGTAGCAGACGATATTTACAAATAATCGGCCGGAACATTTGAGAGCCACACTTCATGCATGCATTTCCTAACAGCAGTTGTCACAGCCCTATTCCATAGGCACAAATGGAGCGTGGCTGTTGAATGTATCGTCCAGTTATATGTCAGCATCATCTGCTACGGGGTAAGTTCATGTGCAGGCCTACGTAAAGTTGATATGGGTTCACTTGTGACTGCAGTGTATCTCATGTTCTGTGTGCACTGGACATGACTGGGTGCTTTATATAGGCCATGGGCTGACAGAGATCACTAAATTGAAACTGTGCCAACTCGGGGAGTGGCTTGACCGACTTGGTGGCAAATGTATAGTAATGGGCCTCTGTCGGTCTGGATCAATGCATCCTAGTTGTTCTGATATGATTGCCTGCTCAGCTGGATTTGAAGCAGCATCTTTTGTGATTGTAGAGGCCAATGCATGAGTGGCAGTCCCCGTTGCAAAGGTCACAAATGTACTTGGTCTCTGGTCTGATGGAGTTGTTGCACTCCTTTCTGCATGCCCGCTTGTCTGCTGCTGCTTTCGACATCTCTTCCGCTGACGAGGTGTTGGTGGAGGATACTTCTCCACTTTGCATGGTCATCCGCAAGGTGTTCCCAGGACCCAGGGTCAATGTCCAGTGCTCTCATGTCCCTCTTTGCAGACATCTACAAATCATAGTGTTTCTTCTCCCAGCTGCCAGTTCTCCATAGAGGATGTATTTTGGGATGCAGCCATCTTCCATGCGGTGAACGTGGCCGAGCCAGCGCAGTCTGCATTGTCCGAGTAGGGTGAACATGTTGGAAAGGCCAGTGCGTGATAGGACTTCGGTGTTGGTCACTCTATCTTGCCAAGATATGCCCAGGATACGGTGGATTCTTCTCAGGTGGAAGGTGTTGAGTCTTTTCTCCTTTCTAGCATATGTGGTCCATGCCTCGCTGCCATATAGCAGTGTGCTGATGATGCAGGCATTGTACACAGCCATCTTTGTTTTCACAGTCAGCTTGGGATTTGTCCACACTCGAGTTGTGAGGTGTGCAAGAGTTGCAGCAGCCTTCCCAATCCTCTTGTTGATCTCGATGTCCAGAGAGAGGTTATCGGTGAGGGTGGACCCAAGGTACGTGAACTGGTGGACGACGTCGAGCTCGTAGTTGTCAATGGCGATGAATGGCAGTATCTCTGTGTCCTGTCCCAGGACGTTCGTCTTCTGTAGACTGATAGTCAGTCCGAAGTCCTTGCAAGCCTGGGAGAATCGGTCCATCGGTGACTGTAGTTCCTGCTAGGTATGGGTCGAAACTGCCGAATCGTTGGCGAACAGCATGTCCCTGATGAGGGCTTTGCATATCCTTGTCTTGGCTTTGAGGCAGGCAAGGTTGAAAAACCTGCCATCTGATCTGGTTCGCAGGTAGATTCCTTCTGTTGCATTACCAAAGGCACGCTTGAGCAGTACAGCGAAGAAGATCCCAAAGAGAGTAGGGGCCAGGACGCAGCCTTGTTTGACTGCGGCATACGTCAAAGGGTTCGGATGTGCTGCTGTTGAACTGCACTGTCCCCTTCATGTTGGTGTGGAAGGATTCTATCATACTCTGCAGTTTGGGCAGGCATCCAATCTTTGAGAGGATCTTGAACAGGCTGTCTCTACTGACCAGGTTGAAGGCTTTGGTGAGGTCAATAAAAGGGACACACAGATGCATGTGTTGTTCCCTGCACTTCTCCTGGAATTGACGGAGGGAGAAGACCATGCTGACCGCTCGGCTTGGAAGCCACACTGTGACTCGGGATAGACACGTTCTGCCAGCTTCTGCAAACAGATCAAGATGACCCGGGCAAAGACTTTGCCGACAATGCTGAGAAGGGAGATGCCTCTATAGTTGTTAAAGTCGCTTCTCTCGCCAATGTTCTTGTGGAGGGTGGTGATCTTGGCATCCCTCATGTCTTGTGGTACCTCTCCTTCCTGCCAGCACTGGAGTAGGACCTCATGCGGAGGGAGAAGGAGGGTGGCCTTGCAGTTCTTGATCAAATCTGGGGGGATCCCATCGTTGCCTGAGGCTTTGCCAAGAGTCAAGCTGACAATGGCTTTGCTGAGCTCCTCTATTGTTGGCACTGCATCTAGCTCATCTGTTACAGGCAGGCACTCTATGGCATCAAGAGCTGATGGGATCACAGGCCACGGACCACAGTGCTGTTTCCGTACTGTCCAGTCTCTTAGCCTTAGTCAGTCCCAGGCATCCCCTAATATTTCAATCCCCTAAAAAACACTAGCGCCCACCAGCTGCACATTTGTCATGCACAAAATAACCAAAAAAACAGCACATTGACAGTCTCATTTCTTAGCTATGAACCTGATTCCTTACCAACCCCACACCCAAGCACAGCTGAAATCAGCATGCCCCTCAAATCACTATGTCAAAGGCAACTCAAAATAGGCCCACAATTGTCCACTGGATAAGTTCAGGATGGTATGAATCAAAGCACCAAACATGTCTCCTCTCAGCTAACCACAAATTTCCAGCAAATTCCAACATTCAGCCCAACTGCAAATTTTCAAACAAGGCAAAAATTATTTTTAAAAACACGGGGCCTCTTACTGCCTGAACTTCCAAATTTAAATGTATAACGTGACCTGTCACAACGTTCTGTCTGGAGTAGAGGTCAGAATAGTGTTCCACCCATCTCTCCAGCTTCTGCCCTTTGTCCATAATAACTTCCTCGGTGGAGGGGGTGGGGGGGGGGGGGCCGTCTTGTTTTGGGTTGGTCCTAATGCCGTCATACATTCCTCTGATGTTACCTGTAACAGCTGCAATCTGGATGTTCTCATTGAGCTCTGTCCAGTACTTGTTAGCACAACGCCTGGCAGTCTATTTGACCTTGCTCCTGGCAACCTTGAGAACGTGCAGATTCTTTTTGCTGGGTGACTGTGTTTAGCAAGGGCAGTTCGCTTGGCTGTGATGATGGGGGACATCTCGGTCGACTTGGCCTCGTACTGGTCTTGTGTCTTCGAGATCCTCTTCCCAAAGGTGGCCAAGGCTGTGCGGTGTATGGTGTCCTGCAGGGCTTTCCACTTCTCTGTGGCAGAGTCAGAGTCACTGGGCTGTGAGGTTTCAAGTTCCTTCTGGAAGGCCTCTGCAAACTGCTCCACGAGGTTGGGCTGGGACATTTTGCTGACATCGATGCGAGGTTTCCCTAGCTGCTTGGTGCGATGGAACTTCTTCGGTTGCAGCCTGATCTTGCAACACACCAAAGAATGGTCTGTGTCACAGTCCATGCTATGGTAAGAGCGTGTGTGGAGAACGTTCTTCAAGTTGGTGTGCCTGTCCAGGATCAGATCCAGTTGGTGCCAGTGCTTGGAGCGCGGGTGTCTCCAGGAGACCTTGTGCTGTGTCTTGGTTTTGAAGTAGGAGTTGGTGATGCACAGGCTGTGGTACTGGTAGGTGCACATCTCGAGCAGCCGCTGCCCATTTTCATTCATCTTGCCCACACCAAACTGGCCGAGGCAGGAAGGCCAGGAGTTGTGGTCTGCGCCAACTCTGGCATTGAAGTCGCCAAGTATAACAATCTGTTCCTTGCTTGGGACGCTCCTGATGATAGTCGTGATGTTCTCGTAGAACTCATCTTTAGCGTCTGGCGTGGCGAGCAGTGTCGGTGCGTACGCGCTGACAAGGGTAACGGGGCCCTCGGTGGTGTTGAGGCGAAGAGTGAAGAGACGCTCTGAGCCCTTGCTGTCTGGTTCAACCATACTCAGCATGTAGTTCCTCACTGCAAAGCCTACTCGAGGATCCATACTCTCTCTGCTCGTCAGAACTCTTCCCCTACCAATAGAACGTATAGTCCTCCTTTAGTGTGCCAGCATCCGCTAGCCAAGTTTCCTGAACGGTGGCTATGTCTACACTGAGTCTCTTGAGCTCGTCGTTGATGACTGCGGTTTTCCTGGCATCGCTGATGTCAAGCTTTTCAAAAAGTCCAGTCGGCATTGTCCGGACATTCCAACTCCCCAGTTTTAGAGCTGGCCTCTTTCTTCCCAGTTTTAGTGTTGGTCTCTTTCTTTCTCTACTGTTGTTGCCTGGTGCAAGGTTGCAATCTGCTGTTAGGATGGTTCAAAATCTCCATGCACCCAATGAAGAAAGCAGACCGTGGTGGGACAGCACCTTACTGGCTGGGAGCTGCCCAGTAGCTGTCCAGTGAGATCTGAGAATCTCTCCCACCATCAGGAGCGACCCCTGGCAACGCGCTCAACTCCAATTGAGTGATGGCATATAACCGGTATCTGCTGCTCCCCGTGTTGTGTCTACGCCAAAGGCGAAGCTGGAATGTCCTCTCCAGGTTGTAGTTGTGGGTGAACACTGTTCGGATGCAAACCTGGGCGGTGTGATATGGAGGACAGGCTGTTGCCGATGCAGCACGTCCCCCCCCCCCCCTCTCCACGACGCTGATGGATCCAAAGGAACGGCAGAGCCATTACAGTTTGGTGCCATCACAGGAGCTGCCAGAACGAAGTTGAATGCAACAACGGACTGTGTTAGGGGCTCCAACTCTGGATTTTTCCACGAGGTTTACTCCTGATGCTTTTTTCATGTCAGGATATGACCACAAGGCAGCAGAGGTTTTGATTCAGAGTTTTTCTTCTCCTAGAAGGGCTGCCATCCAAGGCTTACGACTAGTCCCATCTGCCCGAGACTGTGGTGGGCGGGGACGCGGCCTAACTCCATGAAGTCCTAAGGACTTGCCCACTGCACGTATGTATATCGGAGCCCTAACTGGGTTCTCGAAAATTTTCAAACACAAATGTGGGACGGAACAAAAAGACACAATTTCAGCTTTAAAGCCATTCGACTCCCGAGCCATGTGCAGGTCCCTGCAGTCAGATGCCCACCCTGCATAGAGACTGTAGAACATACCAGGAACAAAGATTTAAATGAATTCATTGATTACTTCCTGAGAATTCGTTTATCAGCTTTTTACTTTTATATCCATAATAAAAAGAAATATTTGTCACTGTGGTACGAGAACTGATGCTAGTCGATCCCATAGCAGCATTTGGTCTAGTGCCTGTGCCTGAAGATAGTCGAAAACGTTCTCATATGGTGCTAGTGCCTGAAGATAGTCGAAAACGTTCTCATATGGTTCAAATTGTTCCGCTTCGTCCTTCCCAAGTGGTCAATTTCGCTTTAGCTCATTGAAACAAAATGTCGGACGACAACACGCTTTGGGTCGGTGGACTAGCTGAAGAAGTGACGGAGGACCTTCTCTTTGAATTATTTCTACAGGTTGATTGTGGGGGTTTTGTGGCTCTGACTATTTGCTTTTGTACTGCCTTCGCCATTTTCTCTATTTGAGCTACATTTTTTAGCCTTTGAACCGCTTTTCTTACTGTGTTCCACATTCAGTTCGTAATTTGCTGCACGTACTTGTAAATTACAAACTTCAAAGTAATAAAAGAAAGAAAAAGCTCACTATCTTATAACATCTGTGATCGCTTGTAAACTAAAATTTCTCCTACTTTGACAAAAGCTATGTATTTTGTTCTTTAAATTTTCGATGTGACTCTTGGTCGAGTCTGCTGAATAGGTTACAGTTAGTGAGTTACGCTTTACACTTACAGAAAAGTTACAGTAAATGCACACTTCTTGTCTTGCTGCTATCGGCAACAAATTGATGTACACTTATTTTGTTTATGGTTGCTTTTATTAGTTCAGTATTTTGGCCTGTCTACATTATACTTATAGTCTTATTTTCTCAAACAGGCAGGGCCACTTGAGAAAGTCTTTCGACCCAAAGAAAAAGATGGAACACCTAAAAGGTTTGCTTTTGTGGAGTTTGTGCACCCAGAGTCTGTCCCTTACGCCATGCAAGTCATGGAGGGCATCAGGCTGTATGGTCAGAACTTGAGACTGAAGGCTCGAACAGGCTCCCAGCATGATGCTAATGTGCACACTTCTAGCCCTGGTCAGAATATGAATCTGTACTCTGACTACTCATCATCACCACAAACTCACAATTTCCCAGGGTCCAGAAATGGACCAGAGTTCCAGCGGTCACGGTCGTATCATGGACAGGAACAGATGAAACGAGGGCCCCCTTCAGGCCCTTCTCCTTTGGCAATGGCTGGTAATGGTCATCTCAAACCTGCACCACAGCGATCAGTATCCGGTGGGGAGGATGGACAGTCCTTTAATGGTCCAGGCAACCCTCTCATCCAACCTTTCAGCATTATGGGACCCATGGCACCACACATGCAGCCTCAGAACATGGCTGGGCGCAGGTTAGTTGTGTCTTGCCCATTTCTTGTCGTGCAGTCGGCCATAATGATGTGTTTGCTGTTTCCTCACCTGTGAAGAAACAGCTCAGCACTTTAAAATTGTAATTAGCTCTCTTCACTATTTGCAATTGCATGCAAGTATATGGTCAAGAGTACGACTAGGCGTCGAGTGCCGGTTTCGCTACCTGACTGACAAAACAAAGCCTTCAAACTCAAAATCAGGCATGCATCTCACACAACCATATCACAACTGGTTAGAAATTGAACATACCTTCTAATCCTGTGTCATTTTTGCATACATCCAATGGGATAAAAGAGTTATTCATTGTTTTGTGCGATCGAGCGGCGGAAGCCAAAATTTCTAAACGTGACATCACTCAACGTGTGTTCGCTTTCAGATAAAGAATTCCGGGGAATGAAATAGAATTTCGAAACCAAGTTTAGGCCTATAAAGAGCCAATGCAAGCTACTATTTTGTTACCATATCGTCGAGTTTTACATGTGTCTAAGTTTAAAGTAGTTTGAGGGCAAGTAAATGCTAGAATGAACATAACGCGTGTCGTCCATTTCACACGTGCAAATCTCGCTGTGAACCGGAACACAAAAAAAAATGTACCGTGAGGCACCTACTTAACAACTAGATAACATTACTCTTCATTCTGATTACCGTAAACAAATTCGAAATCCTTTTGAGAATTGAAAGAAGGCTGCGTTTTAATAATAATAATATATAATAATACCATTTTAAACTTCTTCAACCCAAAAGTTGTACATTTTGTGTTACGTTCAATCACCGGGAAAAATCTCGCAATCATCAACGCGCGTGATTTTCTGGAATCGTCGGCCATTTTGAGATTTACGTTTGGTCAGTCCTACATACCTGATATCTACAGGTGACATCGATGGAGCAGGGAAGTGACCAAGTTGAAGGTAAGTTTTGGTTGTAAATGGTTATGTTCATGCAAAATTGATGACTGAGCACCATAAATGTTTAAAACAAGCAATGTAAGTGTACTGTTTTTCTAATTACTTCAAATGAATGTTGACGCAAACAAATGTAAAATCAATCGGCTCAATGACCGCGTGTTTTGAACAAAGGAAGAAAACATTACTTGATGGAATTTGCCTCCATCCGACGATGACGGTTTAGTTTTGGTTGTAACAGTTATGTTCAAGTTTCTGAATGCTATATTCAGTATTTCAAAGGATAAAACAGAACAAGTAATGTATGTTCGGATTAGTTTTGTAGCGCAGAAACACTTTGAAACAATAATTATTACCTTTTAGTTTACCGTCACCTTGCCGTTGTGTCCGCTGTACATAACTTTACACATGGTTGAAGGTTGTCAGCGTTATGTTCAGGCAATTACAGCGTTATTTTCAAAGATTAAAAAGAACACTACGTATCACACATTTTCGTGGATTCCGTATTGTTGTCTTTATCCTTCCTGATATAAAAAATAGAGTAAATGTCTTTTGCTCCTGCTGTTTGATTGTTCATAACTTTATACAGTTTGGCCAGGTAAATCTTTATGTAAAGTTATGTTCAAACCATGAGTTTTGCATTTTGGGGGAAGGACAAGTCATACATTTTTTTTTACCAATTTTTGTTGGTAGGAAGAAATTTTGTGCTAATTTGATTTATACTTCGGGTCATAGATTATGAGTTGCTGAATTATAGCTTTTGTACATAACATGACGCAGTGCAAAAGGAAACAGACATAGCACCTTCAATCAAAAAATGGTCGTTTTTCTTATCTTAAGCTGTGATAATGTTCCCATTGTCTTTATGTACTTTATATTATTGTTTCTTTATTATGTAACATAAGATTAAGTAAGAATAACCCTGTTCTGGCAGTATTGGACTGAACATAACATGACGTAACACTTAGGGTGGTTGGGTTGGAAAGTTCTGTTACACTGTGCTTCATGCTATTTTTGTATGGTTTAGTGTTCTATGATAAGTACAGATAGTCTGTGCATTTTTTAAACAACTTTTCTGCACCCAAGAAATGACAATTTTTATGAAATGCCTTGAACATAACTTGACAACAGTTATGTTGTCAAGTTATGTACAGTTAAAACAGTGCTCATCTAACATTTTCCTTCATAGTGACAGTCTGTTTTAAAGTGGAAGACTGGTTTGATTATTTTAGTCTATTGTAACTAATGTACAAACTATTATTCTAGCTAGATGACTATGAACATAACTTGACAAACTAGACTGACATGTAAAGTGTAAAGTTATGTTCATTACTGTAGCACAATTCCTAGTATACTGTCTTTCGGATACCCACTTTGCTAGTTGTTATTTATCAAAATACAGCTTGGGTACTAAAATATAAATTGTTAAACCCAGAATATACATTTTTCTGTTTTAAATAGTTTGTACATAACATGACAACATCATGTGTTGTCAAGTTATGTTCAACCACAGTTATGTTTGGTTCACACATTGTCTTCCAAGTTACAGTCTGATCATGCCTTTTACTCTTTGTTGTGCTGGCCAAGCTTGATAGCTGCCATATATATCATAATTTAATAATAACCAGCCATTTTAGTACAAAGCTGTTGAAAAATAACCAGACATATTAGGCTGATGCTAGCTAAAAACAAATCGCAAACATGGGCACAAATTGAAATTATTTGACCCTCTCTGTTTCAGTTCTTCGGGATTTGTTCCTGAATCGAAAGTTTCCGAAGCTAAAGGGTCTTTCCCAGCAGTGAAAGCACCCAGAAAATGGATGCTAAACACGTGTCGTGGTGCAGTACCCTGGCAGGTTGTACCCTGGTGAGCAAGATTATGTCAGCATACTTGTGCTTATGAATGATAGCAGCCAGGAATCTTTTTAAAGTATTTGAAACCAGAAAAATGTGGATTTTGAACATGTTTTACCTCCATTTAAGTTTGAGATGGAGACATTAAAAAATTATAAAAGGTTGTAATGTATGGCCCGAAACAAGTGGGACTGGTTGTCACTGGCAATAAAGAAAAGGAGTTTGAAGTTTCCTTAGGAAACTTGATCAGCAGGAAGCTTGTTATGGGTTGCTTCAAGAAAGCGCTGTGATCATTATGCAACATAAATAAAGCAGTCTCTTTTTCTGTTTCAGGAGTGATTGTCGGAGTAGATCCTCTGAGGGTCAAATTCCTCAAGCCTCACCAGACAAAACAAGGACTATTTGTTTACCCTGAAATAGATGACATCTAAGAAGTAGGGGATGATATGATTGTAGCGTCAGCTGTAGATTTCCTGCCACTCTCCAACAGTGCACGCGAGTGGAGAGTGGTTGGGTTTGATCAATTTTAATTTGTTTCTGCCATGTTTAGCTCAAGTATGAAGCTAACTAAAGTGAGTACTTTCTGTGCCAGTGGTCTGCTGAAAACCATTGGTCGTGGTAAACTTAGGTAAATTGGTGCTAGATTATATTTGTTTGAAAGTTTGGTGCATTCTCACATTGAAAGCGAGTCTGAACTAAAGTCAGTGCACCAGTTTACTTACCTTGGCTGCATTATCACGTCGGACGCCAAGCTGGACAAGGAGCTTGACAGCAGGCTGGCAAAAGCGAACAGCGCTTTCGGGCGACTTTTCAAGCGGGTGTGGCACAATCAACAGCTGAAAACAGGCACCAAGATCAGCGTGTACAGAGCTGTGGTCCTCACCACCCTGCTGTATGGTTCCGAGTCCTGGGCCCTCTACCGCAGCCAACTACGACTCCTCGAACGCTTCCACCAGCGCTGCCTGCGAACCATCCTGGGCATTCACTGGAGTGACTATGTCACCAACGTCGAGGTCCTTGAACAGGCTGAAACTGTGAGCATCGAGGCTTTGCTGCTGCGGACACAGCTCCGCTGGGCGGGGCATGTCTCCAGGATGGAGGATCATCGCCTACCAAAGATCACCCTGTTCGGCGAGCTTGCTACTGGACACCGTGACAGAGGGGCACCAAAGAAGAGATACAAAGACTGTCTCAAGAAGTCACTTAGTGCCTGCCAAATCGACCACCACCAGTGGTCTTCGCTTGCTGCGGACCGTGACACCTGGCGCTCCACCATTTACAAGGCAGCTGTCTCCTTTGAGGACTCTCGCAGAGCTAGCCTTAAGGACAAGCGGCTCAGGAGAAAAAACAGAGATGCCGCAGCTCAGAACCCCGGCCATACCTTCCCCTGCAGCCACTGCGGTCGAACCTGCCTGTCTCGGATTGGCCTCCGCAGCCACGAACAAGCCTGCAGACGTCGTGGGCAACTCCTATAAAATCTTCGTTCGCGAAGTCAAGCCAAGAGAGATATTTGTTTGAAAGTGGTACAGAAAAGTGTTTCTTTGCGGAGGTATTTGGGCAAAAGGTAGGCTCCGATGTCACACAGCCCATAGCAAGCATGAGCAATAGCTGTCAGTTTTCAAGAGTGTTAAATGTATTGTTGGTGTTCTAAAATGTATTGAAAGTTTAAACTTTTTTCAGTTGGTGCATTCTCACATTGTGGAACCACATTGTGCAGAGATTTGAACCCCATGTTGTAAAGTTATGTACAAACATATACAGATTTGTTTTGCTATTTGCGTTAAACATTGTAGACACAATTATTAAAACTGGTAAATGCTGGGGTTTACTGACCACATAATTTGATGTAATTTTCCATTTTTATCGTTTATTTTGACTTCAGTGTTGATAATACCAACATGTTCAGTTGTAAAGTTATGTTCAAACTTGCCATTTTCACACATTATTCCCTTGTATTATCAATTTCAAACCTGATAATTACATCACTGCTGTTCTGTAGTGTAGTAGAAAGCTACAGGTGATTGTGATTTTTATTTTCTGGTTCTTGTCCATTTGTGGAGGCACTTTTTTGCTGAAATTTGAAGCTCGTGGTGTAAAGTTATGTACAAACAATTACAATATGTATTTGCTGCTTTCATTACTTGTTTAGACACAATTTTGGGATAAATAAAAGTGTATTTGTTAAAAACACATCACTTGAGTAGTGTTTTGTTATTTTGGGATTTATGCATGTTAGTTAAAGAGCCTCAAGTTTGTTCGTCACGGTGTAAAGTTATGTTCAAGCATTGTGTGTTTCTTGTTTTTAGCCTTCATTTCATTCCATGTTGTGAATGGTGTATTTTTCCTAAATTATTCTGTAATCTACAAGAGTTTAGTACACAATAAAGGGAAAACACACCATCTTAATTGACTTTCTTTGCTGTGTTGTCAAGGATTTCAAACTTTTTGTTCATAAGCAAGTTGTCCAATTTTTTTTAAAAGTTTATAGCTACTGTGTTCACACTTATCTCAATTAGGATAGTTTAGAATCTATCACTGTGCAATTGAAATTGTGTGTTTAATACCACACACAATTTTTTAAATATAATTTATGCAATTTTTTAGCATAAATGTATAGCTGAGTGTAAAGTTATGTTCAAACAATTTCAGTGTTGCACCATTGTGTATCTATTCACGCCATCAAACTTTCTTTGAAGTTTAAGCATAGCCTAGTAAGGAAAGAACAACATGATAATTTTATACAGCATGAATCTACTTTGTGAAAGCTAGAAATGTGTTTTATAAATGTGTGACGGTGTAAATGTTATGTACAAACCATAACGGTTTTTCGCCAATTACACCCAAACGACTGCTCATGGGGAAATTCTTTTTGGGGGGCATGTTACTTATGACTAAACACATCACAATGATGCAAAATGATGCTCATATGTTTAAGTTAAACATCAGAGACCCATGTCACACTCTTTGGACACCCAGTCATACTCTTGACCATATATTATGATTAACTGCTTTTTCACATGTAGTCTCAGAATGTGGCTAGGTGCAAGCTAAATGATAAATGATGGGTCATGGAGATCTGTTGCCAGCTGCAGAAAACTTTTCCAAGCCATTAACTGCCAACCAGCTGTCTCTCAGCATTGTACTTTGCAGTGAGATTTTTTTCGTGGGGCTAGAATTGGCTCACAGTCACTAGGACTGTGACAGGCAGATACCGGCTATTGCAGATTACATGTCATACATGTATGCAGTTTGACTCTGAAATGATGCCTCTTGCTGAAACCACTTTGAGGCTGGTTGGGGCTACAGCCGGATTTCCTGATTCAATTTTTTTTTTTTTTTTTTAATTCACTTAAAAAGTGCCCCAAGACCCTCGCTTCTGGATTCAACTTGTTTTTTCGGTCCCACCCATGCATTAGATTAATACAGATTTCAGAAACACAATCTGTGTCCACTGGCAGGGAAGGGGTTAAATTCATGTTTTGCCTTATTCAAATTATTTGCCGTCGCCTGCAAGCTATGTTGACCACTAGTGTTCTTTTTTTTTAGTCCACTCATACAAAATACAAGACTCTCCTTATTGCACTTTTTACTGTTGAAAGTAGTGTCTTGACAGCATAGAGTCAACCATTTCTACAGCAAGTGTAGAGCTATAATAGTTCCTCTCCCCATCCACCTTGTGTGTGGAATGTACAAAACAGCTTAGCTATCTGCCCCCTTCCCCCATTGTTTGCACTTTTTAAAACACTGAATTATGTATGTCAGCCCTGACATGGTACAAGATTTGGCGCGACCTGAATAGTTTTTGGGTGCCATCAAAGACAATTATTATAATATATTTGGTGCCATATATAGCTTGACCTGTGCCTCTAGGTTGCCTTATGGTCAATCTGTTCCATTTCCTAAATTTATTTTTGTATTTTTAGACTTAGAGGATAGCTTCCTAATTTGGAAATTTTAATATTATTTTGAACTGTATTCTAACCATATATTCTCTGTGTACAGGGATCGAGTGTTGCGTCAGCAAGCCATCAGTTTCCAGGCCCACTCAGCCATAAACGCACAGAATCCATACGGTGGTTACAATTACGAACAGACTTTGGGCGGCTATGGACATTCACTCAGGCAACAACAGCCACAACCTTGGAATCCTAACCAGCCACATCGGCAGCAATTTTTCTGAATGTAGTGTAATGTTCTGTATCACTTTCAGTTTCACTCTCAGATTTCACAAATGCAGCACATCTTTGTTGTGTTAAAGTTGTGTAGAAAGTGCTGCATACAACTTACAAGAGATGAGGGAAGTGTCTCTGAACAGCCTGATGTTTGAGGGCACCAAGCTGTCCAGACACTTGAGTTCAGCTGTCATGATCGTCATATCTTCTATAGATGCTAGAAGTAAAGGAGTCTTGCATGTTGTGAAGGGATGCAAAGCTGATCAGATGCTACTCTTTAGCAATCATGTCCCCTGTTTGAGATGCTGAAAGTGAAGGGGTCATGTATGTTCTGGATGTTTGGATAGCTTGATCTGCTTCTTTTTTTTTTTGGCTAAGAAGTACCCAACGGAGAAAGAAACATGCTTAGAAAAGACAGTTACAACACAAATTTATTAATATTTCGGGTACATACCCTTTGTCAAAATAGACAAACAAATAGAGAGATCAGTCGCTACTTAGTACTTATCTTCTTTTCAATCACAGAAGGAATGTGGCAACTTCTCATATCTCATGTCAAGTTGGGGCTCTTTGGCATTAAATTAATAAAGATTTCAGAAACAATCTGTGTCCACTGGTGGGGAAGGGGTTAAATTCAGTTGCCACATTCCTTCTGCGATTGAAAAGAAGATAAGTAGTGACTGATCTCTCTATTTGTTTGTCTATTTTGACAAAGGGTATTTACCCGAAATATTAATAAATTGTGTTGTAACTGTCTTTTCTAAGCGTGTTTCTTTCTCCGTTGGGAACTTCTTTGCATTTTACATGTTAGGCAGTCACCTTTTTGGTCTGGATTGACTTTTTTTGTTTGGCTGTATGATTAATTGATATTGGCTATATTTGTGTGAGAGAAAGAGAGAGTTCAATTTTAAAGTGTCATTGACTGATGTAAAAAAAAAAAAAAAAAAATTCTTTTCTTATTAAGGCTGATTTTGTTGTTCAGATCTACTTAACATTTCAGTGAATTGAAATGTGAAGATTTGGCAGTTGATTTAAGCTATATCTTGTCAAAGTGCATTAAAAAAAACCTATTTTTTGTTTCATGGGAAGTGTCAGCTTTATGCAGCTTTTCAAAATGAAAGTATGGCAGCACTTGGTATGTACATGTAACCTGTTGCATGCATTTTTGAAAAAATATATTTATAATACATTTTCAGCATCACACTTGTTCATGTGAATTCATTTTATAATTCTTTTTTTTAAGACTTCTGGATGGCACATAGGAAAAGCACTGTTCAGACTATTTCATGTCGGATAGTATGCAGTTTTATGTTCTTGTTGGCTTGTTTTTTTTGTTTGTTTTTTTCAACTGGGTTGATTTGTCAAATTAAGAAAAGAAGTACCCAACGGAGAAAGAAACACGCTTAGAAAAGACGGGTACAACACAATTTATTAATATTTCGGGTAAATACCCTTTGTCAAAATAGACAAACAGAGAGATTAGCCGCTACTTATCTTTATTGGCAGAAGGAGTGTGGCAACTGAAGGAGGCGACGTAAAATAAAAGAAAAGGAAGAACAAAAGTGCGGAAAAAGTAAAAATGACGTCAACGAAAAATCTTGAGAGAGACTCGGAAAGAACCTGAACACAAGAGACAAGAGTATGTGCAAGCACGTGCAGGAGCGAGCGAAAGAAAAGGCGTGTAGATGAGGCCAGAGAGAAAGAGAGAGAACGAACGGGGATTACCCTTGGGCATGAAGTAGGCTGAGTGTCTAATACACAAAGCCTGCTAAACACCAACCCGAAGGCAAACTTTATATCACCTTCAAGTTGAGGACTACCTCGGGGAAAAACGGGAGGACCCCGGGAAAAAAAACCCAGCATTTAACACGGTACACAACAAGGAATAAGTCATGAAAACAAAAACAAAGCAAAAAATCAAATTCAGTAAGAGAATAATTAGGTATAAGTGGAGAGTAGGTAGTTGTGAAACCGTCTTCAAGGGTAACTAAAAGAATAATAAAAAAATAAGGAGGGATGGGGGGGGGGGGAGGAAAAAGAGGGCTAGAGAGAAGTGTTAAGTGGGGGGAAGAGAGAGAGGGGGGGGGGGGGAAAGGGGTGGGGTGGGGGCGGAAGACAACCAGCCAGAGCCACCAGCCCCACCCAACAAGCACCCACCAGCTCACAGAAAAACACACAGGCACGCAACAAGATGACCAAATACATCCCCAAGGGATGCACACGATTGCCCGCCCTAAAACCGCATATTACTCCGTGAGCCGGAGACCGGGCGCCCGACAGGGAAGGGCAAGGGATCCAACTAAATGTTCGGCCAGCGCTGAGCAAAGTCCCCAAGGGAAATGTATAAATCAACCAGCGCCAACCTCACCTAACTGGTTAGTGAGTAGTAAAACAGTGAGGTAAAGGTACAGTTAGCAGACACAAGCAAGGTAAAAAATGTTAATCTTTCATATTCATCCCGAGTGGCGCCACAGTGCCCAGTTTATTAATCAGAAATTTTTCACGGTCTTTACTGGCCCAGACATTACTGGCTTGCATAAGCCAGAGGCCTTTAACCCGAATGTCCGAGACGGAGTGGTCGGCCTGATTGAAATGTCGTCCGACCGGTCTGTTGTATTGGTACTTGACAGACTGAAGATGTTCTTTGAAACGGTCGTTGATGGTTCTTTCCGTCTCTCCAACATAGAGTTGGCCGCATTTCACACAGGAGATGACATAAATCACGTTGGTGGTTTGACACGTGAAGTATCTATGTTGAATTTGTAACGTGGACCAATCACCACGGTTGAAGGGCAAATAAAAGGACACGTCTTGCAATTAGGAACATTGCACGGAGTGGAGCCGGAGGGTCTGGTGGTATGACGAGGCTTGAGAGTAGAGCGAACAAGCATGTCCCGCAAATTAATATCCCTCTTGAAAGCTACCAACGGAGGTTCAGAAAAGATGGCAGCAGATTCTTGACTGGATGACAAAAGACCCCAGTTAGAAAGAAGGATTTTACGAACCGGATTGGTGTGGGGATGGTAGATTATGGTTACGATAGGCCTGTCACTATCAGCGGTAGGTTTAGTCTGCAGTGTACTCGCGCGACTAAGTTTTTGAACTGTTTGGAGAGATCCTTGAACAACAGTATGTGGGTAATGTCTGTCGATGAAAAATCCAGCCATTTCTTTGGATTGAACATCAAAATCTGATTCTTCGGAACATATTCTTTTTAGCCGAAGAAACTGGGAATAAGGGATGCTGTTTTTAGTTTTGGGGTTGTGAGAAGATCGGTAGTCGAGGTAGGAATGTGAGTCGGTAGGCTAGGTTTGTATTTTTACTTTTTCCGCACTTTTGTTCTTCCTTTTCTTTTATTTTACGTCACCTCCTTCAGTTGCCACATTCCTTCTGCCAATGAAGATAAGTAGCGGCTAATCTCTCTGTTTGTTTGTTTGTCTATTTTGACAAAGGGTATTTACCCGAAATATTAATAAATTGTGTTGTACCCGTCTTTTCTAAGCATGTTTCTTTCTCCGTTGGGTACTTCTTTGCATATTACACGCTTGGCAGTCACCTTTTTGGTCTGGATTGTCAAATTAAGGTATTTTTCCATCATGATAAAGTTTTTCACAATAGATAATCATTTTAATTTATATCCACATTTTTAGACGATGACTGGGAGATCACTACAGCTTGAAAATATGAAACAAGTTACAACTTCCAGTTTAGAAACTAGAAGGAAAAACCCAAGAAGGGACATTTTACATGAGGAATTTTCTGCAGAACTGTTATCAGTTGACTTACACTTTGTAAAAAATGTACATTTGCAGCTATTTATCTATAGATGTTATTATATTACAGTTACTTGTTTTTTTTTAATGCTGCTTATACAGTCAAGCCTTCTGTAGCGGCCACTTTTAATTATATAGTGGTCGCTTGTCAATTCCAGCCACCCAAGAGGTATATGTACCTTTCACTTTTGGCTCCCGTGTGAGGCATAAGTGAGTCGATGTTCTGGGCCATCGGTTGTTAGTCTGTTCGCCGTTGTCCGTGGTAAACTTTAACGTTGGCATTTTCTGGGAGACTATGCCACAGTCTTCAAACTTGGCCCAAGAACACTTTGTGGCAAGACCTTTTTAAACATACCAATTTGAGTGACCTCTCTCAAAGGTCAAGTTCAAAGGGGTCAAAAAATAGTTTTAAAATAGCTATATTTTGACAAAATGTATGTTTTCTCAAATACTCTTCACAATTTCAAACCCAACTGGGCACAGAGACCTGGTGGTAAGACTTTTATTCATATTCATTTGGTTGACCCTTCAGTAAGCACGTGGCAAAGAAATGCTACAGTAGAATGTGAGGGAGAGGGATTGGCTGGAACTAGTTTGGTCTCTTGAGGTATGGCTTTTTCAGGCTTTACTGATATGTATGCGAATTTGGATGACCCCTCAAAAAGGTCAAGGGTCACAAGAGATCAGCAGATGATGTGCAAAAAGTCTATTTTTTGGTAGAATTTTAGTTTTATCAGCATTTTTGCGAACTTTCGACCAAGTTTGGCAGAAAGGAGCTGATGATAAAACCTTTCTATGCATACTAATTTGGTTCACTACTCACAAAGATCAAGGGGCATTGGAGGTTGATAAAAGTGAAGAATGAGTACATTTTGAGAAAACATGGATTTTTCAGGTACAAAAGCTAACCATTTTCTTTTATTTTAGAACATTTGAACACTTGCTTATTTAAGTGACCTGTTGGAAAGGTCGAGCTTACGAAGGTCAGTTTAATTATGTGAACCGATCAAGCACGTAAAGCCTTAATGGCTTTGATATTCTTGTTGATATATCATGAAGACCGCTTATAAAATGGTCACCTGTCTATATTGGCTGCATCTGTCTTGTCCCTTAGCTGCCTGTTATGTGCAGGTTTGACTGTATTTCACACATAAAATTCATTGCCATCAAATGTGTTAACTGATGAGAATCTGTTGAATTTAACTTTTAGGAATGCTGATGATGTGCTGATTTTTTTAATTCAAATTTGCAGCTTTTTCTATATAGATCTATTGTGTAGTTTTATATCAGTGTGTGTGACTTAAACTCCCAGAACTAAATGACTTCCATTCTATCAAATTGAATCTATTGAGTTCTGGGAGTTTAGAGCTCGAGAGCTTGAGGTAGGGAGGCTATATTCAACTTCAGGCATACTCATGTATGTCCACTTTATGTTTTGCATTCACCATTAAAACATGTATGTACCGAAATGCATGCATGTTTTCTTCTGACTTAATCCTGGGGTTACACATTCTGAGAATTTTACTTTTATGGGAACACAGAACAACACTCATTTTGGTACTCCTGTTAAATTTGAAATACCTTCTGAGTTTTGTTGATTGCACAAACTATTGCTGCAGCATGTGGCCATAATCAGGTTTAGTCAGTAAATAAGGAAAATAAAATTGAAACCCCTCAGAAAATTGTTTCAGTTATTTGCCTGTGCGTGTAAAGGAAAAAGATAGAAAATGGTATCTTCAGTGTTGTGTGCAAGAAATGTTAAGCACAGAACATTACATGGGGGGGACATAGCCAGTGTGGCCAACTTTCACTTTCACACACCCCCCCCCCCCCCCCCCCCCCCCCCCGCGCGGGTTGTCTCCCTTGGCCCGCTATGCGTGGCGAGCCTGGGGAGACAACCAGTGAAGACAGCTCCGCGATGGCATAGCTCCGCGGCCTTCACTGTTGAGGACTCTGAGTCTGATGTCAAGTCTGTTTTTCAGCATCTAAACATTAGAAAATCCGCTGGACCTGCCAATGTGTCTCCCTGTGTGTTGAAGCACTGTGCAGATCAGCTCGCCGGTGTGTTTTCTGACATCTTTAATATGTCATTCAGTTGGCGTAAAGTGCCAAACTGCTTCAAACGATCCACAATAATTCCAGTCCCAAAGAAAACCAAAGTGACATGTCTAAACGACTACAGTCCAGTGGCTTTAACCAGTGTTGACATGAAATCACTTGAGGGTCTTGTCTTGTGTTTCATGAAGTCACTTATTGACCCGTGTTTCGACCCACATCAGGTTGCCTATAGAGGGAACAGATCCGTAGAGGACGCTGTCTCTTTGGCTCTATTTCATGTTCTTCAGCACCTAGAGCAACCTAACACATGCGCACACGTTCTCTTCGTAGATTATAGCAGTGCCTTTAACACTATTGTCCCTTCCAAGTTTTTTGATAAGCTACAACAGATTGGTTCTTTTCCACAGTCTATTTGCTTATGGCTGCTCGACTTTCTCCTGGATCGTCCGCAGGTCGTTAAAGTGGGTGACCGGGTGTTCTCCTGTATTTCCCTGTCCACGGGCACCCCTCAGGGGTGCGTTTTGTCTCCTTTCTTACAACTGTAGAGCAAGTTGGGAGGGCATGCAAATGTTTAAGTTTGCTGATGATGCCACAGTGGAGGGAATGATTAAAAAAAATGATGAATCCCAGTACCGGGAGCAGGTCGATCAGCTTGTGCAGTGGAGTGACCAGAACAATCTGGAACTCTGTCGGTAAGACAAAAGAGCTGATAGTGGATTTTAGACGCAACAAAACTGTCCTCCGCCCCCCCCCCCCCCCCCTCTTGTAGTTCACCATCAGACCGTAGAAACTGTTCAGCATTTTAAATTTCTGGGAACCACCATCTCTGATGATCTTAAATGGGAACAAAACACAAAAGAAAGCACAGCAGTGCCTTTATTTTTGAGAAGGCTGAGGGCCTTTTGGTGTGAGCAGAACTGGCATGGAGCACTTCTACCGGGCTGACATTCTCCATTGCGGTCTGGTATGGCAGTGCGTCTGCACGGGAAAAACACAGACTGAACCGAGTTGTCAGGATGGCATCCAAAATAGTCGGCAAAGATATGCCAAGTCTTGACTGTGTACCAACAGCGGCTGCTTAGGCGGCAGGGCTTATTGCATGCGACACTACACACCCGGCTAACTGTCTCTTAGTGCTTCTGTCTGGTCGCCCCTACTCTGCTCTCAAAGCACGGACAAACAGTTTTTATCCTATTGCTGTCTGAGCCCTTTCAGTGTTATAAGCGTGCGATGATGTGCTCTGTGGGCCGATCATAGAGTTTCATTGCCGAGGCCAACTGATGTTTGCATGAATGACCGAGTGAGAGTGCGTATGTGCATGGAATCATGTGGCCGGCCTACAGAGCACTTCGCCAACCCTTTGGCTGTTGGTGGTGTTTGGTCGAGCTAACTCCATGAGTCTCCTCCCCCAGCAGAGCGCACCCCCAATGGTTGAGAGAATAGTGTATAGCAGTATTAGCCTAGTCATATGATATATATTAACCAGTTTTACACCCAACTGTGATCACTAAATTAGTGACATTTACTCCAAGATGTTCTGCTTTCATTTTAAATGATATACCTTTAATTTCGATTTCCTAGACTAATAGGCGTGTGTGTTTGTGTGTGTGGAAGATGAGCATGGGTGTGTATCGGGTATGCATTGGTTTGTGATATTAGTTGTTTAGTTTTAAATTTTTTACAGTGTGTGTAGGGCATTGGATTTGTGTGATAGAGTATTAATTATTTTTTATTTGTTGACTGTGATGTTTGTAATTGTAACGACACCAACACACATTCCTATGTCTTATGTTCTTAAGGCAAATGGCAATATCTATCTATTGGATTGTTTGAGATGAATCAGAAGCTCAGCTTGGCCCACTGAGTCTGTCATCACAATGCTTTACAATTTGTGCTAGATTCTAATTTTAGTGCATGTCCAAAGAAAGTTGAAGACTTTTTTTGCGTTAGCGGCTTGGGTGTTTGTAGCAGTTTTAATTACTTACTTACGCCTGTCACCCCTCCCAGGGTATAGGCTGTTGACGAGAGTCCTCCAGCGACTCCTGTCCTGTGCTTCTCCTTTGATTTTACTCCAGGTGATTCTCAGTCTATTGATGTCTGCTTGGAAGTCTCGACGCCAGGTCCCCCACCCGGGTCTGCCCTGGGGGACTTGGGTGAGGTTAACTACTTTTTAGTTCCCAGGGTCACCCTGGTCAGCCCCACAGGGTGGGTTTTCTCCTCTATTCTGGGGCATGTGTTTCTATCTACCCTTGGTCCATTCACCTGTATTTTCCTTTTTAAAAGCCCCCACCCGGGTCTGCCCTGGGGGACTTGGGTGGGGTTAGGTACTTTTTAGTTCCCAGGGTCACCCTGGTCAGCCCCACAGGGTGAGTTTTTCTCTCTATTCTGGGGCATGTGTTTCTGTCTACCCGACGTCCATTCACCTGTATTTGCCTTTTTAAAACTCTCCCTACTGTCTGCACTGCCTGTAGCTCTTGATATTGGATGTGTGTTGCTAAATGGTCTTAGCTTTATTTAGGCCCCATGTATTAGGTTTATTTAATGTATTTGACTGGCTGGCGACATACATTCAATGTTCTGTTTAGTTGTTTTTTTTTCACAAGCAGTGCAGGCACGTCCTGAGAAAGCCTTGTTGCTGTCGGGACGTTAAGCAATGTACAATCAATCCTTTTTAAAACTCTCCCTACTGTCTACCCCACCCGGGTCTGCCCTGGGGGACTTGGGTGGGGTTAGGTATTTTTTAGTTCCCAGGGTCACCCTGGTCAGCCCCACAGGGTGGGTTTTTCTCTCTATTCTGGGGCATGTGTTTCTGTCTACCCTTTGTCCATTCACCTGTATTTGCCTTTTTAAAACTCTCCCTACTGTCTGCACTGCCTGTAGCTCTTGATATTGGATGTGTGTTGCTAAATGGTCTTAGCTTTATTTAGGCCCCGTGTGTTAGGTTTATTTAACGTATTTGACCGGCTGGCGACATACATTCAGTGTTCTGTTTCTTTTTTATTTTTTCACAAGCAGTGCAGGCACGTCCTGAGAAAGCCTTGTTGCTGTCGGGACGTTAAGCAATGTACAATCAATCAATCAATCTCCCTACTGTCTGCGCTGCCTGTAGCTCTTGATATTGGATGTGTGTTGCTAAATGGTCTTAGCTTTATTTAGGCCCCATGTTGTAGGTTTATTTGACGTATTGGACTGGCTGGCGACATACATTCAATGTTCTGTTAATTTTTTTTTAACAAGCAGTGCAGGCACGTCCTGCCCTGTGGGGCTGACCAGGGTGACCCTGGGAACTAAAAAGTAGTTAACCCCACCCAAGTCCCCCAGGGCAGACCCGGGTGGGGGTCCTACTGGCCATAGACCGGGTCATGAAGAGGACCACTGAGCAGATTGATTGATTTGATTGTACATTGTTTAACGTCCCGACAACAACAAGACTTTCTCAGAACGTGCCTGCACTGCTTGCGAAAAAAACAACAACTAAACAGAACATTGAATGTATGTCGCCAGCCGGTCCAATACGTTAAATAAACCTAAGACATGGGGCCTAAATAAAGCTAAGACCATTTAGCAACACACATCCAATATCAAGAGCTACAGGCAGCGCAGACAGTAGGTAGAGTTTTAAAAAGGCAAATACAGGTGAACGGACCAAGGGTAGACAGAAACACATGCCCCAGAATAGAGAGGAAAACCCACCCTGTGGGGCTGACCAGGGTGACCCTGGGAACTAAAAAGTAGTTAACCCAAGACCCTCAGGGCAGACCCGGGTGGGTTTGATTGATTGATTGTACATTGCTTAACGTCCCGACAGCAACAAGACTTTTTCAGGACGTGCCTGCCCTTCTTGTGAAAAAATACCAAAACTAAACAGAACATTGAATTATGTCGCCAGTAGGTCCAATACCGATACGTTAAATAAACCTACGAAATGGGGCCTAAATAAAGCTAAGACCATTTAACAACACGCATCCAATATCAAGAGCTACAGGCAGTGCAGACAGTAGGGAGAGTTTAAAAAAGAAAAATAAAGGTGAATGAACCAAGGGTAAACAGAAAAACATGCCCCAGAATCAGACCAGAGTTGGGGACCACTGAGCAGAGAAGAAGCGGAATTCAGTGGACGCTGTGGACACAGCTTGACGACCTCGATTTTGCAGATGACTTGGCTTTACTGTCCCACACTCATCAACAAATGCATGACAAGACCACGAGGCTTGCTGACATCTCGTCCCAAGTGGGCCTCACCATCCACAAACAGACAACAAAGACAATGAGGTTGAACGCAACCAGGGAAGAATCAGTCTTGCTTGCTGGCACCCCGTTGGAGGAGGTGGAGTCCTTCACCTATCTCGGGAGCATCATCGACAAAAAAAGGCGGCACTGATGCAGATGTAAGAGCACGAATCAGTAAAGCAAGAGCAGCCTTTCTTCGGTTGAAAAAAGTGTGAAGTTCCAGAGAGTTGTCACAACGCACCAAAGTCCGGATTTTCAACTCAAACGTAAAAGCAGTTCTCCTATATGGAGCAGAGACTTGGAGGTTGACAAAAACCACAGTCAACAGAGTACATATTTTCATAAACAGCTAGTTGCCTTAGAATAATCTTGAAAATCCACTGGCCAGAGAAGATCAGCAACGTCAGACTCTGGGAGAGAACACAGCAGACAACAGCAGAGAATGAAATTGGGCGAAGAAGATGGGGATGGATTGGTCAGTCTTAGAAAGCCAGTTTCCAGTATCACTAGGCAGGCATTGTCATGGAACCCCCAGGGAAAGAGGCAGGCCGAGAAACACCTGGCGTCGATTGATTGTACATTGCTTAACATCCCGACAGCAACAAGACTTTCTCAGTGTTGCTAAATGGTCTTAGCTTTATTTAGGCCCCAATGACGTAGGTTTATTTAACGTATTTGGACCGGCTGGCGACATACATTCAATATTCTGTTTTCACAAGCAGTGCAGGCACGTCCTGAGAAAGCCTTGTTGCTGTCGGGACGTTAAGCAATGTACAATCAATCTATGGCCAGTAGGAAGAGGAACTTAGCAGACACTCCTGCCTGACGCCGGTTCTGATCTGGAGCTCCCTGGTGAACTGCCCTTCGTGGATCACGCGACATGTCATGCCATCGTAGCTGCTCTTGATCAGGCAGACGAGCTTTGTGGGTACACCATAGTGTCGTGGGAGTTTCCACAAAGTCTCTCGGTCCACACTGTCAAATGCTTTCTCGTAATCAACAAAGTTGACGTAAGCGCAGAGCTCCACTCCAGAGACTGTTCCACGATGATGCGGAGAGTGGCGATCTGGTCTGTACATGAACGTTTTTTTTTTTCTTTTTTTCTTCTGAATCCTGCTTGCTGGTATCTCCGCTGAGGGTCGACGGAGCTCTTCATTCTCTCCAGGATGATCCTGTTGAAGACCTTTCCTGGTACTGACAGCAAGGTGATTCCTCTGTAGTCTGAACACTTGCTGAGGTTGCCTTTCTTGTCAGCCGGCATCACCTCCTCTTTCCAGATCTTTCCAAACAGTGGGTACAGCAGCTCTACTGTTGTCTCTAGGTCTGATTTCAGAGCCTCCGATGGGATGCCATCTGGCCCTGCTGCTTTGCCGTTCTTCAAAAATGCCACTGCTCTTCTGATCTCTTCCCGGCTGGGTCTGTCACAGCTAATGGGTAGGCCAGTCTCTGCTGGCTGGATGTCTGGGGGGGGGGAGGGGGGGTCGGGTGGGGTGGGTCGGTTCAGTAACTCTTCAAAATACTCGGCCCATCTGTCGAGTTGGTCTCCTCTGTCTGCAATAGACCCCACCCGGGTCTGCCCTGGGGGACTTGGGTGGGGTTAGGTATTTTTTAGTTCCCAGGGTCACCCTGGTCAGCCCCACAGGGTGGGTTTTTCTCTCTATTCTGGGGCATGTGGTTCTGTCTACCCTTTGTCCATTCACCTGTATTTGCCTTTTTAAAACTCTCCCTACTGTCTGCATTGCCTGTAGCTCTTGATATTGGATGTGTGTTGCTAAATGGTCTTAGCTTTATGTGTTAGGTTTATTTAACGTATTTGACCGGCTGGCGACATACATTCAATGTTCTGTTTCTTTTTTATTTTTTCACAAGCAGTGCAGGCACGTCCTGAGAAAGCCTTGTTGCTGTCGGGACGTTAAGCAATGTACAATCAATCAATCAATCTGTCTGCAATAGGCTTGCCATCGTTGTCTTTTACTGGTCTTTCTGTATGGACATACTTGCCTGACAATCTTCTGGTAATGTCGTAGAGCTGTTTCATGTTGCCGCTGCCTGCTG
Source organism: Semisulcospira habei (assembly GCA_036245525.1). Lineage (NCBI taxonomy): Eukaryota > Metazoa > Mollusca > Gastropoda > Semisulcospiridae > Semisulcospira > Semisulcospira habei. The sequence continues at coordinate 154,262,571 of BTPG01000006.1, forward strand.
TCTTTTCCGCCTCTGCTGCCAGGCTGTCTGTGTAGGCCCTCTTGTCTGCCCTGATACTCCTCTTCACCTCGCGGTTGTCTTCCGAGTATTCCTCCTGTGCCCTTGCTTTGTCTGCTCTCGTGCGACTGTTGAGTTGACAACTGCTTTCTTCTGCTTCCTCACTTCTATCTTCTTCAAGGTCTGTGCCGAAAGCCAGTCCTTGTGATGTTGTTTCCTGAACCCTACAGTGTCTTTGCAGGTTGAGTTCAGGCGGCCTCTCTAACTGCCTTCCACTGCTGCTCTGTGGCGACCGCCTCCCCTTCGTTTACTAGCTCCTGCAACGCTTGAAACCGGTTGGACAGCACCAGTTTGAGCTCTTCTCTCACTCTAGTCTCTCTCAGGAGGCCTAGATTATAGCGCTGTCTTCTGGTTGTCTCTGTGTGGCTTTTCTTTAACTTGAGCTTTATTCTTAAAGTAAGCAGATGGTGGTCTGAGGCGACATCTGCTCCCCTCTTCACTCGAATATCTAGAAGGGATCTTCTAAATTTCTTGCTAATGCAGACATGGTCTATTTGGTTCTCTGTAGTATGGTCAGGTGAGACCCAAGTTGCTTTGTGTATTCTTCAGTGTGGGAAGATGCTGCCTCCAATAACAAGTTTGTTTAGAGCACAAAAGTCTACAAACCTCTCCCCGTTCTCACTCATCTCCCCTAGTCCCTGTCTTCCCCATCACCTCTTCATATCCGGTCTTCTCCTCCCCTATTTTGGCATTAAAATCGCACATGATCATGGTGATGTCTCGCTCCGTACATTTGTCCACAACACTCTGGAGTCGGTCGTAGAATTCGTGTTTCTCTTCCAGGTCACTGTCATTAGTGGGCGCATAACACTGTATGACGTTGAGTTTAATCTTTTTCCTGGTTCTAAAGGCTGCTGTGATAATTCTTGGCCCAAGAGGTTCCCAGCCCATCAGCGCTCTCTGTGCCACTGGTGACAGCATGAGTGCTACACCTTCTGTATGGGGGGCATTCTCCTCTTCATGACCTGAATACAGAATCATCTCCCCACTTAACAGCCTTTTCTGTCCAGACTGCGTCCGTCTGGCTTCACTGATACCTAGCAGGGAAAGGTTGTACTTTTGCATTTCCGCTGCGCTATCTGGGCGGCCTTGCCGCTCTGGTACATGGTCCTGACATTCCATGTGCCCATGATTGTGTCCCTGGATAGAGACAGGCGGCTCAGTCCTGGCTTCCGAAGACTTCCGGCTTTCACCACACGACGTCATAAATCTTCTGGTAGAAGAACCTTCCTCCTCCAGGAAAGGAATTGCTGTTTGTCTGTTCGTCGGCGTTTCTGTAGCTAATTCTTTATTTGCAGGGTTTTCTGTTGGGGTCTCCTTCCCGCCCTTGGACCGATGTTGGTTCACGGCACCTTATTTCATTTGGTGCACCCCTCTCGCGAGGGACCCCCTATCCACCACCCAGGGAACGCGCCTCAACGCCATTATGGTCCCAGCGCGAGGTTGTAGCAGTAGTGGTCAAGGCCGGTGATTCCTGCAGGAATCACCTCGACCAAAACCGCTACAAACACCCATCACCATTACATAACGCCAACACATAAACAGTGGAGTCGTTTTAGTAGGCTAGCTGCTTACCACATTTATCCATTATTATCCCCTTAAACTGTTCATGCGGCAGCCGCTGGTACAGTCCGTTTGAGCAAATATTGCCTCATTTTTTTTTCCAGTTAGTTTCAAACAAGACATTTCAGGACAGCGTTAAGAACAAAAAGTGAGTTATTTTAAAATTTAGTTGGCTTCAAACCCAATGGTTTAGCCACTACCCTTGGGAGACCATGGAGATGACCTACTTTAAAGTTGAAATATTTGTACCTGGTTCAGGCCTCGGTGCCTACCGACGTGCATCACTGATGCTAAACTGTAACAGCTATGCATGGATCAGAAGTTTTGCAAGACTAAAATATTAAACATTCAACATGGAGGGTGTGAAATTTACATGAGTAAATATATGTGTAAGTGTTTCTGATTGAGGCTTGAATGGGGTATATTTTAGCAGGTTTAAATGGGTTATGTTGAAAAATTCCCGAGGGCAGTGGCAAAGCCATCATGATTAAAGGAAAATTAAAATAAGGATCAAGGTTGGTGATCATATTTTCTTCTAAGAGTTGTCTTTGAAATTATCTGCATTCAAAAGTTATTTGCCAAAAACACGAGGCATCCTTTGCTTAAATGGACTGTACTGTAAATACTGACTACCGGAGTATGCACAATGATCTGGAGGTTAATCAGTCATTGACCCCTGACTGCTAATGATGTTTGGCGTTTCACCTATGCCTCATTTCCACCAAATGATGTCTAGTCGCAGTAAATTGGTTAAACTTAAGGATAGTGCCAGCTGAGCTGGAGGCCGCATCAAGCTAATCTGGCACTGCCCTAGAACAATCATGGCCAGTAGTCTTTAACAAGAAGTACCCAAAATTCTGTAGTCGCATTCAGCGGTGAATGAATCAAAATAGTCACATTTTTGTACATGTAACTGGAAAGAAAGTCAAAATCCCAGCAATATGTACTCATGAGGAAGGGTGATTTGGCTGGTCCAGCCTTACAAATTTCCGCTACTATTGAAGTGCTGGCAGATAGTAAACACATCATTTTGTTATGATCATTTATTATTTTTAGCAGGTTAATTGCCCTCATTTCCACATACATGTAAGTGGTTTGCTATGATCGTCATCAATGTTCTTCGTAATTTTCTGTATTTATTTATTTTTTCTAACAGGGGGCAAAATTGGAGAGGCATCTTTTTATTCTTATCATCAGAGTAGCTTCCCCTTCAGCGAACTTGCATGGTTCACGAATGGCCAAAGAAAACAGCCACTTTTTTTGCAGCCACTCAAACCGAAAGTGCCAAAAGCAGTATGGCTCCCAGTTTAAGCCAAAACCACGCTAACCACTTCACGTTTTGAGTTCTCGGATTCTGCGCATGCAGAGTCAGTGGTGCAGAACGTTTGACTGAAACATCCCTACACTAAGATTTTACCATGTACTGAAACGAGATATATTTTAAAACCTCGGAATACGGACTATATAACAGCATTAAAAGAATTAAAAAGCCACAGCGCGTCGTTATTGGACCTAAAGACGATGGAACCATGCCAACACTGAAGAAAATGGCGGTCAATCGTTCCAGAACAAGTGCAGTATTTTTGTTATTAGAGCGGCGTATAGTAACTCAGTGACGGGCTAAGGCCGGTGTTATAACTAACAATTATGAGTATAATAAAGTAGCATTTCTACAATAAACATAAATATGAATTTATACTGAGATTCCGCAAAAAAAAAAAAAAAGAAGTCAACACAACACTGTCTTTTAGGACTGATATGATGGCCCAGGATATGGCCCAACAAAATATGAATGAATGTGTTCCAGGAAGCATTTCTATATTTGTCACGTTTAAACAAATTATAAGCGTTAGAGGAAACAATCCTCTTTTATTCATCAAACAATATTCAACACAGCACCCCTACACTGAGAAGCCGGAAAGCGGTGACTCATTCCATCTTTTTAAAAAAATTATGTGAACCTATGATGGACGGAATAGGACCATACAAAATAAAAAATAAAAAAATGTGCCCAGAAAGTATCAGTTTCCACATTCAAAAATGATAAGCATTAGACGGCACAAAGCATCGTTTTTTAGAAGCACGTATCTCTACACCGAGTAGCCGTAAGGCCGCGGACAATTAAGTGCAATATCGTTGGATGGATGGAATGGGGCTCTATAAAATAGTTATGTGTGTGTTCTTTTTGTAAAGATGTGTTTGACATCGCACACTACATGATGCAATGGCCTGTTTTCGCCCGGCGTTTTTAGTTGTTTTCTTTTCTCACTTTTTAAAAAAATTTAATACACACTTGATACTTGTTGAGCGACGGACTGCTAATCATGACAGCAGAGAAAGAAACAATCCACCACTTCTTCGCTATAACCAACTCCCATATCGATGGCATTATCTTTACGTATCAAATTAATGCAACGGAAGGCACCTTCCTTCACTCATTCGAGACGCGCCGCCAGCCTCCTCGGCTTAAGCCGCGTAGTATCCGGCGGCGGCGCGTCAGTGTCTCGAATATTGAAGTTAATATTGAAATATACAAAGGAGAACGTTTCGAACAGTCAGGACACCTGAACAGTAACTGAAATGTACAGCCGGAAACCAACGGCTGAAACCTGTCAGTACCTACACCGCCAGTCAGCACATCAGTCCCCCTGCAGTCTTTATGAAATGGGAAACGTTGCGGATAGCAAGAAACTGCTCCAGCCCCAAAGAACTGAAGCAGATGCTTTCAGTCATGACAACCTGATAGAGGATACAAACAAACTCGCTGGAATTATCGGTTAAAGTAACCGTAATCCCGGCAAGGGAAACGCTAATACAAGTCAAGAACAAGGAGAAAAAACAGAAACACATAACCCCTCCGCTAGTATTAGCGAAAACATTCAACTCTTTAACCAAAGGGCTGGCCAGGGCACTCAGAAAACATGCAGTTGGTCCGTGATAACCAGGGACGTGGAATGCAATTAAATATTCACCCCAACCCCAATGATCGCAGACAAAAGACACAAAATGACCTGGGAGACATTCTGATCTCATCGAAACTTAAATAGTTGAAAGGTGAAGGGGTAGATAAGGGAAGAAAAAGAGAGGCAAAAAACGCAATCAAGTAAAAAGTCTAACCCAATGCCGAATAAATGCAAACGCTAAACACAAAGTTGCAGATCACACACGCCCATGCTACAATATCCGTATGGAAGTATCAGGGTGTGAGTGAGACAATAATCTGCTGCCGTCATCAGTACGTAGGCCTTGGAGCCGTCAGTCCTAATCCATATTAAATATGAGGGTAGGATCTAAATATTATGATACGTGCAGCAAAACGTTGCACAAAATGATTATCTCCACGGTTTGGTCCGCTGACGATGAGGAGTACCGGCAATTCAAAGCAAAACTTCCTCAAAACACGCGGCATAAAACTAGACATAAAAATTCGGACTGACTTGTGTCGCTCAAGTGTGTACGGCCGGCCGATAAACAGGCCATTGAATCATATAGAGTGCGATGTCAAACACATCTTTACCAGGGGCGGATCCAGCGGATGTCTCGACAGGGGTGGGGGGCAAACAACAGCCCGCACCTGCCACCCCCTCCACCCCACCCCCCGACCCTTGTTTTCCAAACTGTGTCATACAAAACAAATCCAGACCTAATCAGTGACTACCAGGAGAGCATAATGAGAGGGGGGGGGGGGGACAAAGAAAGAAAGACGCTTAGAAAGAACAATTACAAAGAAGTGTTCAAAATTATTCTTTTTTGGTGCTTTACTTTTTCAGATTTTCTTTAAAATTGTGCTATCGTGTTGTAACCGTTCTTTCAACGCGTGTTTATTCTCTGTCTTTCTTTTTCTTTTTTTTTTTTTTTTTGGGGGGGAGGGGGGGGGGGGGGGGGGGGGTCTCAGACATACTTACATTTTTCAGCGCTTAAGATTTTTATTTGTTGAAACTTTCTTCTTTTCAGTATAGTCTCGGGACACAGCACGGCTTTTGGGACTTTTTTTTTTAAAGGAGGGGCTGATCATATCTACATTCATTTGTCCTCCTCCTCCCCGCCTACCCCCCCAGCCGGGTCTGCCCTGGGGGACTTGGGTGGGGGTAACTATTTTTTAGTTCCCAGGGTCAGCCTGGTCAGCCCCGGCCACAGGGTGGGTTTTCCTCTCTATTCTGGGGCATGTGTTTCTGTCTACCCTTGGTCCATTCACCTGTATTTTCCTTTTTTTATACTCTCCCTACTGTCTGCGCTGCCTATAGCTCTTGATATTGGATGTGTGTTGCTAAATGGTCTTAGCTTTATTTAGGCCGCATGTCGTAGGTTTATTTAACATATTGGACCGGCTGGCGACATACATTCAATATTCTGTTTAGTTGGTTTTTTTTTCACAAGCAGTGCAGGCACGTCCTGAGAAATTGTTGCTGTCGGGACGTTAAGCAATGTACAATCAATCAATCAATCCTCCCCGCCTACCTAACAAAATAAGATTAATTGGGCACTTCTGATTCTTATTTTGTGTTAATTTTCTTATTGAAAAGAATGTTCTACCTGAGGTTTATGCAGGAGCAATTATCACCTGTTTGACAGGAACACTACACTACCATTACTCCTCCGTATGAGGAACAACACAGCCGGCATTTGTGAAAATCGTCAGTGATACTGCTCTATACACCCACAAACTCCTCCATGTGAGAAACACAGGTGCAGATCATATAAAGTCATGATCACCCATGATGTATACCTCTTACATTGGCCAACGATTGCTCAGTTAAGGGTTAGTGATCAAAATCAATACATTTCACACCTCCCCTCTGGTGACACCAGTCAATGGCTACAACGCTGCTCTGATGGGCACTGGTGCCGGCATTTCTATGGACACTACCTCAAAAGCTATGCAGTCTGAGTGAGACTGGAGACCCAGTGTGCTCAGTTAGTTGAGTTAGTTAGTTGGGTTTAACGCCGAGCAGGCGACTAAGGCCATCTCACGGCGGCAGTGTGCTCAGAGAGTGATGTTTGAAAGGATTAGGGGATGAGCAATAATAATAATAATAATAATAATAATAATAATAATAATAATAATAATGTATTTTTTAAGGCGCCTATACTTTCGATAGAAAAGCCCTAGGCGCCGTACAAATGACATACTAACATGCATACACCTTGCATCCTACAACACAAGTCATATAGTCCCTAACATACACACTATAGCGCAACAAGATGTACAAGAACAATAAGAATAACAGAAAGAACACACCAACAAAACAAAACAAAAAAATGCTCACACACAAAAAGACACACGTGTTATATAAAACCAACAACGGACACACCAGACAGCCCTCACCTACAACGACATGTTGACAAAAAGAAGAATTATAACGGTTTAAAGAAATAAATGCGTCTTCAAAGACTGCCGGAAACTATTGGCTGATTCAACATATCTGAGGGACTGTGGGAGTTTATTCCAAAGAAATGGTCCTTGGTATGAGAAAGACCTCTCGCAAAAGATTTAGTTCTCACAGTCGGAAAACGTAATATACTAATGGTCAAAAACTTAAGGGCCATCCCACTTTTGTGTCATTGTTCAGTACCGTCGCAAGTACGCTAATAAAATACAATGTTCTTTCGATCCAAATGGGTTTAAAGTTGACCTTAGACAGTCAACTGTACAGGGAACAATAGACAACAATTCATCAATTTTTACGAACGTGTCAAATGCACGTGAGACATCGTCAGTTTTTGTGAAAAGCTGTGCGATATTGGCAAGCGTACCAAAGGCAGGCAGGTGGTAAAGTCGTGATGCAAGTGCTAAAGGGGTCAGTCGTGAACACTGAGGACTTCTGTTTCGCTACAAATACCGGTACAGTAGGGGCATAATTGTCACTTTTCTAGGCCATGCCACCACGACGAAGCCTAACGCCAGTAGATCAAGGCCGGGCGCTAGCATGGCTGCAGGATGGAATTTCCGGACGAGAAGTTGGGAGACGTCTTGGGGTGTCCCATTCAGCGATCCAGAGGCTGCTGGCACGATTCCAAGAAACTGGAAGGGCAGAACGACGACCCTGCTCAGGACGCCCGCGCTGCACCAGCAGAAGGGAGGACAGATACCTCTGTGTGGCGGCTCTGCGCGACGAACTGTCACGTCAACCACTCTGCGACGTCAACTGATGCAAGCTGTGCGAAATTGACCTGGCTTCATGCAGAGCAGCAGTGAGAATACCCCTCACCACAGCTCATCGCAGAGCCCGGGTTGCCTGGTGTCGTCAACATGTGAGTTGGAACAGACTCCAGTGGACTCAGGTTCTGTTTACTGATGAGTCACGGCTCACTGTGTCCTTCAACGACGGCGGGGTGAGGGTCTGGAGACGCCAGGGCGAGCGATTCACGGATGGATGCGTCCAAGAGGTGGATCGCTACGGAGGAGGATCAGTCATGGTCTGGGCAGGCTTCAGCAGGGAAGGCAGGACCCCCCCCCCCCCCATCACGTCATCCGAGGCACCCTGACTGGACTACGCTATTGGGACGAGATTGTGCAGCCTCTCATCCAGCCAGCTCTCCAAGCCATAGGCGACAATGCTGTTCTGCAGGACGACAACGCTCGACCTCATCGCGCCCGTGTGGTGGATAAGTACCTTGAGCAACGCCGGGGCATCATGAGGATGGAGTGGCGGCAAGCTCGTTCGCCTGATCTGGCTCCCATCGAGCACTTCTGGGACGTACTGGAGCAACGGTGTAGTCAGCAACCTCTCTCTCTCTCTCCTCCCCCCCCCCCCCCCCCTCATCTCAAGGCGTCCCCGGGCCCAGCTGGCTCAGTTCCTGCATCAAGAATGGGAAGCGACCCCACATGTTCTCCGAACCCTGGTGAACTTCATGCGTCAACGCTGCATTGAATGCTTGGCTGCAAACGGTGGGTACACTCGCTACTGACTGGACCAGTCTTGTGTGACTTTTCAGATGAGGGGTGGGTGAACATTCGAACGTACTGCTGTTGTTACAATTGCTTTATTTACTCAAAACTTAAATGAAATTGTTACTAATAAATTAGCAAAGTACTGACTCTAGTGTTACATTATTTGTGTGGTGTTGTCGGTGCGTCTGCGATTGAAAAAATAAGTGTCCCTTTAGTTTTGACCATTAGTATATAGTTTAATGTCTGCTGAGGAAAGGAGCTGTCTTTGAAGGCCGGTGTGTACAAACATAGAAAGCTCAGAAAGATAGCAATCACCTGTGACACCCGGGCCAGTCGGCTGCTTACCCCGGGGGAGACTGACACTCACAGTGCAGTTGCCGGATTTCTTGCTTTCTGATCACAGTGTAAGTGTCCACATTCGTAGACTTAAACCTACATGATTGCCACTTTTGAGGATTCAATGAGAATGGTATCTCACAGAAAGAGGTAATGCTTTTCATGACTGAGCCGGGCCCCTGTGACTGAAGGGGCACATGAAACGATATGGCTGGCTGAGGCACTGAGTTGGGCCCCAGATCAGCAACGGATTTGACACTTTCCCACCGCTTGGGTTAACCCGTTCGGAAATATGTGCCTTTTGTTATTTTGTGTATTGCATACATGTGTTTTTGTATGTATTTTTTTTTTAATATATTTTTTTTTTTTTTTGGTTTTTGGTACCATCCCGCTGTTAACTTTGCGTTTGTCAGCAGTCAGCGGCTTATTGCCAGATGGCTGCCTCACTTACCTCGCGCTGGGACCATATGGCGTTGCTGGGTGGTGGATAGGGGGTCCCTCGTGAGAGGGGTGCACTGAATGAAATAAGGTGCCGTGAACCAACATGGTCTAAGGGAAGGTGACCCCGACAGAAAACCCCTGGTCCTCCTAGTAAGGGGGTTGGGCGTGGGGGTAGCTTCCCCACCCTGCAAAAAAAAGGAAATAGCTACAAAAACGCCGACGAAAAGACGAACAGTAATTCCATTCCTGGAGGAGGAAGGTTCTTCTACCAGAAGACTTATGACGTCCTGTGGTGAAAGCCGGAAGTCTTCGGAAGCCACAGGACCGAGCCGCCTCTCTCTATCCAGGGATACAACCATGGGCACATGGAACGTCAAGACCATGTACCAGAGCGGCAAGGCCGCCCAGATAGCAGCGGAAATGCAAAAGTACAACCTTTCCCTGCTAGGTATCAGTGAAGCCAGATGGACGCAGTCTGGCCAGAAAAGGCTGTTAAGTGGGGAGATGATTCTGTATTCAGGTCATGAAGAGGAGAATGCCCCCCATACAGAAGGTGTAGCATTCATGCTGTCACCAGTGGCACAGAGAGCGCTGATGGGCTGGGAACCTCTTGGGCCAAGAATTATCACAGCAGAATTTAGAACCAAGAAAAAGCTCAAGCTGAACGTCATCCAGTGTTATGCGCCCACCAATGACAGTGACGAGGAAGAGAAACAAGAGTTCTACGACCGACTCCAGAGTGCCGTGGACAAATGTGCGGAGCGAGACATCACCATCGTCATGGGCGATTTTAATGCCAAAATAGGGGAGGACAACACCGGATACGAAGAGGTGATGGGGAGACAGGGACTAGGCTCGGAGATGAGTGAGAACGGGGAGAGGTTTGTAGACTTTTGTGCTCTAAACCGACTTGTCATTGGAGGCAGAATCTTCCCACACAGAAGAATACACAAAGCAACTTGGGTCTCACCTGACCATACTACAGAGAACCAAATAGACCATATCTGCATTAGCAAGAAATTTAGAAGATCCCTTCAAGATGTTCGAGTGAGGAGGGGAGCAGATATCGCCTCCGACCACCATCGGCTTACCTTAAGAATGAAGCTCAAGCTAAAGAAAAGCCGCACAGAGACAACAAGAAGACAGCGCTATAATGTAGGCCTCCTGAGAGAAACTGGAGTTAGAGAAGAGTTCAAACTGGTGCTGTCCAACCGGTTTCAAGCGCTACAGGAGCTAGTAAATGAAGAGGAGGCGGTCACCACAGAGCAGCAGTGGAAGGCAGTTAGAGAGGCGCTGAACTCAACCTGCAAAGACACTGTGGGGTTCAGGAAACACCATCACAAGGACTGGCTGTCGGCACAGACCTTGAAGAAGATAGAAGTGAGGAAGCAGAAGAAAGCAGCTGTCAACAACAGTCGCACGAGAGCAGCCAAAGTAAGGTCACAGGGGGAATACTCGGAAGCCAACCGCGAGGTGAAGAGTAGTATCAGGGCAGCCAAGAGGGCCTACACAGACAGCCTGGCAGAAAAGGCAGCAGGCAGCGGCAACATGAAACAGCTCTACGACATTACCAGAAGATTGTCAGGCAAGTATGGCCATACAGAAAGACCAGTAAAAGACAAAGAAGGCAAGCCTATTGCAGACAGAGCAGACCAACTCGACAGATGGGCCGAGTATTTTGAAGAGTTACTGAACAGACCTAGCCCACCCGACCCCCCAGACATCCAGCCGGCAGAGACCGACCTACCCATCAGCTGTGACAGACCCAGCCGGGAAGAGATCAGAAGAGCAGTGGCATTCTTGAAGAACGGCAAAGCAGCAGGCCCAGATGGCATCCCAGCGGAGTCTCTGAAACAGACCTAGAGACAACAGTGGAGATGCTGTACCCACTGTTTGGAAAGATCTGGGAAGAGGAGGTGATGCCGGCTGACTGGAAGGAGGGGTACCTAATCAAGCTTCCCAAGAAAGGCGACCTCAGCAAGTGTTCCAACTACAGAGGAATCACCTTGCTGTCAGTACCAGGAAAGGTCTTCAACAGGATCATCCTGGAGAGAATGAAGAGCTCCGTTGACCCCCAGCTGAGAGACCAGCAAGCAGGATTCAGGAAAAACCGATCATGTACAGACCAGATCGCCACTCTCCGCATCATCGTGGAACAGTCTCTGGAGTGGAGCTCCCCGCTGTACGTCAACTTTGTGGATTATGAGAAAGCATTTGACAGTGTGGACCGAGAGACTCTGTGGAAACTCCTACGACACTACAGTGTACCCACAAAGCTCGTCCGCCTGATCAAGAGCAGCTACGATGGCATGACATGTCGCGTGATCCACGAAGGGCAGTTCACCAGGGAGCTCCAGGTCAGAACCGGTGTCAGGCAGGGGTGTCTGCTGTCTCCGTTCCTCTTCCTACTGGCCATAGACTGGGTCATGAAGATGACCACAGAGCACAGACGAAGTGGAATACAGTGGACACTGTGGACACAGCTTGACGACCTCGTTTGCAGACGACTTGGCATTACTGTCCCACACTCATCAACAAATGCAGGACAAGACCACGAGGCTTGCTGACATCTCGTCCCAAGTGGGCCTCTCCATTCACAAACAGAAAACAAAGACAATGAGGCTGAACGCAACCAGGGAAGAACCAGTCTTGCTTGCTGGCACCCCGTTGGACCCCCACCGGGTCTGCCCTAGGGGACCTTGGTGGGGTTGTCTACTTTTTAGTTCTTAGGGTCACCTTGTCTAACCCCTGCAAGGTGGGTTCTACTCTTTTGGGGGTTTGTATTTCTGTCTTTCTGGTCCATTCATCTGTATTTTTCTTTTGAAATTCTCCCTCCTGTCTGCGCTTCTTGCAGTTTTTTTTTCTTCATTTAGCGCAGGCACGTCCTGAGAAGGCCTTTGTTGCTTGCGGGACGTTAAGCAATCTATACTTACTTACTTACCCCGTTGGAGGAGGTGGAGTCCTTCACCTATCTCGGGAGCATCATACTTTAATTCAGACAAAAAAGGCGGCACTGATGCAGATGTCAGAGCACGAATCGGTAAAGCCAGAGCAGCCTTTCTCCAGTTGAAAAACGTGTGGAGCTCCAGAGAGCTGTCACAACACACCAAAGTCCGGATTTTCAACTCCAATGTAAAAGCAGTTCTCTTATATGGAGCAGAGACTTGGAGATTGACAAAAACCACAGTCAACAGAGTACAGACCTTCATGAACAGTTGCCTTAGAAGAATTTTGAAAATCCACTGGCCAGAGAAGATCAGCAACGTCAGACTCTGGGAGAGAACAGAACAGATAACAGCAGAGAATGAAATTATTGGGCGAAGAAGATGGGGATGGATCGGTCACAGTCTGAGAAAGCCAGCTTCCAGTATCACTAGGCAGGCATTGTCATGGAACCCCCAGGGAAAGAGGAAAAGAGGTAGGCCGAGAAACTCCTGGCGTCGAGACCTCCAAGCAGACATCAAGAGACTGGGAACCACCTGGAGTAGAATCGAAGGAGAAGCACAGGACAGGAGTTGCTGGAGGTCTCTCGTCGACGGCCTATACCCGGGTAGGGGTGACAGGCGTAAGTAAAGTGCCTCACTTAGGATGCAATGATGGATTGTGTCGCACAGCAAGAGGCACTGCTTTAATTGAGCCCCTGTCAGTTCAGACGCACATGACACTAGGCTATGTCTGGGTGAAGCGGGGTACTGTGACGGGGTGCAGGTCAGCAGTGCCATTTAAGTCATGTCACAGTGAGGATATGTGACTATAGGCCCATGAACTACGCCGCTAGGTCCATCCACCAATCCCGCAAGACATAAACGTGAAATAGGCCGTACAAGAAAACAAAAACCATCGAATAGTAAAACACAACCAACTTCCACAAATAACCTTCAAAAAAAAAAAAAAATTTGATGGGGGATCAGGGCTAATGGAGGGGGAGGGGGGGCACGTACCCCCTAGCCCCCTGGATCCGCCACTGTTTACACAGTGTTTGGATGTGTGTTTGTTTGTTTGTTTACCAACTTCAAGATTCTGCAGATTCCCTGGCGATCCCAATATTTAGTATCCAAATGTATTTTATTTTGTCCGTGTCGGTATATCATACCATAGCTGCTAAGATGAGTGGCTATTCTCTGCTGGCTAGATGTGTGGCTGATCGTTGCTGCCCCATCCACTTTTGCTAAAAAGGTCGGTCAGGACGCCGAACGTTTGAGTCAGGAACTTTTTAGACAGATGACTACTCAGTCTCCTTGTACCCCACGATGTGCTACATTGTAAGAGGTTTGTTGCATTGTCGAGAAAAAAGCTTTTCTGCTGTGGTTTCTAAGCAAAGACATACCCTTGTGTCTTGTCGTGTGAACGACTCTTTTTATTCTGAACATACAGGAGGCTTCCTGTTGCCAGTACAGAAAAAATTAAGCTCACAATTCGCAAAAATAGCCACGTTTCGTGAATCAAGGGTGACAACTCTTCTGCATCCTTGGAGAGCATCTTTGCCACTACCTCGGAGCACCAGCTGTATAGCACAGCAGACTTGTAGTTGCACTGCTTTGAGAAGACAGTCGATAATGGAAAACATCAACCGACACTACCACAGTGTGCTGAGACGAATAATTGGGGCCAATCCAAATTCTCTTCAAGCTTTCATCACAGTGAGACAGAAATCGGGGAGATCTAAAAAAGTGAAAGACAGTGATGAGGTAATTTGTTTATTTATTGGTAATCATTATCTTTTGTGTAGCAGACATCTGACTGTTATATCTTTTATTCACATGCGTTTAGCTGACCCTTTCAGCTAGTTTTTAAGTCTATAGAAGGGACTTTTCAGGATGAGGCATGGTGGCCAGCTTTCAATAGCACACACATGACATCATAGGCGGGCATGCCTCAAACTCTGACATTGAAGTAAAAAGATAATGTCTATTTACGCTACCCTTGCTGTAGAAGGTACTTTTAGCGGGAAGCGCGGTATGTGTGTGTGCATATATGTATGTAAACATGAAAATCTCTTATGTTTTTGTTTTTGTTCTGGTATGCAACTCTGCTCCGAGCATATGAGCCTGTGACACAATGTCTACACGTAACAACCAACATTTTTAGTCAAGTAAACTGCACTACAACAGAAAATTAGTTCTTTTTATGATTCTGCTATGAAGACATTGTTGTTGGAACTCTTACATTTCTCACAGAGTTTCCTTTTCACCAAAATGGACTAATCTTTATGATTTTCATGTGTATGTCCAATAGTATGTATGTAGTGTGACAACAAACATTTTTCTCTACTGAGTGACAGGAAAAAGTTCTTCAGTCATTGTCCTTAGATGAGATAACAGAAATACGGATGGCTGAAGAACTTTTTTTGGTGGTTATCACAGGAAGAACTGTGTTTTTTTAAATATAAATTAACTGAGTATGTCCACTGTAAAAACCAATACTGATAGTTACAGAAACTTAATTTCAAAAGGAATAAAATACTCTTCATACAATGATACTTTAACCTGTGAGAATAGATTATACAATTAATTTCTTTTGAAAAAGAATAATTAAAAAGATAAACTGACAATGTGATCATATTTATCACGTGTGCCCACCAAAACCACCAACATTTTCAGAAACGGCCTGATTTAATTATTCGTTGCTGGAAATCATCTGTTTCTGCATTCACATTAATTAATTTCACATGCCCACATGCCAGATACATCAAAACTAACCAGTGCCTAAAATAAACCTATTTTAAAGAATCTCTGTTGGTTGTTACTTTGGACATTTCGATTGGTTGTTACTTTTGGTACAAACGACCTTTTGTCACAGGTTCAGTTACAAATGTAAAAAAGTAAGAACCCTCAACCCAGACAATCATCAGACACGTCAGTATGCAAACACAAAAATCTGCAAAGTTTGCGTGAGCTTGAAAATAGAGGAAGTGCTTCATTCAGGGTGTCTAAGAGACTTACTTACTTACGCCTGTCACCCCTCCCAGGGTATAGGCCGTCGACGAGAGACCTCCAGCGACTCCTGTCCTGTGCTTCTCCTTCGATTTTACTCCAGGTGGTTCCCAGTCTCTTGATGTCTGCTTGGAGGTCTCGACGGCAGGTGTTTCTCGGCCTGCCTCTTTTCCTCTTTCCCTGGGGGTTCCATGACAATGCCTGCCTAGTGATACTGGAAGCTGGCTTTCTCAGACTGTGACCAATCCATCCCCATCTTCTTCGCCCAATTTCATTCTCTGCTGTTATCTGCTCTGTTCTCTCCCAGAGTCTGACGTTGCTGATCTTCTCTGGCCAGTGGATTTTCAAAATTCTTCTAAGGCAACTGTTTATGAAGATCTATACTCTGTTGAGTGTGGTTTTTGTCAATCTCCAAGTCTCTGCTCCATATAGGAGAACTGCTTTTACGTTGGAGTTGAAAATCTGGACTTTGGTGTGTTGTGACAGCTCTCTGGAACTCCACCCTTTTATCAACTGGAGAAAGGCTGCTCTGGCTTTACCGATTCATGCTCTGACATCTGCATCAGTGCCGCCTTTTTTGTCTATGATGCTCCCGAGATAGGTGAAGGACTCCACCTCCTCCAACGGGGTGCCAGCAAGCAAGATTGGTTCTTCCCTGGTTGCGTTCAGCCTCATTGTCTTTGTTTTCTGTTTGTGGATGGTGAGGCCCACTTGGGACGAGATGTCAGCAAGCCTCGTGGTCTTGTCCTGCATTTGTTGATGAGTGTGGGACAGTAAAGCCAAGTCATCTGCAAAATCGAGGTCGTCAAGGTGTGTCCACATTGTCCACTGTATTCCACTTCGTCTGTGCTCTGTGGTCCTCTTCATGACCCAGTCTATGGCCAGTAGGAAGAGGAACGGAGACAGCAAACACCCCTGCCTGACGCCGGTTCTGACCTGGAGCTCCCTGGTGAACTGCCCTTCATGGATCACGCGACATGTCATGCCATCGTAGCTGCTCTTGATCAGGCAGACGAATTTTGTGGGTACACCGTAGTGTCGTAGGAGTTTCCACAAAGTCTCTCGGTCCACGCTGTCAAATGCTTTCTCGTAATCCACAAAGTTGACGTACAGCAGGGAGCTCCACTCCAGAGACTGCTCCACAATGATGCGGAGAGTGGCAATCTGGTCTGTACATGATCGGTTTTTCCTAAATCCTGCTTGCTGCTCTCTCAGCTGGGGATCGACGGAGCTCTTCATTCTCTCCAGGATGATCCTGTTGAAGACCTTTCCTGGTACTGACAGCAAGGTGATTAATCTGTAGTTGGAACACATGCTGAGGTCGCCTTTCTTGGGAAGCTTGATTAGGTACCCCTCCTTCCAGTCAGCCGGAACACATGCTGAGGTCGCCTTTCTTGGGAAGCTTGATTAGGTACCCCTCCTTCCAGTCAGCCGGCATCACCTCCTCTTCCCAGATCTTTCCAAACAGTGGGTACAGCATCTCTACTGTTGTTTCTAGGTCTGCTTTCAGAGCCTCCACTGGGATTCCATCTGGCCCTGCTGCTTTGCCATTCTTCAAAAATGCCACTGCTCCTCTGATCTCTTCCCGGTTGGGTCTGTCACAGCTGATGGGTAGGTCAGTCTCTGCTGGCTGGATGTCTGGGGGGTCAGGTGAGGTGGGTCTGTTCAGTAACTTTTCAAGATACTCGGCCCATCTGTCGAGTTGGTCTGCTCTGTCTGCAATAGGCTTGCCTTCTTTGTCTTTTACTGGTCTTTCTGTATGGCCAAACTTGCCCGACAATCTTCTGGTAATGTCGTAGTTCTGTTTCATGTTGCCGCTGCCTGTTGCCTTTTCTGCCTCTGCTGCTAGGCCGTCTGTGTAGGCTCTCTTGTCTGCCACCCCACCCGGGTCTGCCCTGGGGGACTTGGGTGGGGTTAGGTATTTTTTAGTTCCCAGGGTCACCCTGGTCAGCCCCACAGGGTGGGTTTTTCTCTCTATTCTGGGGCATGTGTTTCTGTCTACCCTTTGTCCATTCACCTGTATTTGCCTTTTTAAAACTCTCCCTACTGTCTGCACTGCCTGTAGCTCTTGATATTGGATGTGTGTTGCTAAATGGTCTTAGCTTTATTTAGGCCCCATGTGTTAGGTTTATTTAATATATTTGACCGGCTGGCGACATACATTCAATGTTCTGTTTATTTTTTTCACAAGCAGTGCAGGCACGTCCTGAGAAAGCCTTGTTGCTGTCGGGACGTTAAGCAATGTACAATCAATCAATCTCTTGTCTGCCTTGATACTCCTCTTCACCTCGTGGTTGGCTTCCGAGTATTCCTCATGTGCCCTTTCTTTGGCTGCTCTCTTGCGACTGTTGTTGACAACTGCTTTCTTCTGCTTCTCACTTCTATCTTCTTCAAGGTCTGTGCTGACAGCCAGTCCTTGTGATGGTGTTTCTTGAACCCCACAGTGTCTTTGCAGGTTGAGCTCGGTGCCTTTCTCACTGCCTTCTACTGCTGCTCTGTGGTGACCACCTCCTCTTCATTTACTAGCTCCTGTAGCGCTTGAAACCGGTTGGACAGCACCAGTTTGAACTCTTCTCTCACTCCAGTCTCTCTCATGAGGCCTGCATTATAGCGCTATCTTCTTCTTGTCCCTGTGCTGCTTTTCTTTAACTTGAGCTTTATTCTTAAGATAAGCAGATGATGGTCTGAGGCGACATCTGCTCCCCTCCTCACTCGAACATCTTGAAGGGATCTTCTTAATTTCTTGCTAATGCAGATATGGTCTATTTGTTTCTCTGTAGTATGGTCAGGTGAAACCCACGTTGCTTTGTGTATTCTTCAGTGTGGGAAGATGCTGCCTCCAATGCCAAGTCTGTTTAGAGCGCAAAAGTCTACGAACCTCTCCCCGTTCTCACTCATCTCCCCTAGTCCCTGTCTCCCCATCACCTCTTCGTATCTGGTGTTGTCCTCCCCTATTTTGGCATTAAAATCGCCCATGATGATGGTGATGTCTCGCTCCGCACATTTGTCCACGGCACTCTGGAGTCGGTCGTAGAACTCTTGTTTCTCTTCCTCGTCACTGTCATTAGTGGGTGCATAACACTGGATGACATTCAGCTTGATCTTTTTCCTGGTTCTAAAGGCTGCTGTGATAATTCTTGCCCCAAGAGATTCCCAGCCCATCAGCGCTCTCTGTGCCACTGGTGACAGCATGAATGCTACACTTTCTATATGGGGGTCATTCTCCTCTTCATGACCTGAATACAGAATCATCTCCCCACGTAACAGCATTTTCTGGCCAGACTGCGTCCATCTGGCTTCACTGATACCTAGCAGGGAAAGGTTGTACTGTCGCATTTCCACTGCTATCTGGGCGGCCTTGCCGCTCTGGTACATGGTCTTGACGTTCCATGTGCTCATGGTTGTGTCCCTGGATAGAGAGAGGCGGCTCGGTCCTGTGGCTTCCGAAGACTTCCGGCTTTCACCACACGACGTCATAAATCTTCTGGTAGAAGAACCTTGCTGCTCCAGGAAAGGAATTGCTGTTTGTCTATTCGTCGGCATTTTCGTAGCTATTTCTTTATTTGCAGGGTGGGGAAGCTACCCTCACGCCCAACCCCCTTACTAGGAAGACCAGGGGTTTTCTGTCGGGGTCTCCTTCTTTTCGACCATGTTGGTTCACGGCACCTTATTTCATTTGGTGCACCCCTCTCACGAGGGACCCCCTATCCACCACCCAGGGGACGCGCCTCAACGCCATATGGTCCCAGCGCGAGGACGTGAAGCTTTTAGTGACGTCATTTGGCTGCTGGTGCTATTCTTCTTCTGCAGAATTCCTGTCGCTACACCAGCCCACAGAGCGTACTAATGGTGGGAAGTGCTGTGTGTCTGTCTTATTTGTGTTGATCAGAGGTTGGCTTAGAGAGGAGGGAAATGGATCAGAAGGATAAGATTAAAAATATGACCAACTCTGAATGTTCCTAAAAGAAAAATGCACGTGAGCTCCAAACAATACAGTAGACTTATGGGATGAAGTCCTTATCTTGTTCAATGTCCAGAACCACCTGTAATGATGTTTTACAGACTGTTACTAGAATCAGTATACTTCAGTCTTGCTATAATTTGTGTGAAATCAGGTTGCCTTTACCTAGCTACATGCTATACTAAGTACACCTGCATGCTCTTCTGAAAGCGCGTTGATATGTGTGTATGCGTATGCGTGCACACGCTCCAAACATCCTCAAGAGGAATAGATGTTCATGTGCCCTCTGGGCACATGAGGATCTATGCCTCTTGGAGATGCACTCATATGTGAGAGAGAGCGAGCGAGAGAGAAAATTGCGTCATATTTAGAGTATGTCTGCATGGAGTTGCTTCTTTTACGTCGCAGCCACAGACTGACTTTCTCCAATTGGAGATGCACTCATATGTGAGAGAGAGCGAGCGAGAGAGAAAATTACGTCATATTTAGAGTATGTCTGCATGGAGTTGCTTCTTTTACGTCACAGCCACTGTCTGACTTTCTCCAAATGTCAAGGTTTTTTACTGTTTTAATTTTTTTTTCCCGAAAAGAATTAATTTTTACTGAAGAAGTTGAAAGGGTACAAAGCTGGCTAAAGAACTCATCCAATGTCTTTCTCCAGACTAACTATATTGGGGCACCTAAAGGTTCTTCTGAAAGCGCGACAATGTGTGAGTGCGTGCATGCATGCGCGCTCCAAACATCTCCAAGAGACATAGATTGTCATGCGCTCTCTGGTCACATGAGGATCTGTGCCTCTTGGAGATGCGCGCCAGAGAGAATTACATCATATTTAGAGTATTATGTCAATGTCTGCATGGCGACGGAGTTGCCTCTTTTACTTCACCGCCACTGTCTGACTTTCTCTAGATGTCAAGCTTTTTTACTGTCTTAATTTTTTTCTGAAAAGAATTAATTTTTACTAAAGAAATTGAAAGGATACAAAGCTGGCTAATGAACTCATCCAATGTCTTTCTTTAAACTAGCTATATCCAAAATTTCAAGTAAATATGACAAAAATTATGGACACTAATCTGGGTCAACTGACTTCCTATAAACGGTTGTTTATTTTATGTCTTAAATGAGACATTCAGTTACAATATGCTCAGAGGAGCCACCCCTTTAAGAAAGTATTTCGCCAAGTTTCAAGCTTGGGTGTACAGAAATATCGGAGATTCTTTTGTTTACATACATACGCACACACACACATACATACGCACATACGGCGCTTTGCGCCAAGTGTACATTCAGCAGCGAGGTTAGTGTAACTAGACATGATGTAATTTTTATCTTGTTACTTTAATTGTGAGAGGTTTAGGCCTGCCCGCCTTTGACATCATGGACACACTATTAAATTCACGCCACCGCGACCTGTCCTAAAAAGCCCCTTCTATAAATAGAAGGGACTTAAGAAAGGGAATGGATAAAGTGTAATACAAAATGGCTGCAATAACCATGACCCTATATCATAATGATACATTTCTTGCACAAAACACTTTACACCTATAGCAAATGTTACCATGTCAAATCTGGAGCAAACCGGTTAAATGCTTTCGGATTTAATTATTGTGTAGATGAATCATAAACAAATATGACTACTATAGCCTTGACCTTGCTTGCAGTAAACTGTTTATTATTTCAGTAGCAGGTATATCACTAGCTCATGTTTCAGTCAAAGCCAGTTAAGGGTTACATATTACTCTATGAGCTAGACCTGACTATCCCCCCACCCGGATCTGCCCTGGGGGACTTGGGTGGGATTAACTACTTTTTAGTTCCCAGGGTCACCCTGGTCAGCCCCACAGGGTGGGGTTCCCCCTCTATTATGGGGCATGTGTTTCTGTCTACCCTTGGTCCATTCACCTGTATTTTCCTTTTTTAAACTCCCTTACTGTGTGCACTGCCTGTAGCTCATGATATTGGATGTGTGTTGCTAAATGGTCTTAGGTTTATTTAGCGTATTAGACCGGCTGGCGACATACATTCAATATTCTGTTTAGATTTTTTTCACAAGCAGTGCAGGCACGTCCTGAGAAAGTCTTGTTGCTGTCGGGACGTTAAGCAATGTATAACCAACCAACCTAGACCTGACTACAATACCAACCTAGACCTGACTACAATCCCCCTCCCACCCCCCTCACACATACACACCCCGCCCTGCCCCCAATGCCCCAGTACTCGATAAGATGGACTTGAAAGTGTACCTTAGTATGTCCTGCGATGTTTAAGCCATGTTCCCACAAAATCCTTAGGAACACACCAGATATAGCCGATGGCGCAAGGGTACCCCCATTAATGTATTGGTTAATTTGCTTCTTTTGCCCCATAGGAATCGGATGAAGAACAGCTTGATGATGATGACTATGATGCTCCGTTGAACTTCAAGAAGCTAAACATATTTGTGAAGTCCCTGCGAGCAGATTCTGTCGTTAGTTCTGCTTTGGACATCTCTAGAAAGTAATGACCATAATGTTTTCACATAGGTTTTCATTTGTATGTATGTTGTACATGTACTCTCATGCATATAGGAACACACTCATTTCCAAAAGCAGAATTACTCCTGGAGAAACATTTTTGTATTATTTTATTTTTCAAACTTACATTTAATGTTTTCTACAATTTGTCAGTGTTCTTTAACCCATATCAATTATCATACTGAGGCTAAAAGCTTCAAATGTGTACACTGCCATCAAGCTACATTATAGTACTTACAGATAAAGATATAAACCAATGGCTTTTAGTTCAAGGGTGGTGCCAGAATAGCTTGGCGCCTAGAGGCGCCAAGCTATTGTGGCACTACTCTTGAACTATTTTAGTCAAACTTATTTCACACACTGGTGTATTCCAAATGATAAAGGTTAAATTGCTTCAATGTTAGTGGTACAAAGTTAGCATTATTGTTGTTAGTAGTATTGTACATTGCATTCTGTATGTTGTAACATTTTTCTGTCTATACATATTCATACATGTGCAACATGTGTATTGTGTGTAGAATTAAAGATATTCAGATATATTGTCCCTGCATGAGTATATGTTTGGTTAATTGCTAAAATTTGTTTACTTTGATTTCTTTCAGTCAAGTGGATGAAATTTTCTATTCGAGTAAACTGCGTGTGAATGGAGAAAAACTTTTGAAGAAAAGCAAACAGGTAAAAATATGTTTCTTTAGAATAATATAATAATAATTATAATAATGAGTATTTATATAGCGCTTAATCTTACTCAAAAGCTCCAAGCGCTTTACAATCTGTACACAAAAATAAAAATACAATGACATATGCACATAACAAACAAAGCACAATGCCCGAACACACCACTTTTACAATAAACTAAACAACAATACATACATAATAATTTATATTCTAATTAACATTCAGTCTAAACAAGGAGGATTGCAGAACTACAACTAAGGCATCAAACACTGGCAGTTATTCAAAGTAAAGCTTGAAGAGGTGAGTTTTCAACGACCTCTTGAAGTCGGAGACAGACTCGGTGTTTCTGACCTCAAGAGGAAGTGTATTCCATAACACTGGGGCTTGATAAACAAAAGTGCGCTGACCAAATGTTTTAGTTTGGACAGAAGGTACACACAACTTCCGTTTATCAGAAGAGGAGCGGAGCTCACGAGAGGGTGTATACACATGCAGCAAAGAGGACAAGTATTCTGGGCTGGTGCCTGAAAGGCAGTTAAAACAGATTGACATAACTTTGTATTGAATACGTGAGGACACAGGTAGCCAGTGAAGGGACTTCAAGATGGGTGTGACATGCTCAGTCTTACGGACTCTCACAACAAGCCGGGCTGCATTGTTCTGAATTTTTTGGAGGCAATCAATGAGATACTGAGGGCAGCCACAAAGCAAAGAGTTACAATAATCTAGCTTGGACAGCACAAATGCACAAACTAGTGTTTTAGTGGCTTCCACGATCAGCAGGTGACGAACTGAACTAATACGACGAAGTTCCAGATAAGCGGATCTACACACTGCACTGACATGCTGTGACATAGATAACTCGCTGTCAAGTGTAACGCCCAGGTTTCTCACACCCGCAGAGAAGCCAATGAGTGTTCCATCCACAGACAATGATGACGGTAAAGGCAGGGACGAAGATAATCTTGGATTAGCTACCAACATTGCTTCAGTTTTGCCATCATTTAACATCAGTTTGTTGGTGGTCATCCATGATTTGACATGGTCAATGCACTGGCTTATACTTTGGACGGCATTCACAGCTCGCTCGACAGTATCACTTTTGTACATCTGCGTATCATCTGCAAATGCATGATGGGAAATGGAGCGACTACAAATCAGGTCGGACAGGGGCTGAAACAGTAAGACCAATACAGGTCCTAGGACCGAGCCCTGGGGTACACCAAACCGAAGAGGTGATGGCTCAGAACGACAGCTGTCGACAGAAACAATCTGGGATCGTTCAGTCAGGTATGAACTAAACCATGCCAAGACTGTGCCTTCAATGCCAAATACAGATTGAAGACGGCACAGCAAAATTTCATGGTCAATAGTGTTGAACGCACTGGACAGGTCCAGCAAAGCAAGGACTGTGATCTTACGCTCGTCCAAAGCACAAAGCAGGTCATTGAATATCTTCAGCAAAGCTGTTTCAGTGCTACGATGGGGACGATATGCAGACTGAAATACACTGAACAGACTGTTAGAGTTGACATGCTTTAAAGTTTGAACAAGGACAATTTTCTCAAGAATCTTTGATAGAAATGTAAGATTGGAAACTGGGCGATAGTTTTTCAGTACATTTGGGTCTAAAGATGGTTTCTTCAATAGGGGTTTCACAAGTGCATTCTTGAAGCTTTCAGGAAAAATACCAGTGGAGAGAGAGTTGTTGATGACTTGTGTAATGGCAGGCAACACTTCATCCAGGCACTCGTACAACAAGGGAGTGGGTATGGGATCTAACTCACAAGTTTTGGGGGCAGTGTTTGTGATCACTTTTCTGACCTCATCCTCTAGCACAGGTTCGAAGGCTGAGAGAGGTTCTCCACAAAAGCGTTTTTTGGTGAACAAAACTGAAGTGGGCATGAGATCCAGAAAATCGCGAATTTCGCGGACCTTATCAACGAAGTAATCTGCAAAAAGCTGAGGCAGCTGGCATGGGGGAAATGTAATAATAATGCATAGCATTTATATGGCGCATTTCTCATATTTATAATATAACTCAATGCGCAGAATGTAGCCGCGAACTGAACCCAACAAGCACGCTCACGTGGATCACACGCATTCACTCACACACTGTACGTAAACACAGAACATTCACGTGGTGCTAAGGGCAAGCTCAAGCGAGCTACACGGTATTTGGAAATCGTTTTGTATTTGAAATTTTATTAAGTTGGCTGAAACTGATACCAAAGTGGAGGGGGAGGAAGAGCCGGAGTACCCGGAGAAAGAACCCCCGACGGTCCGCCCGAATTAACGGTGAAACTTACTAGAGGAGAAAAATCCGACGCCGGAACCCGGAATCGAACCTCGCACCTTTAGCATTGGTGGCAGGCGCCTTAACCACTGCGCCACGGACCGCCCCGTAGTGGGAAGAGGTGATGGAGTCGTCTTCACCATAATCTTATTGGTCACATTATACAACTCTTTGCTTGTTGTGCACTCAATGATCTTTCTGTTGTAAAACGAAGATTTTGCTCCATGAACAATCTCATTTACATGCTTCTTAGAACATGTGTATATCTGCTTGTGAACATAAGAATGATAATATAATGACAAAGAAAAGAGCTGTGGTTTGGTGGTATGATTTGGGACCATATGGCCAAGAGTTTTAAGCTCCAAAATCACAGTCTAGCACACAGTGCTTTTTGTCTAGTTGTCCACTCTGTACGAGTTAACCTATTTTGCTCTGATGCATTACAGCACTGCAGCAGGATATGGATCAACCTTAATAATTCAAGGGGAGCCAAGCTAATCTGGCACTACCCTTGAAAGTTCATGGTTGATCCATCTCCTGTAACTTGTAGATAGTTGTTGGGTGACCTCCAAATTAAGGAAATGCAGGTTAAATGAGTAAAGTAAGAGTACCTCCCATTTCAGAACTTCATCATGGTGACTTTTTATTTCGGCTTTGCGGAAAGAGAAACAAATAAGATGAGGATTTTATCTCAAAGTCTACCATATTGTTTGGAGCTCAGATGCATTTATCTTTTAGGAACATTCAGAGTTTTTCATATTTTTAGGCTTATTATGCTGATCCATTTCCCTCCTATCTAAGCCAACCTCTGATCAACACACACATCGGCGCACACAAATAAAGACGGACACACGGTGCTTCCCGCCATAAGTACTCTGTGGGCTCGTATAGCAACAGGAATCCATCTCCTTCTACTCTGTTACGTGGTTGAATCGTGGTCGTAGTAGGATAACTACACCAAACACACACACGTAGAGTTCTTTTAAAAAAAAACCCTCATTCAGCTGCAATCCGTCGCACGTGGTAAGGATGTAGACAATACTGGAGTAACAGTTCCAACAATATTTTATTACAGCGATGCGATTTCCACGAAATGCGTTCACAAAAGCACCAACAATAGTACAAAGTCTTCTCAGCTTTGACACAAAGCGTCTCTCATACAATGTACCTCACCATTCACTGCATAACTCCGTCACTGACAAAGAAGCACGATATCTTGCGTAGCGATCTCTCGCAATGTCAATACACTGCAATTATACAACTGAACAATGTACCGACGCTGTTACATCGCAATTTTACAACTGAACAATGTACACAGGTGCTTCCTAGCACGACTCTTTTATAGTGTTATTTTTTCCAGAAAAATCAAGCAAAATTGTACAACACAGCCAATCAAAACACAGTACATAACTAAAACTCAAAGGTACATTCACCCTGGAATATTCTGTAAATATCTGGCTACTATCTCAACGTCTATGTTAGGAAAATCCCCGGCGCGCCATGACGTCACACAAAAGTAGGCCAGACAGGTCACGACCTTGTCCGCTCTAATGTGGTAAACACGCGATCAGTGCATTAGTACTGAAAGCTAAGCGACACGCGCGCAGTAAACAAATGAACACCCGAGTTGTTTCTCGACTCTTCGTGACTCGACTCCGTGCGGCAACAGATAATCAACACCGCACTATTCGTAAACAAAAATGAAATTCACTGAAAAGATATGTGATTCGAAATCATGATAGCTCAAATAAAACATCAGACCGTTTCCTACGATATATGCATGCACGCTCTAACAGAACAACACAACCACAATCGTAACACTAACCCACCCTCTGATTCACACAGAAATAAAGATGGACACACAGCGATTCCAGCCATTCGTAAGCTCTGTCATCTGATGTAGCATAGTTATTCTGAAGAAGAATAATAGCACGAGCAGCGAAATGACGTCACTTAAAGCTTCATGTCACGGCATCATTAGTCCCACGACGTCGTGTTCATAGTGACGACTTGATGTTATACGTCACTCATCGCAGTACTAACATTTGATGTATCAGAGAATCAACTTTGCAATTTTCTTGCTGATTTTCACGCCTAGGGTTTACAGGTCACAATTTGACCTAATCCTACCCCAGGGCCGGGGCAAACGGCAGGCTCATGCAAACACTGTTTATAAAAATCATGCAGGTATTAATGAGAACATTGTTTTTTTCGTAAATAAAGATTCAATTGTTTTAAGATTAACCCATTTAATTCATAAAATTAATCCCAAAAACGTGTAAAGATATTTAAAAAAAAATATTTAATTGTCGCTCAAAACGTTCTAGAGGCACAATGCTGGTTAATGAACTCATTCAATATTTCGCTTTCATCTAGCTATATGCAAAATATTTAGTAAAAATAAGGAAAATTACGGAATCCAGTTTGGATCAACCAATTTTTGTGAAACGGCCATTTTTTCGCCAATGAGCATCTTAATCAAAAAATAAAAAAAAAAGGTCTCGAGATAATTCTTTTAGGGACAATATCCTAAAATGTCAAGCTTGTCCGTCCACAAATGCGGGCTCTAGTTGCTGACACATACAACACACACACACACACACACACATACACACACACACACACACACATACAGCGCTTTGGCGCCCAAAAGACGTTCTCTAGCAAGGTTTGCGTAGCTAGACGTTACGTCATTTTTATCTTGTTACTTCTTTGCCAGAATTCCTGCCCGACACGGCAAACATGTCATGTGCATGCTCTGGAATGTGCTCCGACCAGCCCCATTTTAATATCTACCGTATTTTGAATACGGTAGACAAAAAGTATGAAAAAAAAGGTCATCATGGCTGATGTCAGTCATTGTTGCCAGGCGCACAGTTGTGCACGTGCCAGTTATGGCTGGCATTGACCTGACGGCCTTTTCAGCACTGGTTTATAATTAAGTCAGGTCCGTTCAGTTCAGGTACAAAAACAATACACCCTCCAAATGATAAATTTCGACATTGGCATTGTATTTACATCATAATAATAATGGGTAGACCATCGAAACCGATGATGTCGTCATTGTGCATGACTTCTATTTGTGGGTGCGGGTGTGGCTGGCCAAGCCAATCCTGGAGCCACACCTGCGAGGGCAATGGGGGCACTGGAACGTAGCTGTAGGGAGAGTCAACACTGTCTTTCTGCGAGATCTGGCACTGGTGATCCGTTCGCACTGATTTTGTTCAAAGAGCGTGCAGGCTTTCCTGGTGGCGGCACGCCAGCCAGATCTGTCTTGTGCTTGTGCTTCAAGTTCCTTTATCGGGAAGACGCAGTACTTGAGGCTGTCTTTTATGCAGTCTTTGAAGCGTTTCTTTGGCCGTCCTTGCTTCCTGTGGCCTTTTGAGAGTGCACCATACAGGAGTTGGCGTGGCATACAAGAATCATCCATGCGTATGACATAACCTGTCCAGTGAAGTTGTGTCGTTAGGATCAAAGCTTCAACACTCACTAAGCCAGCATTGTCCAGGACTTCCAGGTTTGTCACCTTGTCTTGCCATTTGATGCCCATGAGCGAGCGCAGGGATCTCATGTGGAAACGTTCAAGCTGTTTGAGGTGCTTTCTGTATAGCATCCATGACTCACAGCTGTAGAGGAGGCTGGGGAGGACTACTGCCTTGTAGACTTTGATCTTGGTGGAGAGCTTGACGTTATTATTCAACATACGAGTGCGCAGACGACCCAGGGCTTGGCTGGTTTTGCTGATGCGAGCTGCGATTTCCTTGTCGATAGTACCGTCAGAAGAGATGATGCTCCCCAGGTACCTGAACTGGTCGACAGTCTTCAGCTCGGTGCCTTCGATATACACTTTGGGTGGGGGGGCTCTTGTGCCTGGGGCTGGTTGGTGCAGGACCTCGGTCTTGTTGAGACTGATGGTGAGGCCAAACAGTCGAGAGGCTTCTGAGAACCTGTTGACGATCTGGAGGTCAGACTCTGTGTGCGCCATCAGCGCACAGTCATCGGCAAACAGCACCTCAAGGATCAGTCTCTCGATGGTCTTGGTCCTGGCATTCAGTCGACGGAGGTCAAAGAGAGAGCCGTCTAGTCTGTACTTCAGGTACACTCCCTTCTCAAGGTCACATTCTGCATGGGTCAGGACACGCGTGAAGAACAGGTTGAACATCACGGGGGCAAGAACACAACCTTGTTTTACACCGTTGGAAATGTCGAAGGGTGCGGATGTGTCGCTGTTTGACTGGACAACTCCAACCATTCCATCATGGAAGAGGCGAATGATGATGGTGAAATTACGGGGGCAGCCGAGCTTTGCGAGGATGACCCAAAGCGCTTCTCTGTTCACGGTGTCGAATGCTTTGGTCAGATCTATGAAGACAGTGTAGAGGTCCATGTGCTGCTCAATGCATTTCTCCTGGACCTGTCTCACAGAGAAGACCATGTCGACTGTGCTGCGGCCAGGTCTGAAGCCACACTGAACCTCTGGGAGTGTTTCCTCAGATACAGAGCTGATCAGGCGGTTGAGGATGACTCTCGCGAGGATCTTGCCAGCAATGGACAAGAGTGAGATCCCTCGGTAATTGGCACAGTCTGCTTTGCTTGTCTTGTTCTTGAACAGGGAGACAATTGTAGCATCTCTAAATTCCTGTGGCATGTTCTCCTCTGCCCAGATGCATGTCAGAATATTGAGGAAGGCGTCGAGGGTCTCAGGTCCAGCTGCTTTGAAGAGCTCTGCGGGGATGTCATCCATGCCTGCAGCCTTGCCGGAGCCAGTCTGGCTGATCGCTTTCTTGACCTCGTCCAGGGTAGGCGGGAGGTCAAGGTCATCCAGTGTTGGCTTCTGGGGAATCATGTCCAGGGCCGCAGGGTTGACAGTGGAAGGCATGTTCAACAGATTTGAGAAGCGTTCTCTCCAGCGCTCAGTGATGCTGCCTTAGTCCTTCAGCAAGGTGAAGCTGTCGGAAGAAAAGAGAGGGGTTGTGTTGGGTCTGGCAGGGCCATAGACAGCTTTCATAGCACTGAAAAACTCCTTGGAGTTGTTGGATTCAGCAAAGTGTTGAAGTTCTTTTGCCTTGCTGTCCCACCAGGTGTCCTGCATGTTGCGGAGCTCTCTCTGGGCTTTTCTCTGGAGGTGTTTGAAGCGGTCCTTCTTGGACAAGGAGTTGATGTCGTTCTGCCACTCGATGAAGGCACTGCGCTTTTGCTCCAGTAGCTTGTTGATCTCTTCATTGTTCTCATCGAACAAATCCTGGCGTACCCTCTGATTGGGTCCAAGCACGTCTTTGGCAGACTCCGCCACCATCCCCTTGAACTGGTTCCACATTTCAGTTGGGTTGCCAGTCAACGGTCCATGGGCAGTTAGCAGGTCATCAAGGTGGGACTGAAAGTTTTCCTTGATGTCAGGGAGAGAAAGAAAGAAAGAGAGGACTGAAGAATCATTAACACTATGACTGAGTTAACCCCTTAATTATAAGTTTTTGAACCCTCTTTACCCATGTTCCCCCACACAGAGTAAATACCGTTGGAAGTTACCCCCTAAATCATTGCTTTTTGAACATCCACAATTTTATGAATCTTCACATATTAATAATTAAGGGGTTAACTCAGTCAAAGTGTTAATAATACTTCAATTCTCTCTTTCTTTCTTTCTCTTAGAAAATCCTGAAGCTTCTTCATTGTCTTCAGTTTACCCTAATTAATTACTAATTAAGGACGTTAACGTCCACACGGTCGTTTTTCTCAAAATCAAACCATATTCTGACAGTGCACTCGGTTAAATAAACTAATGACATTTTACACACACCCTGTCAAAGTTGATTTCTGAGAAACACGATTTTCTCAAGTAGAACTTTATACTTGTTAACAAGTTACAACTAACTTTTAGGAACCTGCAGAGGTAACCTTTAAGTTAGTTGCCATAAGAACTTATTAATTACTTACTATAAGAACTTATTAATTACTTATTCTAAGTTCTTATAAAGTTCTTACAAGAACTTGACTCCAGTCCTACCCCACCCGGGTCTGCCCTGGGGGACTTGGGTGGGGTTAGGTATTTTTTAGTTCCCAGGGTCACCCTGGTCAGCCCCACAGGGTGGGTTTTTCTCTCTATTCTGGGGCATGTGTTTCTGTCTACCCTTTGTCCATTCACCTGTATTTGCCTTTTTAAAACTCTCCCTACTGTCTGCACTGCCTGTAGCTCTTGATATTGGATGTGTGTTGCTAAATGGTCTTAGCTTTATTTAGCCCCATGTGGTAGGTTTATTTAACGTATTTGACCGGCTGGCGACATACATTCAATGTTCTGTTTTTTTTTTTTTTTTTTTTTTTCTCCCACAAGCAGTGCAAGCACGTCCTGAGAAAGCCTTGTTGCTGTCGGGACGTTAAGCAATGTACAATCAATTGACTCCAGTCCTAAGATACTGAGACAGATTTGACAAGATACAAGGACAAAAAAAATAACTTTTTTTTCTTCTCAATAATACTCTGGTGGTGGTGCTGATGGGGCTAAATAATCAGGCACAAGTGGTGTAAATGACGTGTCATCTCTCTGCGAAGCATATGACAAAAATATTGATTGATTACCAAATCTGATTTTTATTTGTTTAAAAGATTGTGTAGTTTTTCTGTGGTTTCCTGAACACCGATCTGTTTTCCCATCTCTAAAAAACTAGCCTTTAGTTCTTCAACATTACCCCACCCGGGTCTGCCCTGGGGGACTTGGGTGGGGTTAGGTGTTTTTTAGTTCCCAGGGTCACCCTGGTCAGCCCCACAGGGTGGGTTTTTCTCTCTATTCTGGGGCATGTGTTTCTGTCTACCCTTGGTCCATTCACCTGTATTTGCCTTTTTAAAACTCTCCCTACTGTCTGCACTGCCTGTAGCTCTTGATATTGGATGTGTGTTGCTAAATGGTCTTAGCTTTATTTAACCCCATGTGTTAGGTTTATTTAACGTATTTGACCGGCTGGTGACATACATTCAATGTTCTGTTTATTTTTTTTTTTTTTCACAAGCAGTGCAGGCACGTCCTGAGAAAGCCTTGTTGCTGTCGGGACGTTAAGCAATGTACAATCAATCAATCAATCAATTCTTCAACATTCACGGGAGATTGACTACGCAGTTTATTCTGTATTTCAGATTTTTGTTTCTTGTAATTGTTTCCCCCACCCGGGTCTGCCCTGGGGGACTTGGGTGGGGTTAGGTATTTTTTAGTTCCCAGGGTCACCCTGGTCAGCCCTACAGGGTGGGTTTTTCTCTCTATTCTGGGGCATGTGTTTCTGTCTACCCTTTGTCCATTCACCTGTATTTGCCTTTTTAAAACTCTCCCTACTGTCTGCACTGCCTGTAGCTCTTGATATTGGATGTGTGTTGCTAAATGGTCTTAGCTTTATTTAGGCCCCATGTGTTAGGTTTATTTAACGTATTTGACCGGCTGGCGACATACATTCAATGTTCTGTTTAGTTTTTTTTCACAAGCAGTGCAGGCACGTCCTGAGAAAGCCTTGTTGCTGTCGGGACGTTAAGCAATGTACAATCAATCAATCTTGTAATTGTTTAAATCATCCTGCACTCTTTTAAATTCATCGTCATCAATAAAATTATCATTTAATGCCTTAATGATAATAAGTTTCATACTGGTCAGCTTTGCACCAGCAAGCGTACTCAGTGCTTCATGTTTTTGTAATTTCATGTGAAACCTCTCGTTTAGGGCTTCCAAACCAAAGCAAGCCAGGCATGTAGCAACGCTAACACCCTCAACTGCAATTCCAATTAAACTTCCAATTCCTGTGGCAAACAGAACAATACCCCCTACAGAACATCCAGCTGAAACTGCACCAACAACCATTGAAGTGTTTTGTACAGAATTAAATACTGACTTATACCTCCTTTTACATCTGGAATACCTCGTCTCTTCACTTTCCAAATATTTAATTGCTTCCGTAATATTATTTAGTCTGAATGCGTCTACCAGAGAATGAGAATATGAGATTTGAAAAGCAATCAAATCGATAAATGCCGCATCGATCGATAAATCACGCCATTTTAAATAATAAACCCATTGACCCCCCATCACCTCCCCACCATTACCAAATTTTTTTTTAAATGGCGACCATGATCAGTGCAGCATTATCGAATACTCTGTTGTCATCATAACCAGTACAACTTATCGTGGCTCATAGTGATTGACACAACTGCTAAGGAATTTTATTCAACACCTCTATTTTACCCCCCAAACAATTGATTTATTCTAATTAACACGGTAATTAAGCAAGCCCACGTCAACAAAGACACCCAATAACTTTATTACCTAGCCATTTTAGTTCCACTCCAGAAATCATTCAAGCTACGTTTTTTGATCAGCTACCAACCCGCGATTATTAAGGCAGATACCCTACATAAATTATTAATGCTGACATTGACTTCTTTAAACAAAGGCTAATTATTCAATCGGCATTTACAGTTTTACCTTTGTCAATGTAAACGACTCATTTACGATCAGCTGTTTTCGGGAAATGACTACTTGCGCATTGTGGGAATTCCCGTTAGGCATTATTGCCGCAACCCCCCCACATAGAAGTAAGTGACGTCAATGTTGCTATTAGCAACTGACCTCACATGCCTAGCTCGTGACTCTTAACACATGACAAAGTATTTCGCCATCGAGAGGGTAGGTTTCACTTTTTAATACAGTTAAACCTGTCTTTGTTTAGACAGGCACACTCAAATACATGTGACATACGCATCACACACAGCACACGCGGCATATTTACCATACTCAAAATACATGACACACGTGGCACACTCTCCATACTCAAAATACATGACACACGCGGCATACGCGGCACATACGCGGTATACGCGGCACATACGCGACACACGCGGCACACTCGCCATACTCAAAATACATGACATACGCGGCATAAGTGACACATACGCGGCACACTCGCCATACTCAAAATACATGGCATACGCGGCAGAGAATAATCCTTTCCGTAAATAAACAAACACACTTGACCAAATACATTTAACAGCTTTATCTGCCCAGTCAGGTCCCCCAACCCCTTGGAAACAAAAGGCTAGTTAAAATATCTTCCCGAGAAATAGTGACTACCGTACACGCCACCCACCACTCAATGCTGTCAGAGTTGGCCTTCCTGAGAATACTTCCTGTTCATGGTAAACAATAGTCCTCTATGCCCAAATAGTGTCTCTCTCTCTCTCTCTCTCTCTCTCTCTCTCTCTGTGCCACTCACCCCCACCCCCCCCCCCCCCCATCAACCTCTCACAC
Organism: Semisulcospira habei; assembly: GCA_036245525.1. NCBI lineage: Eukaryota > Metazoa > Mollusca > Gastropoda > Semisulcospiridae > Semisulcospira > Semisulcospira habei. Next base: position 154,296,521 of record BTPG01000006.1, read on the forward strand.
ACATACCTACACCTCTCACCAGCCTTACAAAAGCACATACAAAACACATTAGGTCAAAAACGTCATCATGACAAGACAGGGCAGGTCAGTACGACGATGAAAAAACTTATGACCCACTTCACGTTAATTTTATGCATAGAATTCGGAGCCCTCACGAGTTCTGCTCTGCATTGGCCCGCTAGCGTGGCTTGCGGCAACTGTTCACAGTCAATAGCCACAACTTCCGCGTTCCTGCCCTGTTTTATCTCCAGTCAACATGCACCAATGAAAGAGTTGTGACTGGTTTTTAAGAAATGTTTACAACAACCGGGCCCAAACAAGCATTGCGTCAGCTTTTCCGGACATTGCATCAGCCTAATTTTATTGGCTAAGAATTTGACCAATCTGTGCTGAAAACTTTTCTGAATATAACCCAGCGCACAGCAATGCGTTACCAAACAATGACACAACCATTTGGAGTAAATGCGATTTCACGAACCAGGGTGCCCCGTGCGTCTGTTTTTTCCTGGAATAGATTTGACCGGCTGGCGACATACATTCAATGTTCTGTTTAGTTTTTTTTTTTCACAAGCAGTGCAGGCACGTCCTGAGAAAGCCTTGTTGCTGTCGGGACGTTAAGCAATGTACAATCATTTTCCTGGAATAGAAATGTACCGACAGCTCAGCACATCCGAGAGCACACATTTGGATTTTGAACATGTGGTCTTTGGTACAAACTAGGTGACCACGGAATTTTTCATTTAGCAATGGGCTGTCAAAGGTTTCTGACCTTTCTGATGAGACTAATTAAGTCGAAACAGCCCCACCTTGGCTCAAAGGTAAGTGATTTTTTATTGAACTTATTATTATTATTATTATTTTTACTATATCTACTCTGTTGAAATCAAAGACTTGGACTCCAAAAAACAGTGCTTTCTCTCTTTGTTTGTGTCGAAAGCTTATCTCGGGAAACAATGATCTGAGTCTGTCTCTTGTCTGTCTATACATAAAGCAGTGAGTCGCTTCCTACCGGTATACACTGACAGTCTATAACACGACATTGAAAGTAAAGGAAACAACTCAAAAGCTAAGTGAATACTTTTAATATATGTGAGCGCTTAGTCGGCACTCAGAAATGTTAAGTTGCGCATCATAAATCAGATACAAATATATATTGATTGCTTCATTTGCTATCAGATATGCCTAAACACCTCACTTTTAATTTCAGAGAAAGAAAAATTGGTACTTTTTTAAAAAAATTTTAGAGATAGAGATAGTGAGGCATCTAAGCCAGCTTGAAAGATTTTTTTAAAACTGATTTCATGCCTAAACATCAAACACTGTGTCTCATATTAACAACAATGCACTTCTAGAGATTAATTATGTCTTCTATTATAAAGCAAAACACCCTATGGCTGAAAAAAAGAAAATTACAAGTACATGATAAGGTAACCTATAAGTTACTTGCAACTGACAAGTAGCTTTTAAGTTACCTCCTCAAGTTCTTATAAGTTAATTGTCATAAGATTTTAAAGTGACTTAAAACAAGTTCTTATAAGTCTCTTAAAACAAAAACTTACAACTTTTTGGACCCAAGTCACAACTTACTTGGACAGAATTTCCAAGTTACAAGGACAATATAAAAACTTTTTTCTCAATAGTGGTTTGGTGGTGGGGCAGATGGTGTTAGATGGGCAGACGTGAAAGGCATGACATCTCTTTGCGAAGTGTATGACAAAAATAATTGATTAACAAAACCTATCGTTACTTGCTTGTAAGTTCTCGAACTTTTTTCATAGTTTCTTCTACGCCTATCTTTTTTCCTTGTTCTAAAAAAGATTTCTTTAGCTCTTCAACATTTACAGCCTGACTACGCATCTTATTCTGTATTTCAGACTTTTGTTGTTTATAGTTGGCCAAATCATCCTGGACTCTTTTAAATTCGTTATCGTCAATTTCATTATCTTCCAAAGATTTACTAATAATAAGTTTCATACTCGTCAGCTTAGCTGCTGCGAGCGTACTTAATGCTTCATGCTTCTGCAACTTAGTATAAAATTTTTTTGTTAAGGGCTTCCATACCAAAGCATGCCAGGCTTGTGGCAAGGCCAACAGCTTCAACAGCAATTCCTACGACACTTCCCACCCCCGTTGCAAACATCCCCACCCGGGTCTGCCCTGGGGGACTTGGGTGGGGTTAGGTATTTTTTAGTTCCCAGGGTCACCCTGGTCAGCCCCACAGGGTGGGTTTTTCTCTCTATTCTGGGGCATGTGTTTCTGTCTACCCTTTTTCCATTCACCTGTTCCCCACCCGGGTCTGCCCTGGGGGACTTGGGTGGGGTTAGGTACTTTTTAGTTCCCAGGGTCACCCTTTTCAGCCCCACAGGGTGAGTTTTTCTCTCTATTCTGGGGCATGTGATTCTGTCTACCCGAGGTCCATTTACCTGTATTTGCCTTTTTAAAACTCTCCCTACTGTCTGCACTGCCTGTAGCTCTTGATATTGGATGTGTGTTGCTTAAAGGTCTTAGCTTTATTTGGGCCCCATGTGTTGGGTTTATTTAACGTATTTGACCCGCTGGCGACATACATTCAATGTTCTGTTTATTTGTTTTTTTCACAAGCAGTGCAGGCACGTCCTGAGAAAGCCTTGTTGCTGTCGGGACGTTAAGCAATGTACAATCAATCAATCAATCCATTCACCTGCATTTGCCTTTTTAAAACTCTCCCTACTGTCTTCCCCCACCCGGGTCTGCCCTGGGGGACTTGGGTGGGGTTAGGTATTT